>OX419342.1:21245343-21277843 GCA_948470475.1 Galaxea fascicularis | reverse complement strand
TAACGATCCGTCAGCCTTGCTTTCGTCTGAATTAAATAAACTGTCGGTCGCCTCCTGCTCGTTATTGAGTAGCTGAAGAACATCGGCAGTGATTCCTCTATCCTGAAACACTTTAAGTTGGTCCGTTATGATAGAGTTTAAAGGATAAACAACTATCACTATATTCTTGGCCGCTTTGACAGGCAAGAAATCCTGTTGTGGGTAGAACGGCAACTACATCTTGGCCTTTCAGTAAATATTCAAAACACTTCACTTGAAGTGGCTTCAAAGAAAAAGAGGGAAAGCTACAACGATTTAAAGCAGATCCAAGTCGTTTCGGGACAGATATTTCACGAGGCGTCGTTTCACGCTTTCTTAAGCTTTTTGAATATGCAAAACGCTAATTTATTACACCCAGGATTTCAGGGTGTAAGATGGACACATGACCAGTGGAAGCCGGGACCTTTTCTCGCCGCCATTTTTCTTTCTAGGGAAAAGCCCCGGGGACGAGATTGAGCGATAACGATAACGATAACGATAACGATGATAATAGCGATAATGATAACGATAACGCTAATGATAACGTAACGATAGCGATAGCGATGATGATAATGATATCAGTGATAACGTTTAAGGAGGTGCCGAAAGGAAAAGTACTGTGGCTGTACAGTGGGTCAGCTATCGTTCTGTTTTTTGAAGAGGTAGTCACTTGGGCCTAATTTTCCCAATTTTTGCTGGTTAGTTTCCCAGTTACTAGAGAAAGTTATCTTGTTCTTTAACTTGCAGTACGTGTAATCAGTATACGTTTTTAACATTCAGTTTACAGAAACTGCAAAGAAATCAAGCAACTCTTCCAGAATGTCTCGTAAGTCTTAATTTGGTGGGAAATTACCTTATACAATAGCTAGTCAGTAATGCGTGACCTTTTCAGTTTAAATTAATCAAGCCTTCCATTTCCGTTCCCATTCGTTAGATCTGAGGACAATAAAGCGTACTTTCTTAGGATGGAATCAGACGTGCTTCCTGTCTACTGTCACATGACCAATGACCTTGGAGCATGCGGCGATGGTGGATGGACGCTGGTCATGAAGATCAACGGTTCAAAGGTAATTACCGGCATGCCACTAAACAAGTAGTTTGTTTCATTAATTGAGTTTATAAGCTAAATTGGACAACTTAATATATTCACGAGCTCACGTTTCGGTTGCTGCAGCTAATTACCCTCTGTTTGAATCGAAAAAGAAGAATTGTAGATCGCGTGCTTTATGAATTGAACATTACAATTACCGCTTTCAGTTGCTGAAAAGGAAACGTTGCTCTTACTAATTAAACCTTTCCGTGTTATCTCGTTGATACCGCTATCTTGGAGCATGCGGTAATGGTGTTGACGTATGTGTATGTATAGTGGTTCATAAGTCTTCGCAGTTTTAAATCCAAGGAAATGTTTGGTCTTATTAGAGTGCGACGCGCCTTACCGTGGCCACCCAACAAACATTTTTACAAGTTAGTCAATCAGGGTACGCGAATTTGATTGACAGACACGCCTCCATTTGGTTGTTGCGTGTTGAAACGTTCTAGGGAGGCGTGTCTGTCAATCAAATTCGCGTACCTTGATCAGTGGCTAACTTGTAAAAATGTTTGTTGGGTGGCCACGGTCAGGCGTCGGTCGCACTGTAGCTAAGCTGATGAATTTAAAGATTGGGGGACTAATGTATTCGAGTGTTACATCATCGCCAGCAAAAGAAGAGAAACGTTTGCGTAGGCTTTATTATTACCTTTAATCAGCAGAATCGTTAGACAATCTATTGCAACTGGAGTCTTCCCAACTTCTTTGAAAATCTCACAGGTTCGTCCGAAACTGAAGAGGCCCGATCTCTTTGTCAATTATAGACCTATAGCCAACATTCCATTTCTCTCTAAGGTGATTGAAAAGTTAGTCGCCATTCAAGTTCACAATTACCTGAACTGCCATGGACTATTTCCCTACCTTACAATCACTCAACAGAGTCTGCCCTACTCAGAGTTAGTAATGATATTTTTAGGATACTTGACTCCCAAGGCGAAGTAATTCTGGTTCTGCTAGATCTATCAGCAGCTTTTGATACCATAGACCACCATCTTCTGCTCACGAGACTTCGCACATACTTTAACTTCACCGAAACTGTTTTTCAATGGTTTTCCTCGTACCTACTTGATCGTTTCCAGCAAGTAACTATCAGTGATTCTATATCCTCACCGCGATGCTTAGAATATGGAGTGCCTCAGGGCTCGATACTTGGCCCATTACTCTTCACTCTCTACCTGGCACCTCTTCAAGATGTTATACTTACTCATGATTTAAACTGTATGTTTTACGCTGACGATACCCAAATCTACATCGCTATTAAAGATCCTGATCATTCTTCAAGTATGCGTAAATGATGTTTTTGCATGGAATACTCAGAACATGTTGAAGAGCAATCCTGGTAAAACTGATATACTGCATTTCACCTCCCGTTTCAAGAAGCAACCGTCATCGTTGGAAACTTTAACGTTAGCAAATAGTACAAAAGGAATTAAAGCAAAAGCTAAGAACTTGGGCATTGTGATGGATAAAACCTTATCTTTTAATGACCACATCAACGAAATATGCAAAAAAGCCAGTTTTGCTATAAGATCCATTGGACGCATCCGTAGATACCTTCCGTATGATGCGTTGAAGATGCTAGTCAACTCCCTTGTGATTTCCAGACTAGACTATTGTAATAGCGTTCTATATGGGATACCAAAGTATCAAAGGGACAAATTACAGAGAATCCAGAGTATCGCTGCTCGAATGATAACTGGAACACGAGGCACTGACCATATAACACCTATTTTAAAGAATCTGCATTGGCTGCCAATCGAAGCAAGAATTAATTTTAATATTTTGCTTACAACGTATAAGATCTTAAATGGGCAATCTACCAGTTTTTTAGAATCTATCATACAAGAATACCACCCATCAAGAACACTGAGATCATCAACTCGTTCACTGTTATGTATCCCTTCTACTAAATCCAATTCCTATGGTGGACAGTTTAGTGGATCAGTAATGAGAGGAAATGAGTGACAGGCCTGCACGGACTCCTCATGCGGTTTTTGTGGTCGCCTCGCATTAGAGCCTTAGATTATATTTTTGCCCTTACAAGCATGTCTTTAAGAGATTTACCTCTTTTGTATGATATTATCGGAGGTTTCAAATAAATTGCCTTTAACAATGGCTGATTTTGTATAAGGCCCCAGTGCTCCATCATTGTCTGTTTAAGACTGTTAACTGCTGGGTGGTACGTAGTCACAAAAGGCAGAACCCTCGCGTTAGTTTTTTTGTTTTGTGTTAGAGCCGATTGTCTAGAGGCAAAGTTGACCCCTGACAGAGACCTTTCTATGATTGTTTTTGGATAGCCGCGTGCTCTCAGGCGTTGTTTAAATTTCACAAGGCTCTCTTCAAATGTTGTTTTCGAAGAGTTATTCCTAAGCAATCTCATTGCTTTGCCTTTAATGAAACCACTTTTTACGCCTGGGGGATGGCATGACTTGAAGTGTGTATATTGAAAGGTTTCAGTCGGCTTGTGGTGAATTTTTATGTCCAGGATGGATTCGTTTTCGAATCTTTCCCCTTTGAACACCACTGTGTCGAGGAAAGTGATCTCGTTCTCTGATATTTCGGCCGTGAATTTGATGGTACTGTGGAATTTATTAGCTTGTTCAATAAAACAATCCACGTCTTTTTTATTGCAGTCCCAAAGCGAGAAGATATCATCGATATATCGTTTCCATTCTTTAGGCTTGATCTCGCTTTGTCGTATAAGCTTTGATTCGATTTCAGCCATGAAAATGTTGGCAAATGATACTGCCATTTTAGTTCCCATGGCCGTTCCGTGTGTTTGGAGATAGTTGTCTCCATTAAACTGGAACGAGTTTTCTTTCAGAATTAGATCAAGCATTTCCCTTAGGAAGCGTGTTGGGACCGGTGGATTGTAGTTGTGGAACGTTTCGTATGCCTTGCATACTGTTTCTGTTCCCTCTTCTTGTGGTATATTGGTGTACAAGCTAGAGACGTCCATTGACACTAAGATTGTGTCTTGGCCTATCTTTGTTTTCTCTATGAAGTTGATAAAATCAGTTGTATCCTTAATAAAGGATTGTTGTTTCTGTGCGATAGGCTGGAGCAATGTATCCACAAATGAGGATATTCTCTCAGTTGGGCCGTCACAACCTGAGATGATGGGTCTACCGACCGGTTTAGGTTTGTGTATTTTTGTAAGCGTATAGAAAATTGGTGTTCTAGGAGGATTGGGAGTTTGTGAGAGCCATTTTTTAGTCATGTCATCAATGTGTTTGCCCTGGTGAAGACGGTTAATGAGGTCATTAACCCTTTCCTTTGTGGTTTTCACCATTGGCGCTTTTAGAGGTTCATAGTGCTCTCTGTTGTCGAGTTGCACCTTGGCCTCGTTTATTTTATCTGTCTTATTCATGATGACTGTTGTTGTCCCTTTGTCTGCTTTTTTGAGGTTTATAGCAGGATTGTTTTTCAACTCCATTAGAGCTATAGCCTCGTTGCGTGACAGGTTATTTTTGGGCTTGGTTATTGGGATCTCAGCAAGTTGTATTTTGACATTTTCCAAATAGCTCTCAAGGGCAACTGATGGTTGAACCTGGGGCATCCAATTTGATTTAACATGAAAAGGATGTGGTTCTTTGTTTTGCCCGTGAAAGATGTATTGGAGTCTCATCCGCCTTGCGAATTGTTCAAAATCTCGCAACAGTTGTTGCCTGATTTTAGTTTCGTTAGTGGCGGGCGTGGGGATGAATTTGAGTCCCTTAGATAACACGCTGACCTGGTTGTCAGTAAGTTTATGGCTTGATAGATTCTTCAGGAATTTTTCATTTATCTCCCTTTCTCTGGCTTGGCGCCTATTTTTCAAGGTGTTTCTACGCTTTTTGCGCCTTTTGTTTTTGGCACTGTGTTGGTCCTTGTTGTGACCATTGTTGGTAGAGTCAGAGAACAGACTGTTATAACATTCATCCTTTTTATTTTTAAGGACATGTGTACAAACGATTTCTTTCAAGTCAGAAATCTGTTTCTGTAGGTCGGCTAGGTTTACACTGTTGTTGTTTACAATGTTTTTAGCCGAATGCATTTCGTTTAGAGGGTGCCTAGTTAGACTAGGTTTGTGTTTGTGAGCCGCGTTTTCTGAGTTGACTTTTAACTTCCTTCTCTGGTTTTCAAGCTTACGTTTATGGAATTGAGTTAGTGCATTGACCAAACTCTGTTCAGCATTGAGCTTGATGTCTCTTAGTTCTTTTTCAAAGATCATGTCCGGCGCTATGTTTGGCTTAGCCGAGTATTGTAATGATCTCGGACATGTCCGATTTGTAATGTGTTTCTCTAGTTTTTCAATAGAGAGTTCAGTCTTGGCTATTTTAGCCTCCACAGTCTTTCGATCTGTGAATTTCCTCTTTAAGCCTCGCTTGTGGAGGTCTTTGTTCGGAAGTTCATCACTTTGTTTCTTGGGCGGGCTCTTGTGATTTTGTTGCGGGATGTACCGCGGTCTTGGTTGTGATGGTGGAGGGCTATTCTCCGTGTCAATATCATTGTTCTGCGTGTCAAGCAGTAGATGGTCGTCTAAAATATTGTCGTCTGTATCGCAACGAAACTCTGGCGTTCTTGGTGGTGTGATGTCGTTTTCATCGTTTTCACCATAACTTGTTTCAAGGTATTGCGCCATTGAGTCGTCAAGATGAGACATGTTGCAACTTGTTCAGTGTTAGGGGCTACAACAGTACCGACGGTTTCGACTCTTTGCGAGTCTCTTCAGCTGTTGTTTGAAAGTGGTGTTGCAAATGATTTTAAGGAAAGGTAGAGAAGTTATCTCAATTCCGTTCCCGTCCAAATGGTGTTTTCTGACCTTTTTTATACGTGGACCTTGCGGGTTGAGGATCGAATCTGCTTTATTCCTATTGGTCTTTTTTATCATGGTAAAGTAACCAATCAGGTGCGAGTGATTTCGATCCTCTGAGGTGTGAAGGTTAGCTTGTGTTTTCTCTAAGGCTCTTTTCACTGCATACTTCGCCTTAAAGGCTACTGAGGCTTGTGACAGTAATCCGTAATGGCGTTACGTTGTAGTGCTTGTTGATCCTTCGTAAGAGGGATTCTTTAAACACATTTTTGGACCATTATTTTGCGTTTTGTGAGTTTGTACTTTTGTACAAAAACAGATTATGCACGCAAGAGTGGTTCCACAAAAGGACGGGGCCTGTCCGGAAAACATAGACATGAGAGGAAATGAGTGACAGGCCTGCACGGACTCCTCATGCGGTTTTTGTGGTCGCCTCGCATTAGAGCCTTAGATTATATTTTTGCCCTTACAAGCATGTCTTTAAGAGATTTACCTCTTTTGTATGATATTATCGGAGGTTTCAAATAAATTGCCTTTAACAATGGCTGATTTTGTATAAGGCCCCAGTGCTCCATCATTGTCTGTTTAAGACTGTTAACTGCTGGGTGGTAGTGAGAGGAAATGAGTGACAGGCCTGCACGGACTCCTCATGCGGTTTTTGTGGTCGCCTCGCATTAGAGCCTAAGATTATATTTTTGCCCTTACAAGCATGTCTTTAAGAGATTTACCTCTTTTGTATGATATTATCGGAGGTTTCAAATAAATTGCCTTTAACAATGGCTGATTTTGTATAAGGCCCCAGTGCTCCATCATTGTCTGTTTAAGACTGTTAACTGCTGGGTGGTACGTAGTCACAAAAGGCAGAACCCTCGCGTTAGTTTTTTTGTTTTGTGTTAGAGCCGATTGTCTAGAGGCAAAGTTGACCCCTGACAGAGACCTTTCTATGATTGTTTTTGGATAGCCGCGTGCTCTCAGGCGTTGTTTAAATTTCACAAGGCTCTCTTCAAATGTTGTTTTCGAAGAGTTATTCCTAAGCAATCTCATTGCTTCGCCTTTAATGAAACCACTTTTTACGCCTGGGGGATGGCATGACTTGAAGTGTGTATATTGAAAGGTTTCAGTCGGCTTGTGGTGAATTTTTATGTCCAGGATGGATTCGTTTTCGAATCTTTCCCCTTTGAACACCACTGTGTCGAGGAAAGTGATCTCGTTCTCTGATATTTCGGCCGTGAATTTGATGGTACTGTGGAATTTATTAGCTTGTTCAATAAAACAATCCACGTCTTTTTTATTGCAGTCCCAAAGCGAGAAGATATCATCGATATATCGTTTCCATTCTTTAGGCTTGATCTCGCTTTGTCGTATAAGCTTTGATTCGATTTCAGCCATGAAAATGTTGGCAAATGATACTGCCATTTTAGTTCCCATGGCCGTTCCGTGTGTTTGGAGATAGTTGTCTCCATTAAACTGGAACGAGTTTTCTTTCAGAATTAGATCAAGCATTTCCCTTAGGAAGCGTGTTGGGACCGGTGGATTGTAGTTGTGGAACGTTTCGTATGCCTTGCATACTGTTTCTGTTCCCTCTTCTTGTGGTATATTGGTGTACAAGCTAGAGACGTCCATTGACACTAAGATTGTGTCTTGGCCTATCTTTGTTTTCTCTATGAAGTTGATAAAATCAGTTGTATCCTTAATAAAGGATTGTTGTTTCTGTGCGATAGGCTGGAGCAATGTATCCACAAATGAGGATATTCTCTCAGTTGGGCCGTCACAACCTGAGATGATGGGTCTACCGACCGGTTTAGGTTTGTGTATTTTTGTAAGCGTATAGAAAATTGGTGTTCTAGGAGGATTGGGAGTTTGTGAGAGCCATTTTTTAGTCATGTCATCAATGTGTTTGCCCTGGTGAAGACGGTTAATGAGGTCATTAACCCTTTCCTTTGTGGTTTTCACCATTGGCGCTTTTAGAGGTTCATAGTGCTCTCTGTTGTCGAGTTGCACCTTGGCCTCGTTTATTTTATCTGTCTTATTCATGATGACTGTTGTTGTCCCTTTGTCTGCTTTTTTGAGGTTTATAGCAGGATTGTTTTTCAACTCCATTAAAAGCAAAAGCTAAGAACTTGGGCATTGTGATGGATAAAACCTTATCTTTTAATGACCACATCAACGAAATATGCAAAAAAGCCAGTTTTGCTATAAGATCCATTGGACGCATCCGTAGATACCTTCCGTATGATGCGTTGAAGATGCTAGTCAACTCCCTTGTGATTTCCAGACTAGACTATTGTAATAGCGTTCTATATGGGATACCAAAGTATCAAAGGGACAAATTACAGAGAATCCAGAGTATCGCTGCTCGAATGATAACTGGAACACGAGGCACTGACCATATAACACCTATTTTAAAGAATCTGCATTGGCTGCCAATCGAAGCAAGAATTAATTTTAATATTTTGCTTACAACGTATAAGATCTTAAATGGGCAATCTACCAGTTTTTTAGAATCTATCATACAAGAATACCACCCATCAAGAACACTGAGATCATCAACTCGTTCACTGTTATGTATCCCTTCTACTAAATCCAATTCCTATGGTGGACAGTTTAGTGGATCAGTACTCGATCTACTACTTATAACACTTTAATAACGTAACTTGCAACCTACAGTACAACACTGCCCATGGCCGCTACAATTCGCTCTCTATCACGTGCCCTAATTTATGCTAATACATTACAGACGCGCTTTTTCAGCAGTTGCGCCGGAATTATGGAACTCTATTCCTGAATATATCGAAAAAGCAGAAACAGTAAAAACATTTAAAACTAGGCTTAAGACATTTTTGTTTCAAAAACATTACTGTTAACTAATTATTTATTTCCTATGTCTTATTTTTAATGACGGATTTGTTGTTAGGCGCATTGAGATTAGAAATGCGCCCTATAAGCACCTATTTATTATTATTTTTATTATTATTATTATTATTTTTTTTAGCTATACACTAATAACATTATTGTAGCTGTAGCTCTTCTGGTAAAAAGAAACCTTTCCTCTGGATTTAAGTAGCTCTGCGAGGCTGAACTGCGCATCTTGACTCTTAACCTTCACATGTGGACATGTGAAATTGGTGTAAAAAACCACACGTTCTTTTGGTCTTACAACGATTTTCGACGTCATCTTGGTCGGGGATTAGCAAGGGTGTTGGAAATAAAAGTGTTTATATGGGAGTCTGATTTTCAACTAGCTTAAGAAATACTTTCATGCAGAAAATAATATGAATCGTGGCTCTACTCGCTAACAAGAGGATTTTAGTGACAAAATTTGAGGGTCCTGTGTGCACTAAAATTTGCAAGTACATTTCCCGTGTGTATAGGTTTGTCTGTATTTTACGTTCACATACTTCGTCTGAAGCGTATGTAAGTTACAGACAAATGACAAGGCATGTGGTAACAGCCATGCAAGGGTTGGCTGAAGGCGATATGCTAACCTAATTTACACATGTACATTCAGGAAAGCCTCATGGATACCGAAACCAAACATCATCAGGATGGTGAAAGTGAGCATGGTTCTGCATTTTACCTCTTACTTTCTCTCTTTCTCTCTCTCGTTTCCCCTCCCTATTTAACTCTTACTTGCCAAATAAATTTAAGAAGGCATTTATTGGGAATTCGCTTTTCGAGTTTCTTCCTGTCTGATCTCTTAGTGCCAATAGTATATCGATCTTTGAATAATTTGCATTGCATTTGACAAACGAGTTTAATTTGACCATAGCTTTTATCCCCAGTTACCAGACTGCATGTACATGCTATTGTTTTATCTAAACCAATTTTTTTCCACGTTGCGGCAATTGTTTTGTGTTACTTCATAGAAAACTTTTAACCATCATTCCAATCTGTGGAGCAGCATGACAACTTTCAACCCCTCTGGAGGAGAGACTGGGCTCGATTTTCAGGAAGCTAAGTTACCGACATATTGGAGCACACCTTTATCCAAGATCTGCCTTGGTATGATGGTTAACCAGCAATTCAGGTCTTTTGCTATCCACAAAGACGCCAGCTCGTTACACCACTTGATGGCTAACGGCCAATACCACGCCACCTCACTGGGCCGCGACAAGTGGAAGTCGCTGATTGGTCCTGAAGCGTCATTACAGGGAAACTGCAACAAAGAGGGATTTAATGTTGTGACTCCGAACATGAAAGCAAGAATCGGCATCGTCAGTAACGAGCAGAACAATTGTGACTCCTGCGACTCCAAAATTGGGTTTGGCTTGATAGGATTCCCTGACGTCGATAACACTTGTGGTAATGCAGCAGCAAATGTAAATGCAGACAACGGCGACAAACGCATTAAAGCCATGGGGTACATTTTTGTTCAGTAAGTCCTTAAATTCGAAACTCAACTCTCCGGATTGTACCTCCCATCAATTTCTAAATGTTTCAAAAGTACAGGGATACTTCTTAGGATCTGAGATTTGTAAAACTTAGATTATTATAGCAGTCTGAGTACACAATATGCTGTTTCTAACCCTATTTTGTAGGCAAACTTTGCGGCGAGGACACTGCGAGGTTTGTATATCGAGGGATGGTAATATTTCGGGGCGCGAACTTTACCGTAAAGTTCGCGCCTCCTTCGAAACTTATTAGGTTAGACTCTAATAAATAACCAAACCAAGGGGACTTTGAAATAGAATTAAGATGTAGTTAACTTCTCTACTTTGCTTCGCTTGAAACATAAATTGATTGTCACATACTGCGATAATCAGTAATGAATGGTGACGTTTAATGAGTTTTTGTGTTTTCATTAGTTTTAGTCAACTGGTAAATAATTAATAAAGAAATCATTAGTTATGGAGTGAAGACAGCTTGAATATTCTCACTGTGGAATCCCTTGAAGATTCAAAATAGCCTTACGCCAATTTTACAAGTCAGTTAACGAAACTTTACTTCCCATTGTTTTATTTTCTTTCACGATGTTTTTGTCTTGAATAAATTTGATTTTCAACCCCCCTTCAGAGTGTTTGCACGTGTAATGTCAAACTCTATTTGCTGCTTCACTATTAATTTATAACAGCGTTCCTGAGAAGTAAAAATATTTTAAATAATCAGTAATAAGCAAGTTCAATTTTAAATTAGGAATTTCAGATAGAGGGGGCGGGAGAACGAGAGCGAGCAAAGAAAATTGAGTGGGGACTGGGAGTGACTGCCCGTCCAAATCCCCATTCATTTCTCACTTCGCTCTGCTTGTACCATCGCGCCCCGTTTACTCACTGAGTGCCTGGAACAGGGACGAAACATCCCATACACGACCCACAATGCACCATTTCGCTAATGATCAGTTCCAAATGGGTTGTGGGTAGATCCAGTCCTTGGTGGGGGCAAACGGCCATTTTAGGATGTAATTTTTAATTCTGATTTTGACCATTTACCCCCACAAAGAACTGGATCTACCCACAATCCACCTGGATCTGATCATTAGCAAAATGGTGTATTAAGATAAGAAGTTAAACTGACATTAAATATGAACAGAGCTGGCCGGCCAATCAGTTTGACTGTCGTGACGTGAGGACTTTCTTTCGCCTTCTAAAGTCAGCAGTAAACATGGAACAGTATTTTTTCTGAGGTAATTGGCATGAAGGAGATAGTGGGTAAGTCCTTGGCAAAGTTCTGACGCTAAAAGCTACCAACGACGGTGATGCAATTCATTTTCATCAGCACATTTGCTTCAACATTTGAAAAAGTTCGAGATTTTCTCATCAATATGGAAACTATTGCATTTACCGATAACCAGATTCATTCTCCTTATGATAGACATCACTAAGTGTCCCCTAGCCTTAATACTCACCAAAATACAAGCAAATTACCGATACGTCAGTGTTACACGAAGTATCTAACTTCAGAGTATCGGTCAATCCTTGATGTAATCAACGGAGATGATAATGTAAATTGACCACCGTACAGGGATTCTAAAAGCTGACATTTCGAGCGTTAGCCCTTCGTCAAAGCGAATCAAAGAATTATGGGTTGTGTGTAGTTTATATAGTAGAGGAGGAGCTACGCTATTGCTGGTAACATGGCAACGTGAAAAGTAGGACATTAGTTAAATAAATGAAAAGCGTTCGTTACTATCGTGGGATTAAGGGTGCCGATTTGAAAGATGAATTTTTTTAACCAATACTACTTCCCCACCGACGAAGCACCACAGTTTCTTTAGAAAACACCCCCTTAATTCAATCCTTGATGTAAGAGTGGTTGAGGGCGTGTTCTTCAGTTTCCGACTGTATGTCCTTGGGTAGTAGAAAAGCTGGCTTCTCTTGACAGTAAGTCAATTTTCGGTGTTAGAATTCTTTTAAAAATAAACGCGAGCAAGATTACTGCTAGGCTAAATTAATGAATGCAAAAGGCAGGTTACCGTGACATTAAGGAGAAAATAGTGATTTTTCAACAAATTGAGCTCATTGGCCAACAATAACCCGTCGGCCTAGAATAAATGTTTAACAAATTCGCATTGCGACGCTACTTTCTCTTCAATCACTCCCTTATGTGCCCCTGGTTCCCAGAGATGCTAAAAATGATGCACTAGTTTGCATGTGACATCATGGCGGCCATGTTGGTCAGTAAGAACAATAGCCTGTCTCTCCGCTGGGAATTAAACTTAATTGTTATGCAAAATGTGTGAAAAAAAATGCATGGTATTTGCCATCAACATGGCCGCCTCGTCACGAGGGTGAAACCAAGAATAAGATGCATAAAGAAACTGTCGGTATTCTTGGTTTTCAGAAGCAAAATAAAATACGTTTTCATAAATGAATAACACTCAAATACAAGGGCGTTGGATGGCAGGTATGCGGAGACGCCTTAGAACATACCTTTCTGGCTCAGTAGTACTAGTCAGACCATGGTTATGGCGAAATAAATGTTCCAGAAATTACAAGACTTAGTGTGGCCGCGGTCGTTGTCAGTTAACGAAATAAAGCCGTTTATGAAATTGATATTCCTAATTCTGCCTCAGAATTGTTGAGATGAGACTGTTACATAATATCATATAAAATATATAATTACAGTGAATAAAATCTCGGTTATATAACATCTTAAGAATTACTATACCCTGCGCTCCCACGATATGAATCAAATTTCAAAGGTGCTCTTTTTGTGAATGAAAGCACTATACAGCAAATCCGTTTTCCTGGAAGATTTGTCTCACTTGTAAGTAGAATATAGCAGGAGCCCATCCAAGGAAGTCAACCCTTTCTCGACTAGATCTATTCTTCGATTTCACTCACGTGACAAGGTGGCCATGTTGGTTGTCAATACAATGCAATTTTTCGCAGAGTTTGCATAAAAATAAAGTTTAGTTCCCAGCGGAGAGACAGACTATTGTTCTTGACCACCAACATGGCCTCCATGACGTCACATGCAATCCAGCAACTAATAGAACACCTCCCAAGGGAGGTACCACAAGTCTACAGTTCAAAGAGGCAATCAAAACAGGGCTATGACAGTCATAAATGTATGTTACATTTCAACGGAAATATGTTACTTTTCGCAGTAAAAAGCCGTTCTTAAAGTGCATACGAAGTAAAAAATCATGTTTGCTCATTGAAAGGCCTTTACAAATGAGCAAGAATGGTACTTCCTTTTTTAAAGTTCTTTCATTTCCGAGATCATGAAGTTTTTGCATAATAATGACGTCACAAGTTTTTATAATTAAGTGAGAATCAAGAATATCTCTGGAAATATTTAAGTGATGCCACTCAAACTTGGCACCAGGAATGTGCATCAGGTAAGACACAAAAATGACACCCATTGTGCTGTTACCATGGCAACGGTTCTGCACCTACGAAGAGTAAGCGAGGAGTCGTAAGGTAATATGGGCTTTACGTCAGTTTCAAGTAGGACCATCTGTCACCCATCTGTCACTCCTCATCTGGTCAAAAAAAAGAAGAGATTTTTGGTTCTTGGCAAACAAGGCCTCGAGCCTAAGGTATCATTTTGATTCTTACCTGACGTACATTATTGATGCCAAGTTTGAGTGGTATCACTCAAATATTTTCACAGATATTCTTGATTTTGTGATTTATTTTCACTTAAACCAGTTGTGAAGTCATTAAATTTTAAACAAAAACTTGAATATCTCGGGAATTAAAGATCTTTCGAAAAAGAAAATGCCATTCTTATTCACTTATAGAGGCCTTTCAAACAAGCAAACATATATGCACTTTGAAATAAATCTACTCTGGAAAGGCTTGTCTCAAGTAATTAGTGGAGATAGAGGCTCCCATTGATGGGCTCCTGAACACATTGAAAGAGGAGCTTTCTGGTGACCTTAGTTTGAGAGTTACAATTTTGATGAAGTACATGAAAACCACCAATATCAGGTAACCGTCTTCGCGTCTAAGTTAACGTGAGGTATATTAGTGTAAGGATTATCTCCTCCAGAACGTACCATTAGCCACTTAACAAATCAAATGTTCTCTAACGTTGTCTCTACTCTTATCGACAACGATATTCGTCATCACAGTGGTCAAAATGTTGTGGACTTACGAGGCCCAGCGCGAGAGCTGAGAAAAGGCGTTGCGTGACAAGTTGACGCGAGTAGCGTTGTCTAGGCTCTTAAGCCTCGGCTAAACGATCAAACATATTTCATCCAACATCGTTTTTGTTGCACACAACTTGGGGTGGCTTCACAGTGTTTGATCATATACTGGGCAATATACTGTATATGTTTTTACCACTGAAAAAACTACTGTACTATAACTATGACTGTTACTTATTACAATTACATAATCATATAGATTATGCAATAAAAGTTAACGTTAAAAAACTACGACGTTTCGACCGATCGACGGTCATTTTCAAGTTGAACAGTAAGAAATTTTTTGAATGCACTAAAATATATGCAATCAATTATAAAATGCTAATAAGATACTGACCAAACTGGACAAACAGAGTGACTCGATCCGCGCGAAGTTATTTACTTAGCGTTTCTTCATGCCGCAATTTTATTTTTTTGTGTGTATGTATTGTTTCTGTGTAAATATTTTAGAGTTTTGGGTGAATTGATTCTAAGTGGGAATAAGATTTGATGATGATTATGGCAAGCCTTTCATAGCATCATCCCCAACATGTTGTGCAGTCAAAAATGCATGCAAAGACAACAAAGAATTGTTCCTGTCGTTTCAGGCCTCGGCAGGCCGTATTGCATGAGACGGACATACTTGACAAATTTGTAACTTCATTTATATGAAGTTAGCGTAAGCCTACAAAGGCTGCGTTTGATTATGTTATATAGGGCACTGTATATGACAGTTAAAAGTGGGCGTATTCCAAGCGGTGGCTACTGTAATCATATTTGCTTTTGCTAAGGAATCGGGACAGGCACATGAACTGAGGAGGGTACGTATTTTTGCTCCCCTTTAGAGATTTGAAAGACGTCATTTCGAGCTCCCGCGGAAAACAAACCTGTTTAAGTAGAGTAGCCAGTTTTTCTAAAAGAAAAATCATTCTTGGCCATAAAGCAACTAATTATGTCCATAAAATGCCAAATCGGGTGGAAAAGGCGGCAAAAACGAATTTTCAGCATTTTTTTACTATCGATATGAACTAGTATTAAAGACTGACCCGGTCCACTTGCTCGACCTTTTAAAAATACAAAACCATTGCAACTAAGTAAAGTCATTATAAATAGTTATAAAAGATTTATTTTCAGCAAAAGTCCAGTAATGGTATTTAAGTTAAGTAGGGTAAGGAATTAGGGTTAGGAATTAGTAGGGTTACTCAGCTAACTATTCACTTTATTAACTAAATGAGGGCAAATATTTGCTTGGTGGTAAACGGGAAAGTCTTTATAACGTGCAACACCGTCAGTAATTACTTTTGAACCACTGATCTTCATTGATCATGCGCATTCATGTCGGTAGTTACCTTTAAGCCGTCGATCTTCATGACCAGCGCCCATCCACCACCACCGCATTCTCCAAGGTCATTTGTCAAGTGATAGTAAACAGGAAGCACAACTGATATCAACTTTAGGAAATACGCTTTGTTGTCCTCAGACCTGTCGAGTGGAGATGGAAATGAAGAGCTTGCGAAAACAGCAACACATACTAACTTCCCAACTGTACGAATAAAAACTCAACAAAAACAACAACGAGCATGTTTATACAGAGGAGCTCTTCCTGGCTTCTACCTGCATGTAGTTAAGCCTGATTGAGGCGAGGGAGGAATAACACAACTATTGAAAGTAAAGAAAAGGTTTAAACTTTTACAGACAGAACCAACTGACATTAAATTTAGAGTTAAAGCACGAGTTACTTATTTACATATTGTATTCAAATGTGGCAGACCGCAAATAAAGGTTGCTTCTAAAAATATCTAAATGTGATAAGTGTTCATCAGTAGGATATCTAAAATGTGTGCAGTTCCACAATTTGTTTCGGCTTCATTAAGCCCTATACCATAGTGTTCAGAGGTGCTCAGAGCTTGATTAATTGTCAGAAAGGGCATCCTTCAGCTTTTTCAAGAAGATACTAGGAAGGTAAGTTTTTCCTCTTTAGGGGTATTCTACTCCAGATTTTTGTTCCACCTAAGTTTGTTAAAATTAATCTTCGCATCTGTGTTCGAAACACATTTTGCGTTTTCTTTTTCTTTTCACCAAACCTTGAAAAAAACAAAACTGACGGCTAAAACTGGAAATAAAGGCTGACTGTGTGTTTTTGAAATGGGTGCTAACTTTTATATTAGCGGAACAAATATTTTGGGGTTAGGTACACTTAAAGTCTTGAATGTTCAAATTGTTCTTTTTCCTCATTGATTTGCTACTTACGACGCATCTTGGTATTCCTTTGCGAGTTCCTTGACGTTACTGTAAGCTGAATGGATATATATGAAAATTACTTACATGTACATGTTCTTGGAATTAGCCAAAAGAACAACAAGTTTCCCTCAAAGGAAGGAAAAGCTCAAGCATATGCAGGAAGGCTCTTATTAGTATGCAGGAAGGCACTTGTTAGTATGAAGGAAGTAAAAAATTAGTATGTAGGAAGGCACTTGTTAGTATAAAGGAAGTCAAAAATTAGTATGCAGGAAGGAAATTATTAGTATACAGGAAGTAAAACAATAGTATCCAGGAAGGCACTTAGTACGAAGGAAGAAAAAAAATAGTATTCAGGAAGGCACTTGTTAGTATGAAGGAAGTAAAAAATTAGTATGCAGGAAGGCACTTATTAGTATGGAGGAAGTAAAAAATTTGTATGCAGGAAGGAAATTATTAGTATACAGGAAGTAAAGCATTAGTATGCAGGAAGGGACTTATTAGTATGGAGGAAGTCAAATATTAGTATGCAGAAAGGCACTTATTAGTGTAGAGGAAGTAAATAATTAGTATGCAGGAAGGCACTTATTAGTATAAAGGAAGTCAAAAATTAGTATGCAGGAAGGCACTTATTAGTATAGAGGAAGTCAAAAATTAGTATTCAGGAAGGCAGTTGTTAGTATGGAAGAACTTAGGGGAAGTCAGGGTCAGTCAGGGGAAGTCCAAAACAAGGTTCATTTCATTCCTATTTCTTCCCCATTGCATCCTCCTCTTTTTTCCGCTGGGTGGCACCTTGAGCGGTGATTCACTGCTTGATGGCACCAAAGAATCCGCAATGCCTTACGAATACCGCGCAATATATTTTTGTGCCTTTTACTATTTTGCATGACACCATAAACAGACTTCTCATAAAGATTTAACACCTTTCACAACATATTATTAATAATTATTTTAAAATCGCTTTCTCCTTGTAAAAGAAGATTTGTTTTTGAGATTCATGGTACTACCGTGGAGATCGCGCACACTTGGAAAATTTTCAAATACTAGATTATATCAAGGTCCAGCGGTAGACTCGACAGGCCATGTACTTTATGACGCTGTTTTGTCAACCTATATTTGTTCTTCCAGCGAAATTACAAGTTTTTTACCGACTGTGTTAAATTAATTAAATATTTACTTCAACAAAAATACTTTTGAGAGTTTTTGATTCTTTTTTTTTTGTTCTTCACTGAGACGCCAAGTCTTCCATGCAGAAATATTGCCACACTCCAGCTTTTCTAGTATAAACCAAAAAGCAATAGAAAAAGAGGTGCTCTTATCGAATCTGCATAATGAGTATAGAAAATAAAGAAAGTCTCAACTCGCATACGCAGTCGACGAAAGTTCGCTTAATTACTTACCTCTGGTTTTGCAGTTTTGCCCAGTGAAGTTTCTTATGCAGTTGCAATGGTACTCGTTTTTATCGTATAGCGGCTGACATGTTCCTCTGTGGTGGCAGGGAAAACCCTCACAAGGGGTCTTGGGATGATAAGATTAGGAAATCAAGACAATTCTTCTAAATCTGTCACGAAGCATTGATTATTAAGGCAAACAAGTTTAATAAATTTTCTCAAGCGTGGGTTATGACAGCAGAAATTTAGCAAATACAAATTATTGACAGGATTCATTGGGTCGGCAGTTCGCTGATTGTCGCCGGCTCGATTTGTTAACTGTTTTTCCAAAAATTATTTAATACTCACCCAGATACTTTAGTGGTGAAAGCTGTGGTTCGCTCGGAACTTTTCAGGTGTACTAAACTTGCCGGTTGGTAAAAGATCGCAAGATATGTTACCGTCTGATCGAGAAAAAGCTGCAGTGTTTGTAGAAAAACACTGATAATTTCTCACGCACCTCAGCAAACAGTGATTTATGGTTGGAACAATGGCTCCTTCCAATTTAGGAACATCCAGAGTGTGGAATAAATGATCCCTGAAGTAAGCATATTTGAATTTTCCGTCACGATGAAGACTGACTGAAGCGTCACAAACGTTTTGATCCAAAAGATGAAAAGTGAAGAAAAAGAAAATTAGCAGCCGAAAGAAACAAGGATAAGTTCATGATTGAAGTTATGAATATTTGTAATGCTGTGTTAAAGAGGCAAATTTTATTTGACTGTTTTTTTTTCTTTATTTGCGTCCGTTACTCAGACTCTTCAATAATTCATCGAACGCAGGCAAAGACAATGGTATTAGATCATAAACTCTTTGAAAAACGATTTTATTCTATACATGATAATTCGGGCATAAAGTTCCCGGTGCGAAACACAATTTGGGGTACCAACCACCCGCTCTCTGACTTGTCAAATATCTATCCGGTTTATTGCATAATCAGTGGACTCACAGAAATCCTCAAGAGACATTTGCACAAGTTTATTAATATTTTTCTTCTCCCCAGTGCACGCGAAAGGACTGAAAACTACCTTTTTAAACTGAATAAGAAATTTTCAGCCATTGAACATCCGATGCTGCTATGATCTAATTCTTGTCTTTAAGGCCCTTGTCTGCATTAACTACGATGCCTGCAAACTGCAATTCCCTGCGCTGAACTCAGCATAAGTGTTTCCTGCGGTATGAACACCGAAAGAACTTTTGTCATAAAATTTGAAAACTGACCTGACAAATCTTAACTGAAACGAAAAAAACACAGCGTGATCGCAAGGAAGCGGCAGTATTTGAATTTTTTAAGTTCTTTAATTAAAACCAAAATATAAAATCAGCTATGGCTTTTAAATCTCAACCGTGAGCGTTCATTTGCGAGTTTTATAGTCTTGAAAAGCTACAAACAAGTGTGTTCCCTTCTGCCTAGGAGAAAGAAAAATTATGACTGCTTCCAATTAAGATTTATACTAAAGTTGTTGATAAAAAAAGGAAAAACGAAAACAAACCAGCTTTGTTTTCATCACTGAGCGGGAATACTGAGAAAAGCAGGCCTCTTTACGCAATTGTAAAAATTGCGATCTCAACTGCGACGATCATTCCTCACTTGATTTCATATCCGCAGTTCACATATGATTTCTTTCATATGCATCATTCACTTACATATCTTTCACGGGATCATATGAACCCAAAATTGACCAGCGCCCAACGTCAGTGGCTTCATAGCTCAGTTGGTAAAGCATCGCACCGGAATCGCGAGGTCACGAGTTCAAGCTCCGTTGAAGTCCTTAATTTTTTTTCAGGCCTCTTTACGCAATTGTAAAAATTGCGATCACAACGGCGACGATCATTCCTCATTTGATTTCATATCCGCAGTTCACATATGATTTCTTTCATATGCATCATTCAAATTAACTACCGGTAACAAATTTAAACAACTTCCCGGAAGTGTGTTATATTGCGGCCAAATTTTTTCTGAATTTACCAGCCAAAGAACTTTGCCTACCTTTTGGGCTTTTCTTTGAAGAGGCCAAACTTTAAGCTATAAGACTTATTGTTAAGGACAAGAATAGAGTACAGTAACTGACTAGCCTGCGATCAGGCCCAATTGTAACATCGCTCTTATGTCTTCTTATGTCGGCACTCGCTACTATTTTTCGTTTCGTCCTTCCGGCGGGAAAGCCCGTCTACCAACGAAACGAAAAAAAGAGCCTGATCGCAGGTTATTAACTGACCTGCTAGCTATTCTATCCGTCTGTCTGTCTGTCTGTCTACTTTGCTGAAATTTAAACTCTTATAAATATCTTCATTTCATCGAATAGCGTAACGAAAGTTTCACAGACATATCCTATAGGTAAAGTGAAATAAAGTTTGCCTACTACACTCTTTTTTTTTTATAAGAATGTTGTTTTTCCTGCCCAGGCTGAATATTCTTATTTTTCTGCCGATTTTAGGCTGAAAATATTCTTGTATTATTCTTAAATTATAGTTTATGACATTTCCGTTTTAGAATTTATTGGGGTATCAATTACAAGTGTTTAGTATCTAGATCTGTATCGCGTTACATTGTGCACGTGCTCCATCACTTTTCGTTGCAGTCAGCGAGGTCAAGATGTCACGTCAAACGACACTTGGCCGTTTTGGCTTTAAAAAAAGCATTTCGCACAGAAATCTCAGAAATCTCAGTCTCGGCTTTATTCTTAAAACATTCTTAAAATTTCGCAAATTTCAGCCTCGATATTCTTATAAGATATATTCTTATAAAAAAAAAAAAGAGTGTAGCATTGTAAATAAAGAACGGTGTTTTAATCCCCCAACAGCTTACTGATGGACGGTGCAAAGCAGAAAGGTTGTTTTAGATTGAAGTACTCATTGGACAAAAATATACCCCATGGCTTTTATGAATTGGTTCCCATTGTCATTGCCCAGGTGTGCCGCAACATTACCACAGGTGTTCAGATAACGGTACCCTTTCAAACCAAACCCGATTTTTGAGTTGCACGTTGCACAGTCATTCTGCTGATTGCTAAGAATACCAATTCTTGCTTTGAGACTAGTCTCAACATTAAAACCTTCCTTGTTGCAGTTTTCTTGCAATGAACCCTGAGGGCCAATCAGAGACTTCCACTTGTCACGACCCAACGAGGTGTTTCGGTATTGGCCGTCGGCGATCAAGAGTGTAAGGAGCTGGCGTATTTGTGGACGACGAAAGACCTGAATTGTCGGTCCACCTTCATACCGAGGCAGATCTTGGAGAAAGGCGTGTTCCAATATGTCGGTAATTTGGTCTCCTGGAAATCAAACCCAGTCTCCCCGCCTACGTGGTGGAAAGTTTCCATGTCGCTCCACAGACTGGAATCGTAGTTAAAAGTTTGCTTTGAAGAGTAAAACATATGTTGTAGTAAGTGGCAAGAAACACTGGGTGAGCAAAGGTGATGTACTTGTGCACGTGTTGTCAAGGATCTGAATTCAGTCGACAAACTATGACAGGCAGTGTTGATTATGTGAACATCTAGTACATTAAAGATCGGAGAAGATATAAAAGATATTATCATATCTCTCAGTTAGCTATAGGCCCTGGTTACAAGCAGGGAGGGTAGCCCTAGTGCAAGAGAAAAACTTAATAGCAAACAAAACGGCCAACAAGAGAAGAGTTCTGCTAAGAACTGCCAATTTTGCGGGCCGTAATCTCCCGTACGGCCCTCTAAATTTGAAAGATTCTTTTCCCGCGCGCCCGATTTACCTCAGAGATATAATAAATATCTTACTAGTCTCGTTTTCTCGAGCCGTACTGTAAGTTACGGATCCTCGTTTTTTCCCGTTGATTTATGGCCCAAGCGCGAAGCGCGAAGCGCGAAGCGCGCGGGCCATAAGCGAACGGTAAAAAACTCGGTCCGTACCTTACAGTGCGGACCTCGAACTCGGTTAGTAAGAGGTATTTAGCGAAATCACCAGAGACGACTTATGCCTTTTGTAATATACATGTAGTGATTCTTAGAGTGCACAGGAAACAGCTATTGGCTTGCTTTTAAGCGGCAAGCGTTGCTGATCAAAACATTCATGATGTGAGTTGGAGCTTAATCACTGTTGGTCATCATTCAATTGAGGTAAGAGCAACAAATCCTTGATAAAGTGCGATCACTTTGCTAATTACTTCTGAACCGTTGATCTTCATGACCAGCGTCCATCCACCACCACCACATGCTCCAAGGTCACTGGTCAAATGACAGTAGATAGGAAGCACGATTGATCCCATGTTTAGAAAATGTGCCCTGTTGTCTGCAGACCTGCAGAATAGAAGCATTTCATGAAAGTTTGATAAACCGCTCACTGTGAGAAAAAGGCATCATATGCGAACTTGCAAATTGCTTTCATAGTAACTCAAGCAAACCGATCAATTTACTACTTACGAAGGCATTTTGTACAGTTCCTTGATTTCCTTGCAGTTCCTGTAAACTAAGTGCAAGAAAATGTTGTCGCTTTAAGGAACAATACACACGATCATCGAGGAGGAAACTGACGGTTCGAGGCCTTAGTCCTCAAGTAATGACCTGGACCACGAGAAGGCAACGGAGAAAGAAGAGGAACCAGGCCAGGGAGCCCAGCATCAGTGATGCGAGAAAATTTTCGAATTCAGTTTTGATTGAGAATTCCGTCGCTCAAATTTTGTGGTGACATTCTGTAATGGCAGCGTAAACTATTTACCAGAACCAGAAGTGCAGCAACAGTAGCAGTAAAGACCTCCTACCAGAACTGACCACTCAGACAGGTGAGATTGCTTATAAGTTAAACAAGGGCACTAATTTACATTACTTTTTTGTACCAGTCTCGTTATTCTTCTTCTCCAAGTCATGGTGACACATTCAACGTTTAAAATCTACAGGCCTGGGCACTCTAACGACCGCCCTTCGAAACACTGCCGGGCGTTGTGTTCAAAAACATCTGGACATACAGTACCGATAAATGGAAGGTGGCCTTAATTTTCAAAATAAACGAAAACAATCAGTATCACTTAAATATTTGTACACGTTTTACAAGCTAAGAAAATGGCTTAAAAGTGACGAAACAACTTGGATTGTGCAAAATATTTACCAACGTTCAGAAAATAAAGCATATTTTCAACATCGCTTTCGGTTTCAAACCCTGATTTTCAGGAAAAATGGCACTACGCTGCTATTTTGAGAAACAACATGGGCGTTAGGTTTCAAACATGGCTTAGATGCAGTAAGAAATCGACCCATTTCCAAAAAGCGCGTTATTGGCGATTTCAAGATTGATCTAGTTGAATTAGAGGGTAAAAAAAATTGACGCTTTTGCTCAAAGGTAACGTCACAGTTTTCAGTCAAAATTGGTGTTGTTTGCTGAGCAAACAATTTTGGCTAATTATCAAGCCAAGCAGAGCTGTGCAAGGCATCATTTTGATAAACATACGGTTGTATTAAACAAAAGTAAATAAAATAATCGGAAAGAACAGGTGGCCTACATTATGGGAGCTCAAAATCGATTGACCGACTCTCTTTTCGAGACTGAGAAAGCAAGGAAGCTAAAAAGTCATGAAAACTTTGTCTACTTACTTCGGACTTCGCAGCGTCTTCCAGTGAAGTTTCTTGTGCAAATGCAACTGTAATTGTCTTCTTCGTACAACGCTTGACAAGTTCCTCCATTCTCGCATGGGAAACTCTCACAAGAGGTCTGATCTTAAATAAAAGGTTG
Source organism: Galaxea fascicularis (assembly GCA_948470475.1). Lineage (NCBI taxonomy): Eukaryota > Metazoa > Cnidaria > Anthozoa > Scleractinia > Euphylliidae > Galaxea > Galaxea fascicularis. The sequence continues at coordinate 21,254,006 of OX419342.1, read as the reverse complement.
GCAAAGAGAATTTTCAAAACTCTCACAAAACATGCATTTATTATCTACCTTTCAGCGACACAAGGATTTCCTCAATACTGAAAACAAGCATAACAGATAGCCCAAGTAGCCTAGCTCACCATGAGTGTTCTCGTTTTGTGGTTTAGGGATCCGCAAATTCAAACTTTACGATGATCGAGAATGTTATGGGCTAAACTCCCTTTCATTCAAGGACACTACCACTGATCGTTAGCTTTTCCTCTGATATATTTTGCTCGTTCGATCTCATTCGATCTACTGGCATTGACAATGCAGTCAGTGGAATACGAACAGATCAAATGTATTAAAACAGGTTTTGTGTAGTACCAGTGATGAGTTTTGTGCAAATTTAGTTTGTGCATGAGCGTTGATTTTTGTGGATTAAGCTCATACGTTTGGAGAGGACTGTCCCGCTAGTCTCATTGATGACGGGCTGCAGTCCCGAAACATCTGACCTTTAGTAGATAGCCGGGTAGATAGATGGTATGGGACGAAAGATGAGCGAACGTTTACACGCAGGTATGCCAAAGAGCTCTTGTACACTTTCGCTCGCCTATCTGCCCTTGGGTTTTCGAGGACGTCAGCGCCCATGATCAAACTCCAACATTGATAAGGTAATGAAGTACAAAATAATAAGTGTAAAATCATTGTTACAAAAATGGTGCGGTCTTACTGTGTAATATTGTGAAACTAGTAAGCATGTAAGTTCTGATAGAAAATAATAATAATAATAAGGTAAGAAGGCAACTTGGTTGAGTGGGTCGCGCTTCGGTTTGGGCCCCGAGTTGCCGATTTTAGTCGTTGTTTCAATCCGATTTTGACATAAAAGTTTTTCTGATTATTTGAATGAAGTGCTTGTAAACTTGTCTAACTGCACTTTCACCATTTTGCTAGATCTGGAGGAAACAAAGCCTGCGGTAGTTTTACAGCCTAACAGTAGTTAGGTAGGCCAGATAAGAAGTGCTGAATTTGACCAGCAGGCCTGTAAATGTAACTATATGTCAAATCATTTTTTTAGCAGCCGAAAACGGAAATTAATTTCAGGATTACGTTGGAAGATTCAATGGCAAACCAGCTCAAAGAAATGAGGACTTACCAAGATACTGTAGTGGTGAAAGCTGTGATTCGCTCGGAACTTTTCAGGAGCACTGTACTTGTCGGTTGGTAAAAGATCGCAGGATATGTTACCGTCTGATCGAGAAAAAGATGCAGTGTTTGCAGAAAAGCACCGAGTACTTTTCACGCATTTTAGCAAACAATGAATCCTGGTTTGAACGATGGCTTCTTCCAATTTAGAAACATCCAGAATGTGGAATAAGTGGTCTCTGAAGTAAGCATATTTGAATTTTCCGTTGCGATGAAGACTGACTGAAGCGTCGCAAACGTTTTGATCCAAAAGATGAAAAGTGAAGTAAAGAAAATTAGCAGCCGAAAGAAACAAGGATAACTTCATCATTGAAGTTATGAATATTTGTAACGCTGTGTTAAAGAAGCAAATTTTATTTGACTGTTTTTTCTTTATTTGCGTCCGTTACTCAGACTCTTCAATAATTCATCGAACGCAGGCAAAGACAATAGTATTTGATCAAAAACTCTTTGAAAAACGATTTTATTCTATGCGTGATAATTCGGGCATAAAGAGCGAAACACAATTTGGGGGGATCACTCACCGTTTCTGGGAAACCTAAAGCTAGGACACTCGATAAAACCAGACACGAAAAATGGAAAGTGAAGTAAAGACAAGTGGCAGACGAAAAGAACACGAATACATTCATAATTCAACGCGCTATGAATGAATACAACTTTGAAAAGCAAATTTTTCCGTTCTCGGTTGTTTTCCCTCAAACTTTCCAAAAGTTCATTAAACAGAATCAATGAAAATAGCGTTAAAATACATAACACAGTGATGATCAAAGACTTTATAATTAAAAAAACCTTCCTGGTGAGAAAGTTAATAACTAAGATTTTGTTTAAACTCATCAATAATTTACACTTTTTATGAATGTGTGATCAATCACTATAAAACTTGATGAAGTTTAACTTTTAACTATATATATAAATATATATTGCCAGTGGTTTGAGAACCTTTATAATGTTATCGAACATTTGTGTTAGCGTGTAATTAACTTGGCTGCCTTGTTTGTTTAATTTTGACGCGTTTTATTTGTTTGTTTTTCAATGGATATCTAATGCAGAACCTTAACCTGCTTGACATTGCTTTTTTTCTTAAATCTTAGGTTATTTATTTTCTAATTTAAAAATTCAACTTGCGCGTGGAAAAACATGGCCGGCGTCCCTAAGTTTGGTATGGGTTTTCTCAACCAACAATTAAGATCAAAAACGTAACTTAACAATATACGGACTCAAAGAGGCGAACTTATTCACTTAAAAACACAAATTGGTTTTAACTTGAGTGTAGCTACGTAATTGTTTTCTCCTCACAAGTATAACCCAGAGAGCTTTTCTTCTTAAGTTTCAATTTCACTCTTTTGAACGTTTATCAATAAGAAGGGTAGAAGAGGGTCTCCTGTACTTTTTTCGTGAAACGTCATTGGGACTATTTTTCTCTCGTGATTTAGGTTTTTTATTTATTCGTGATTCGTGATTGCCCATTTTTACCGTGAACGCGGTTTTTGAATTTAGCGTGACATGTTAATTAAACGTGATTGGTGAACGACCTTGTTCTGCGTGAATCAATTTAAAGTTATTTTTAGTTTTCTGACCCGTACATGAGAGCATAAGCACGGATAACGGGAAAGGTATATGGCATAGAACCGTTTTAGGAAACCACGAAATACAAGTAAAAAAACTGTGACAACGAGATCACAAGAAAAACCGACGTGGAGCATTAATCCGTGAATCTACTTTTCAGATACGCTCACTTTGGAGACCACTTATTCCACATTCTGGATGTTCCTAAATTGGAAGAAGCCATGATTGTTCCAACCAGGAATCACTGTTTGCTGAGATGTGAAAAATGATCAATGCTTTTCTGCAAACACCGCAGCTTTTTAATGGATCAGACGGTAACAAATCTTGCGATCTTTTACGTTCCAACCGACAAGTACAGTGCACCTGAAAAGTTCCGAACGAATCACAGCTTTCACCATTACAGCATCTTGGTGAGTACCTTCGAAATTCAGCAGTGTCATCGTCACTGAATGTTGCAACTTTAATCCTTTAATTTAGGCTCTACTTGTTAATTTTAAATATTCGATGAAAGAATATGCAGGGTTTTCCTCCAAAATGTCTCCTTTATAGTCCTAAGGATTCTCTTTACATAAAACCAAGGGTCCCAGAGGAAAAGTAGGCCGGGTCCCACATTTATCGATCTTTCAGAAAGTCAGAGAATTACTAGTAATATTACAGGTACTAAAAAAAAGCAATAAAGTATACGGGTATGTGTTGTGTCGGAGGTAAGACAAGAAAACCATTTTGGAAATACATCTGATAAATAAGGAAATACAATTTAAAATAATCTCTCGCCGGGGGTATTAGAGACTCAAGATTGCGGCCAAAAACGTTCGTGAACGAAACAGCACGCAGCAGTTTAGACTTTCACGAAAAGAATTCACCAAACAGGAAAAGTTTCAAACGTTTTTATTTTTTAACAAACTTCTGCCCTAGTTGTAGTGTAATTTATAATTAACTACAAGATTGAAACATCAGTGTGTCCCAGAGTACCCACTCACCCTTCGGCTAATTTGTGCATCGGGCAAAGCCCTGACTCAGTAGCTCCTGACTCATGCTTCGCGTAGTCCCCGCGATTAAAAAAAAACACCTCTTGTCACGGGTTTCAGGCAATTACTAGAGTATCGCCGCGTTCAATTCAAGCTGCTTAATTTAAACTTCCAAATTAGAACCCTACTTTTATCTAATTAAAACTATACATACAAAAATTTCTGCATTCTGATTGACAAAGAGCACGTCAATTAACCGTAACAAAATGAAATGAAATCTCAAAAGTGGTCACCTTACCAAATTTGAGCTTGTTCAGTTGAATACAAGGAGTTGAACAAAACGCTTGTGGAAATCGTCAAAAAGGAGACTATGAACGATGTAGGAGAACGCCTTTACATGTGGGAAATAATTTAATTCAATTTGATTGATTTTCAATAATGTTTGGATTGATTATCGGGCCCTTATTCGTTTCTAAAGTGACCAATTGAACGTGGAATACGATTTCTTGCAGTCTTCCTACTCCTCTTTAATCTTCAATCATACACCATGTTAGCATAATCTAAATCACATGATCAGCATTGCTTGAAATTTCGCAGGACAATTAACAATTATTGGATGAGGTTGAGCATGATAGCGATAATTATCAAGGCCAAAGTTTGTGTTATCTGCCGAAGCCGAAGGCTGAGGCGGATAGCACAAACTGAGGCCTTGATAATTATCGCTATCATGCGAAAACCGAATCCAATAATTGTTTTATTATGCATATTCCTGAGCTGCACTGGCGACTCCGCCATAACAAAACTGATCAAACTAGTGGTTAGTGTATTAGTTGACGTCACTTCTGCATGCATAAAACTATTGTCTGTAGGTATGACGTCAATTCTACATATATAAAAACTATGGTCTGTAGGTATGACGTAAGAGAAACAGAGCTAGCAAGAATTAGCTGCGTGCTTATAGCCAATCAAAATCGAGCTGGTGACACCAATGTATAATATAACTGTTAATGCTAACTTTCTCTCCAATGTCGAGCCGCTGCCTACACGTACAAATAGCCATGATAATATTGTTGAGAATCTATATATACATTCTCCTGACAGTGCAAAGTACCCCAATTTTGCTGTTTACTTGGTAGGCACTACATGTTTCCTTTGTTCTCGTGTTATCTAATTCCTCAGTTTTTCCAAGGTTAAACTACAATAACCTGATTAAAGAGATATTCTCAGGGCCTGGGAGTGATATAAATTTTGAACCTAACAATATCACTGACCCAAGTTGTTTAACTCAACTTGATCCGCTAGTGTGAACGGGATCAAGTGGTTCGGGGAACTGGCAAAGTGGTCGTAATGACAGAGAATATTCCTGTTATCAACAAACAACTTTTCCCAAAAGAATATGTAAATTTTGTATGCGAATACTACTGCCGTAAATCTGCGGATAGCGCCAATTACGCTGAAAAAATCTGACGCAATTCCAATCTCGTCATCTATACCGTAAATATCGAGAGCAAACTGCAAAGAACCAATAATAAATTGCACAAAATACGATAAAAACGCAAGGAAGGTGTTGCTTTTAAAGAATACAAACAATTTAGATGTGCGCTTATTCCTGCAGTGGTTAACCTGTGTAAAGTTTAGAAAACCAATTAAAGCGACTTGCGATCCCTCGTAAACCAGAAAAGCGCAGATTAGCGCAATCTCCATCCCTGAATCATTTTTGAAATTAAGTATCAGAAAATAGCCTGTAATGCACATTCCATATAGGGACAAAAGGCTCCAAAATGATGGCAGGTGAATAAGCCTTCTCAAGATGGCGAAATAACCAAGGAACGAAGGCACTTTGGTCAAAGCCATAATAACTAAGCCGGCGTTGAATATGGAGGACACCACCCAGACAAGTTCGAGTTCTTCAGAGTAGCGAAACATCGTGATGTCTGTTGCCTGAAAGCTGGCATGTTTTGCAGTGAGGCCTGCCTCAAATGCCCGGATAGAGTACAGGACCAAACCAATCACTTGCCAAGAGAAAAATAAGGTGTAGGCGATACAACCAAGCCTTTTGACATTAGCTGGTGTGGGTAACAGTAAACGTTTCAGCAGTGGAATACCCTTTGCAGCTTCCATGGCCTCAATGTTGATGTATGGAGATCGCGCGACCACTTGAATTTGTGATGCCATCTTAAAAGAAATGCGCACAGATATAAATGATATTAGGCTACTCAAGTGGGCATATCCCGAGAAGCAGCACAATGGATGGTGTTTTATACAACGTCTCAGTTTTGAGCACGTTTTGACCCAGAGGAGCACAGAAAACTGTTCTTGACTAACAGAACAGAATCTAACGCAAGCTTACATCTAGAATAAGAAATTGTACCTTTTTCTTCTGACAGGTTAGGCATTCATTTGCTTTCCTAGATACATAAGGCCCGGTTTAACTCTTTAAACCCAAAGAGTGATCAGCATCATATTTCTCCTTGAAATATATCTGCTTTATAAAACAGAGTGGTCATGAGAATTAAGTACAAGATCATAATAATTAACATTATCTTACCACTACTGACTCTTATAGGAAATGAGTGGCTGCAACAAACGAGAATTCAATTCTTGAATTTAACTGCTGAGCGCAGCGACGCGTTTCAGATTTGCACCAAGGGAACCTTCCTATTTTTATGGGATAGTGGGGACTGGCGGGATTTTCGGGGGATCCCACGCCTAAAAAGTGCTTTTGGGAGGTAACGGGGAGTTGGGTACCCAAAAAAATCAAAGAAAAAAAAGAGGGGGAGGGGTTCGAGCGAAATTCTGAGATAGTCTGAATTTAAAAAAGCTGGTGTATCGTATTTTGGAGAGGAGCGTCATCCAAAAAAAATTCTTTTTGAGGGGACTTATGTGACTAAAACTGGTACACTGAGGGGGAAGGGGGAAGTCATATAATTTGCAAATGACCACCAGTACCCTTACCGTTTTAAAAAAATGAGAATTCTAAGCTCCCTTTTCATTATTTCGCCCGTTGAAGAATGTAGTTTAGGCAGTCGAAAGCTTTTGTTTCTTAAAATATTTTTAATCAGGGCACGTTGACGATCCGACTTTCGTGGATCCCGTCTGGGTTTTGCAGTCCGACCCGATCGGATCCTGGTTTTGTTAACGGCCGACTCACGACCGGTACGAGGGTTATTCGTCTCGGTCGCTGAAGTGAGACCGTAAACGCAAGAAAGGAAATATATGGAGGTCGAGACGAACTAGCTTGCGTAGTAAGTGTTTCCGCGTTTCCCTCCTCCCCTCTCCCCTCGCATCTCTGTTGTGCTCGCCCCAGGCTAGATACGAACTCATGCCGGTCTGAGCTCGACCTGATGTCATGTAAATAACCCCTTAATTTTAATTACAAAATACCAACAGTTAATCCTAAAATTTAATTAAAACTCATTGCTTGCTTGTAATTAATATAGTTTCAAAACTTTACCCCAATCAATAAGTTTTAGCAAAGTTACCAAATATCAGGAAAAAACAGGGCGGCGAATCGTAAAATCCTAGACTCGCCGAGACACCGAGACCCTTGTTTGAAAATCCAAGACCGAGACCAAACATGCGAGACTTCGAGACTCCGCTACGCAAAAGCTGTCGAGATTTCGAGATGGGCTGAAAAGTCTACGAGACCCAAGATTTTAGATGCACTGTACCATTTGCCACCCCTAATGTAACCGACCTTTCGTTCCTTTAAAAACGTTAATTTTTTTTTTAAGGAATCGTGATGACTCGGGTCTAGCCGTTTCGAAACATGTCAGCACACCGTGTGCTTTCAACTGAAGATCGCTGTTGAGTGTTTTCAGATGAATTCAACAAAACCGATACATTGTTTGATAAAGAATTTCATTGCGATGGAAGACTGAAACGACAAGCTACTCCGCCGTATTTACAGCTTTCATGTCACATTATTGCTCGGACAAAAACACAAGCACAGGTAAATTGTCAATAGAAGGAAAAAGTGACAGTGGTGGATGCGGTACTGTATGTGACTAACGTATGCACTACTTAAGTTTCCCTTCCTGTTGACATACTTGAGAAAACAAAATATGCAAGACAACGTTTTCCCCCTCACCTCCACCTCAAGTTTACTGCTTTCTTTCGTAGACTTTTTTTCGCGGAGCACTTTAAGCGGAGACTAAGGCCATTTAAAGAACCCAAACTTGTGACGTAATCGATTAATTTTGTTTGAGGGGTTTATCCCAGGCGTCTAGAACAGTCATGGTATTAGCTTCCTTAATATCTCAACGTTTGAAATCACGCTGTCGAAGGACACGAACAGCAATATCGGCACATCAATACATAGCTAAAACGCCTTCAGTGAAACACATGATCGGCAATACTAATATAATTTTACATCCTTCAACAGTAAACTGATTAATTCATGTTGCAGTTTAGATCTGCTATGGTTCAATCTCTCTTTTCAAATGTTAATTTTCCATTTGAAGGTAAAACATTAAACGAAGCCAATCCTGTTTAGCTAATGTAGAAATATTCAGGTGAACCGGATACTAATGAGGAATATATTACGGTCAACTCTGAACATTCGGTTTGCGAGCAACGGCTTAATCTTGAATAATGCCTTTTACGAAAAAAGAAAGAAAAAACTTTTAAAATCCATTTGCAATAAGATCCAAACCATAAAAGATAGGAAGCTTTAAAATTGCACCTAAACTGCGCAAAGGGATTATTATCTTCCGTTTCAGTGAGAGCCAGAGGATGTAAAGAGTGGCGACAGGTCGACTCAGTCTGAATTTCGAATTCAGTTCCAGTTGACCGAGCGTGACAAAGCAGCTAACGAATTTTTGCTGTTAGTGCTTTTTCCGTTATGATGGGGAATTGGTTTACAGAAGTAGAATTCTTTTAAATTGCTATTTTGAGTGTAATTATAACATGAAGCAATTCCGGATGCCTCCTCAGTATGCGGACGTACCATTGAAAAGCCAATAT
>OX419342.1:21243678-21245143 GCA_948470475.1 Galaxea fascicularis | reverse complement strand
GTAGATTCTATTGGAGTAACCGAGTTTCTAGTCGCGAGAAACTTAGAAATACTTCTTAATCATGTCGGGTGGGAGGCAGTGTAAAACTGTTCCATTGGATTCCACTGGATCCATTGGTAACGGGTAGTTTCTACTGGAGTAACCGAGTTTCTAGTCGTGAGAGACTTTGAAATATTTATTAATCTTGCTTGGTGGGAGGCGGGGAAAAAACTGTTCCATTGGAGTCCACTGGATCCATTGGTCAGGAGTAGATTCTATTGGAGTAACCGAATTTCTAGTTGTGAGACACTTAGAAATATTTCTTAATCTTGTCGGGTTGGAGGCCGTGAAAAACTGTTCCATTGGAGTCCATTGGATCCATTGGTCACGAGTAGATTCTATTGGAGTAAGTGAAATTGTCAGAGTTGCGCCGGAACCTGAAAACCAGTAAATATGGTGGACTGATGCAGAGTGCTGATTCGCTGTTAGCAAGGGTTTGAATGCTCTTTATTTTAGTATTTATTGGGTTAGCTGCAAAGGTAAACAGATTTTTAGCACGAGCTCGCCAACAAATAATTGCGCGTTAGGCGAAAGTCAACAAAACACAAGTGCCCCACAACGTGTTTTCCTTACGGCTACAGCGATTGTTGTTGAAAATATCGACGTAAATGAAGAAGAGAAATGTTAAAAAAAAAACCTTGTGGGCACAAAAAGTTACGATGTTCGGGGAAATAAGTCGGAAGAACGTAAGCTACTGTCGCTAAGTAGCGCTCACTGCTGATCTGCAGATTTTCCGTATGCGCGAAAGTTAACGGGGCGCGAAAGGCATAAATATGGGTGGTCTTAAACCCTTTAACGATAAGAAAGTATCCTTGTAATATTAACACTTTATAAATCAAAGTAGTCATGGGATATTTGAACAGGAGCACTCAGGATCATTACTATGTTCGTAGGAAAAGCGAAGAGACAATAAATGAGAATTGAAATTTTTAATCTTAGAAGCTAAATGGCTAAATAGGAATATGAGGTTTTGTAGATAAAAACCAGTTTGGTTGTGATTTAGGTTACTCACCTCTCATAGAGGGCGAGGAAGTAGATCCCATTCAATATCGTACTTATGGCAATCGTGTAGATTTTTGTCGAGATGGTCAAGATGATTTGCTGCCATATTTACTAAGCGAGTTGCGTACCTTACTACTAGATGCTGAGAAAACTCTGAGAATGGTACGGAATTGCACTCGATGAAGTTAAATTGAAATTGAACCAAAAAATTCATTTGTCCCCTGGGTATGGATTAGCTTATTTATTCAATACAATGTGAATAGATCGCTTAAAAGAACCGGCTAAATAAAGGTAGAATGGCGGCACGAGAAAAGGGCGGTGTTGTTGAAAATTAGTCAACTTTTGTCCAATTATAAATATGAATTAATGTGTACGTTGAAAATCAACAAAAAACCCGAAAGTTAAAGGTAATGTCTGATTGTCA
>OX419342.1:21228678-21231178 GCA_948470475.1 Galaxea fascicularis | reverse complement strand
ATTGCGGGGTGGCGCGTATTTTCCACTTATTTTGGTAGGACGCGTACACTGTCCTATTAAATGCTGTTAGCTGGCATTGTTCTAGCTATGATTAGTAACTACATCAAGTGCAGCCTGTCCTTTAAAAGTAATGAAACGTTGAGCTTTATTTTACCTTTAAGGGTATAACGATTCTGAAGACGGCAGCAATTTCCACGCACATGTCAAGGACAAAGGTAAGGAATGGGGCCTTATGGGCCATATGGTGAAAGATATTCAAATAAGCAAATACATGTGTTAGTAATCAAAAAGCAGTAGACTTATCGGGATGTCCGGCTTTGCGCAGTGCGCCTAAACTGAGCATTTTACATTTGCTATTAAACATAACATCTTAATGGGTCTTTATCTTGTTTGACCGTCAACCGCGAGAGTAGCACTCCAATTCCGACCCTCACGAAATGGACGAGTAGCTAGTCTATTTAACTTTAAGCTAAACTGTCTTCGTTTTATTCCAGCAAAGAAAGGTAAGCCTTTCATACTTTGGCGTCATCAATGTTTAATTGTCTATGCTATGTTGTAACAGACACCTGAAACATCGTCGTTCTGCCTGTACAGATGCATTGTTTGCAATTCTTGTATTTTTGTCGGTGACGGCCGTCCATAGAGAGCTAAACAACAATATTGTCCTTTTTTTATTTGTCTTTATATTTAGCAAATGCAATCGTGTTGTCTGTTGTATTATGCAGGAAAAAAGCCGAAAGACGCCGACAAAGAAGGTGAAGGTAAGAGGAACATTATTTTTAAAATGTGGTAAAATTTAACGTCCCTAAATTTGCTCACTTCTGATATGATAAAGCATCCACGGGCGCACAAAAAAACTTGCCGTTGCTTTAGTATTTGACTGTAAACGCTTTGACACTATGAGACAACGCTAAGTTGCGATTATTGAGTAGTGTATAGGAGGGAAACAATCGCAAAAGTATTCTCAACTCTTATTACCTGCTGCATAGCTTCATAAAAGATTAAGAGTTAACATGTAAGTATCATGCGGAAATTGATGACAAAAACCCTGCCCAGGCGCCTAAAAATAAAGTTCCTTGGCAGATCTTGTCAATATCTGTTCGCCACAAAACTCTGCCAAGTTCAGCAATGTGTGTCAGGATGTTTCCTCGTAGACAACAAAACGTTACTTTTATTTTTGAAAACTATAGGAAAAACTGGCGGAAAGAAAAATCCGTTTAACCGCGGAGGTAAGTGTTAACCTGTAAGTACTATCCGACAATTGATGACAAAAAGCCTGCCTCAAAAGTTCCTTGTCAATATCTAACTCACGCCGGTCAGAAACGCGGGGCGTCGAAAGGATTACTCCACTTGTGTGACTTTCCGTGAGGTAAATTCCGTATATACGCTGGCAACATTGTTAGAGTGTGACATGATTGGGTCCAATAAGTTGGATGCATTTGAACATGATTTCGGGTGTTGATGGGGGCTCAAATAATATGTACCAAAAATCTTAAAAAAGCTGTAAATTCTGAAACGAATACTACAAGATTAATTGTATCAGGTCACAGTAATGCAATAGTACATGGAATTGAGAAATCGGGCCGTCATCTTTGGAAACCTACAATGAAATAAATCTCGATGATGCTTACAGAATTTTGATCAAATTCTCGATAACCATTTTTTCCAATTTCGTACTCAATAGGTCTTTCCTAGATATCTTGCCAAATTTCAATCTATTGTGAACATTAGAACTCGCGGTTTTTTTATTTTTATTTATGAGAATTTGCGGCCGCCATTGTTTTTCCTTGTTCCAGGGGTTGAGAATTGGAGAAAATGACGTCATTTTCTCAAAAATACCACCCGGGTTGAAATTATAATAACAAATAGTACAGCAATTTGTATAAAGAATAACAAAAACTTTGCCTCATATATTCGTGCAATTTTCTACATTGATTATGATTATAATTTCACCCCGTGCAGTAATTTTGAGAAAATGACGTCATTTTATCAAATTCTCAGCCAAGATCTGGAACAAGGAAAAATAATGGCGGCCGTAAATTCTCGCAAATAAAAATCCAAAAACCGCGAGTTCTAATGTTCGCAATAGATTGAAATTTGGCAAGATATCTAGGAAAGACCCATTGTGTACGAAAATGGAAAAAAAATGGGTATCGAGAATTTCATCATAGTAGCACTTTAAGATGCCCAAGCTTTTAACAAACTACCATCGCATTTGAAAGAGGTTAATTCCTTAGGGATTTACTTTTAACCAATTTTAACATACATAACATAACATGAACTTTATTTAAACTCGAATTTCAGAGTAGCCTGAAAGGCTAATATCTTCGAGAACAAAAAAGAGAAAATCTATTTACATACACAAAAATCTACATACATACATACATACATACATACATAAAATAAATCTATATACATGCTTAAAAATCTATTTACCTACATGAGAAAATGTTAAATATACTGTTAAGTCTAAAAGGAGATTGCCTTCAAGAGTCTTCTA
>OX419342.1:21211178-21223678 GCA_948470475.1 Galaxea fascicularis | reverse complement strand
TATTTGTTAAGTAGATTACAGCTTTCTATTACCTGCTGCATTGCTTCATAAAAGATTAAGAGTTAACGTACCAGTACTATTGGGCACGTAAAAAGGTCCTTTACAGTAAGTAACTCATGGTCAGAAACGCGAAACGTCGAAATGATTACTCCCAGCCACTTGTGTGACTTCCTGCAAGGGAAAGGAGTCTAGCTCTGTGAGATTTTCGCGCTCTTTCTGACTTTTTTTTTCTCCTGCACTGATAAGTTGAAAGAGCACATAGTCTTCCGTGTGTTTATGCTTTCATACCTACTGAATGAATGAATGAATGAATGAATGAATGAATGAATGAATGAATGAATGTTCCCTTCCCTATAATGTAGAAGTGTTGGTGGTGTAGAAGTCGTTGGTAATAACATTATTTCGGGTTTGTCGATTTGTCCGTTGTGGAATTTGCTTGTCAGCGAAAGTAGAAAATTGAAAGAATTCGGAAATTGAAAATAACTCATGGTCAGAAATTTCATTTTCTTCTGGTTCCTATATGCATGTAGGCTTTTGTTTATGTTTTAGGATGAGAATTTTACATCGTGAAGGTCGTTTTAGATTATATGGGGCCGAAAATTCGGCATCATTCATCTCTTCAAGGGAAAACCTGTTATGTTCTTCGTATGAGAAATCGGGATTTTTCGACATAAATTCCTCATGTAGGACTGAAAATTCGTTGTCATAGATATTACCGTTTTCGTAGCTCAAGGGAAACAGGTCTTGGAGCTTGTGAATGGAAGGCATGACAAAAGTTTTCGATAGTTTTAGATCAATGTTTACAAGAACTCAGCTCTGTTTACATGTACTCGCACTTAGTTTTCACGCCGTGAACGACGCCCTCGACCCAGTCCTACAGCCGTTTTACTCGTCGTCGTCGGTGCTTAAGCACTTCCACTTATGCACTTCCATATATGGGCTATATAGGTATGTGCCGCGGGATAGGGTAGGGTGTTTGAGGTTCTTGATCCTTAACTGAAATAGGGTATTGTTTTTGCACCTGTGAACAATGTGTTCCCAGCGTTATCCTTAGATAGGGTACCTAAATTGTATCAAGTAAAATTGCAGTGCAAAAATGCCTCGCTGAACGAAAAACAAATGATCTGCGAAGACCGAAATATCCATCACAAGTATTAGCAAACTGATTTAAAAAAAAATTGCGTTGTGTCGTGCGCGGTTAGCCGTTGTTTGGTTTATGTTTTTCCCTTGAATAGGGTGTCATTTTTCGGGTTTGGGCCTTAAATAGGGTTTCAATTTTCGTTTGCTTCATCCTTAAATAGGATCAGGGTTTAAGACTGTTCGTGGCACACGCCTATCTGAAATTTACGGGAGTGCCTCACAGGACTTCCCCCTTTAATTTTATTTCGAGACATGTTTTTATTTAGCAAATGCAATCGTGTTGTATGTTGTATTCGACAGCAAAAAGGCCAGTTCACAAAGAAGTTGGAGGTAAGAGGAACATCATTTTTAACGAAAGAATTAACTTTCAGTTTGTTAACCATACTGATACAGCTCAATCTTCACACATAAATGTATACAGCTGTTTCGACAAAGATTGTCCCACAAAAGCGTAAAAGCGTACGCGGCAATGCCGATTGCTTTTATGGGTAGTAAGAGTTTGCCGTTGTTTTATTGAGGTTCACGGTGTTGAGAAAGAAGGCAAGAGAAATTATGAATATACGGGTTTCTGCTGTTTCTTCTACACGCTGAAACACCTTGAGCTTCAATCATGCAACTGTAAAACCACCATTACCCATAATAACTTTCAACATTGTCACGTAAATGTTCTCCTCGTATGTAAGACAACCTTTCTCGAAACAGCTGTATGTACTCCAATTAATTGCATGCAATTGAACTCATTATCGAAACTGAAAATTCAGCTCATTCGATTAACAGGTACACTGATGTTTGGCAGAGGCTGTAGTAGGTCAACTAATCTCATGTATATCATACCCCATATTTTTTAGTTTATAGCGTAGATACGTTTCTTGACATGGAGGATGATAATCCGTGGACAGTTGATAAGATCAAGCAAATTATTACAGCTGAAAATCTGTGTGAAAAGCCTACGACTGATAAGGAAGATCATATTGAGCGAATTTTCAAGGTATGCATTTAAATTTTTGGTGGAAGTAAAACTTTTGTGGGAAGGGGAAGCGCGACCAAGTGGTTTGCACGCCTGAGTTGAAATTCGCAGGTCTCTGGTTCACGTCCAACAGGGACCATTAGTAGAGATTTTAAAGTTAATCTCGAGATCAACTCGTTAGCTGACCTTGTAGTATAGCCAAATGGTTTGCCATATGCTTGTTGAGATTTGTTGAAAACGTTCTGTTATAGGTTTTGAGACATACACATGCATTTTGATCGGCTCCCCTCCCCCTTCCCTCCCCCTCCCCCCCCCCCCCACCCTCAAGTATGAGTTTCTGGCTTTTAAAAGACAATATCAATAGTGATAAAACATGGTGCGTTTTCTTTCGTTGTTGTCTTAAGTTTGATATTTTATTTTTGAAAAACCTAGCTGGACACGCGATTTCTCATCGAAAAACTCGGATTACTCTCATCTGGAGTGTTACGTTTCGCATTGCTTACATGGAAAGATGGACGTACGGCTGTTGTAGGGTGACATCAAAACAAAAACCATAAAGTCTTGCATCGATAGGCTGCTATATTTTCTTGCCCACGTTGCTCCGTGCGAGCGCTTTTGGCTGGCGGAGATAGGCTGCTATATTTTCGTACCCACGTTGCTCCGTACGAGCGCTTCTGGCTGGCGGGGATCAGCTAAAAAACAAGTCACAAGGACGTGAAAAGATCATTCAAACTAAATTGTTTGAAATGTAAATGGGTGTTACAGCAACGTTTCCCTCTTGGAAGTAAAGTAAAATTCATGCTCCCAAAAGAGGTGTTTTCTTATTTGCGCACTAAATCTCTTATAACCAGGTCAACAAGAAGCTTAAGCGGCTGGCCAAAAAAACCACTGAAAACACAGAATTCTTAAAAGATTTGGCAGAAAAAGTTGAAGATTTCGCTGTGGCTTTGCTGGATCAAGTCCATACAAAAGAGGAAGCCTACCTGAAGGACGAAGATGGCGAGAATGATCGCTATGGATCCTTGTTCAGTGGAATAACGAAAAAAGCAATTATTTTTGAACAGAAGAAGGTATATTCATCCCATATAACTTAATATAATATTAAGTAAATGAGCAGAAGTGTTTTACCAAGTTCAAACGCCGAGTGTTTGAGGACTTAACAAAACACGAATTGTAAATTTATTGAACAGTCTCAAAATTCCATTTTTCCACGGACGCAAAATAAGGCCTTGTTTATATCAGATATAAAGACAAAATTAGACATCAATTTCTTTGTAGTCCAGTTCATGAATTATTATTGAGTTTGAAACTTACACTATACGGTAGACGATGAAAATATGCCGACGCCTTAATTCACTGGTATCTCTGTGTCCTTTGACTTCCTGTAACCAGTTTGCTATGTGAAGTTGCACTTTTAGTACCAATTCTCTTTCGCATAATGCTTCGCCCTGCGGGATTCAGATTGCATTCTTTCACGGCTAGTCACCAGGTCATCACGGTTTAAAGATCTTTGTCATGCAAATCAGATCCGTATATAAAGGCACCATGTGGTCTTCACAAGTCGTCTTTTTTTCGCGTGCAAGCCAGGTCATCATGCCTTTACCAGCTTCCGCAGGAAAGGATCTTCCTTTGTCAGAGAGGAATGACGATTTATCTATTCTTTCTGTCCGGGATGTGACTAACGGACATGAAATAGAGCAAACTCCGGTTGCGACCGGGTTTCAGACTTATGCGTTTGAGTCTAAACTCGACTCTTTGACCGACTCCATGTTAAAGATGTCGGATTCATTAGCGCGTCTTTCTCGACCGCATGGGGGTCTCTTAAATTCCGAGGAAGAAGATGCTCTCCTTGAGGAAGGTGGACAGAGTGAATTTGACCCCACCGAACGTATCCTTTCGGAAGAAGCTCCAATTGACCTCGAACTGGGCGACCTTCCTTACGAAGACATGTTTAAAGACACGGAGGACTGTGGACCGAAGGTCAATGAAGGTGTCGCCAAGCGCGTAAATTGTGCCTGTACCAAGAGGCCTGCCAAAGAGCAGTTTTCTTCAATTCAGAAGAAGTACCTCCGTCCAGAGAATTGCGAGTTTCTCAAAGCTCCTCGGGTGAATCCCGAGTTATGGGACGACTTGCAAAGCCGTGAGTGTTCTTTTCAATCGTTCCAGAAGAATTTGATCAAAGGTGTCACGCCGGTGGTGCAGTTAGCAAGTAAAGTAGTCGACGCCAAGAAACGTAAGGAAGACTCCATTTTCCTAAATGATGTTTACGATCGAACTGTCGATGCTCTTACCTTGCTGGGCAATTCTGTTTACGAATTCTCTATGAAGCGAAGGGAAATGTTGAAGTCTGAAGTTGCTCCGGCATACAAATCGTTGTGTCACGAGTCACAGCCAATTACCATGATGTTGTTTGGCGATGAGTTGCCTCAGAGTATTCGCAACATCTCGCAAGTTAAGCGAATGGCGGCTAAAAGTATAGGCCATGAACGGCGTAAAGCGAGCTCTTCGTCGTCTGCCTACACTAATTTCAAGAAACCTCGTATAAATTCGAGTAATTATCGCCGATTTGGTAATTATGGCAGAAGTAATTTAAACTTCAAGCGCCATTACGAGTACCGTAAGCTTCCTTTTCAAAGAAGCCAGTCGCCAACACGTCAGCCTCCGAAGAGTTCCAGTACAACGTAGAAACAACAATGAATTTACAAGTTCCAAACGCCTATCCTCAGGTAGGTGGCCGTTTGGCACAATTTTATAGTTCTTGGAGTAATTTTACTTCTGATAGTTGGGTTCTACAAGCCCTGAGTGGCTATAAAATTGAAGTTATTTGTGAACCCTTTCAGGTTATGAAACCTCGTGGGATTGTTTTCTGACGATGATAAGAAAATAATTGAACTTGAAGTTCAGAAGATGTTACAAAAAGGTGCTATTAGACACGCCTCGTTTAACTCCAAACAATTCATTTCTAATTTATTTATTATTCCAAAGAAGAGTGGCGATCTAAGGCCTGTTATCAATTTGAAACCTCTTAACGAGTTTGTGCAATATCATCATTTTAAGATGGAGGGGTTGAACACTCTATTGGACCTTTTATCGGGTTCCGAGTCCTTTACTACAATTGATCTCAAAGATGCCTACTTTACGATTCCGATACATCTGGATCATTACAAGTATTTGAGATTCGAGTGGAACTCGACTCTTTTTGAATTCATTTGTTTGCCCTTTGGGCTTTCCTCGGCCCCTAGAGTTTTCACTAAAGTGATGAAGCCCTTTGTTGGATCAATTCGTAACAAGGGAATAAGACTGGTCATTTATCTCGAAGATATGGCTATTATCAGCTCCTCTCGCGAACTTTCTTCCGAAGAGGCTGCTATTGTTGTTCAAACCCTAGAATCCTTGGGATTTATTATCAACAAAGAAAAATCTGTTCTTATTCCCTCGCAGAACATGGTATTTTGGGGTTATGTAATTGACTCAGTAGAAAGGACCGTTTCTCTTCCAGAGGAAAAGTTGAATAAGTTAAAAGAGCAAACATTGCTCTTGTGGGAGAAACCCAAATGTTCTATTCGTGAGCTAGCACATGTTATTGGATTGATTGTTTCCTCTTTTCCCGCCATTAAGCCAGCAAGGCTTTTTTACCGTGATCTTGAAGTCTGTTAATTACAAGCTTTGAGTAGCAGTGATGGAGACTATAATTCAACTGTTTATTTGTTCCAGCTTGCCAAAGATAGCTTACAGTGGTTTGTTTTAAACAGCCATTTATACAATGGAACTAGGATAACAAAACCATCAACAGTGATGACTATGACTACAGATGCATCCCATTCAGGATGGGGCGTGGTCTGTGATGGAGTTACAAGTAGTGGTCTGTGGTCCTCAGAGGAGCAGGCTATGCACATTAATTGGCTTGAACTTTCTGTAGTTCTTTTTGATGTGAAATGTTTTGTTCATTCACTTAACTGCCTTATCAAAATCTTTTGTTACAATAGCACTACTGTAGCATACATCAATAATTGGGGAGGAATGGTTCCTAGCCTCCATGCAGTCTCTGAATCTATTTGGGAATGGTGCTTTGCACATCACTGTTTGTTAGAGGCATATCATATTCCAGGAAGTTCAAATATACAGGCTGATTTGCTTTTTCGGAAATATAATCAAAATCTTGAGAGGAAACTCCACCCAACTGTGTTTAAGTGGGTTTCACAATCATTGCTTGTCCCTATTATAGATTTGTTCGCATCTCGCGTCAAATGAGTGTTTGTTTCCTGGTTCCCAGATCCAGGAGCCTGGGCCGTAGATGCCTTTTCTTTTCACTGGAGGGAATTCAAACCTTATATTTTCCCTCCTTCCAGTTTGTTAGGCAGAATCCTAACAAAGCTCAAGGTGGACAAAGTTTCAGATGCTCTAATCATAGCACCTTGGCGGCCAACAGCACACTGGTGTCCACAGCTTCTCCAATTGTTGGTCCAGCGGCCTATCCTTCTGCCTCAGTGGGACAAGCTCCTAACTTTGCTTCAGGAGGATATTGTTCACCCCCTCAAAGATATAATGCACCTAGCCGCGTGGCATGTATCCGGGATAACCTTGAGGTCCGGAATTTCTCCAAGGGCAGCCAGCTATGTGCTCAAGTCGTGGCGCCCAGGAACAGAAAAGCAATATTCCGCGGCTTGGAAATGTTTTTGTTGCTGGTGTGATAGGAAACACGGAAATCCTCTTCAAGCGGATCTAATGACAGTTTGTGATTTTCTCACAGAACAATTTGAGGACTTAAGTAAGTCGTATAGTACAATTAATTCTTACAGATCTGCTTTGTCCTCTATGTTATTACCCATAGATGGCTATTCCGTGGGTGAACATCCTATTATTGCTCGCTTACTTAAGGGGTTGTTTCATGTCTGTCCCCCTGAGCCAAGGTATAGTTTTACCTGGGATGTTAATGTTTTGTTAACTTTCTTAGAGTCATGGTTTCCTCTTTCTGCTTTAGATCTTAAGCAGTTAACACTTAAAACAGCTGCTTTAGTGGCTTTAGTTTTGGCTCAGAGAAGCCAAACGTTGTCAGCATTAAGCACAGAATTTATTAATTCAACTGCCACTGGTACCCAGTTTGTAGTTAATAGCCTCCTGAAATCATCCAGACCTGGAAAGTCTTCTTTGGTAATTTCATTGCCAACTTTTCCCGAGAATGAAAAGCTTTGTGCTCATTCAACTTTGTTACATTGTATAGCTAGGACTGCGAGTACAAGACAGTCACTTAATTCTTCACAAGTTTTTTGTTTCATATGGTAAGCCATACAAAGTTATTTCATCTGCTACTCTCTCAAGATGGCTTAAAGCTGTATTGTCTTTAGCCGGAATTGATACTAGTATATTTAAGAGTCACAGCTTTAGAGGAGCTTCGACCTCAAAGGCAGTCAGTTTGGGAGTACCCCTAGATGTTGTTTTGAACGCAGCTGACTGGAAAAATGTAGGCACTTTTGCGAAGTTCTATCAAAAAGAAACATCAACTGTTGGCGAGTTTGCTCAGGCTGTCCTTACATTGTAGTGTTTAAGCCTGATGTTGTGCCTCTGTTACATGAATAAAGTCCTCATTGTGAAGGATCCATTGCCTGGTGTTTTTTCTTGCGCTCGGGAGTCTGCTTTGAATTATGCAATCTGAATCCCGCAGGGCGAAGCATTATGCGAAAGAGAATATAAAATTAGCCAAAGGTTACTTACCTGTAGGATAATTGTGATTCTCTGAGTATAATGCGTAGCACCAGGGATTCAGATCCCTCCCATTTATTTACAGCCCTCCCTTTGGGAGTACCCCTCGCGCATCGTTGGTTTCAGGTATTGCCCGCTGAAAAAGACGACTTGTGAAGACCACATGGTGCCTTTATATACGGATCTGATTTGCATGACAAAGATCTTTAAACCGTGATGACCTGGTGACTAGCCGTGAAAGAATGCAATCTGAATCCCTGGTGCTACGCATTATACTCAGAGAATCACAATTATCCTACAGGTAAGTAACCTTTGGCTAATTTTATATTTTCTCCTATCTGAAAATCTCATTTCAATACTGACGGCGAATCTCGTTACTAAGTGGAAAGTACAAGGATACGTCATCGAAGTTATTGCTTACAGTTTTTTTCTTTCATTTCCTGTTAAATATTTTCTTTCTGCTGTCTTCTGATGAATTCAGTCCTTTTTTATGGGTAATAGGTTTGACAGTAAATGAGTTATAACGTGCAAACCAAAACATTTGCCTTCTTTCGTTTTTGTAGTTTGTGGCACATCCATTTTTGTTTAAAAGAGTGAAGATGAGGTGGCAAAGGAAATCGCCCCTTGACTCGGTTGGAAAATTTCGCACTTTTCTGTGGTTGTCACTGGTTGCACTTGAGACAATCTTAACCCCCGTTTTGCTCCCATTCATTGCGTACGTGAATTACAGAGACCAGAAAAAAATTAAAGAGAAGATACAGAAATTGAACCAAGAACAAGGCAGAATGCCGAGCAAGGATTCTCTGGACAACGTCATGAGCCTAGACGAGACTAAATCAGAGAGACCAAAGAAGAGTTCCGAGGGCAAAAATGGGTCAAGAGATATTTACGGTATGAAAAGCCTTTTTGTATTAGTTTAACTTCAATAAATGAGATCTCGCTTCTTCTTTTACCAGCAGCGAATTGGATTAAAATTTTAAAGCTCAAAGCTTTCGGAACTGATCAAATTTTTTCTCTCGACTTGGATACTCGTTGATTGAGATACGTGATCGCGACTCATGGACGCATGATCGACTAACCTCTCCGTGTGTGCAACATCAAGACTCTTTAATTGTAGAATATCTCTTTTATATCTCTTTTGTCTTTCCTGTTCTGTGCTACAGGCCTCCTTACAGCTTTTGAATTCATGGCAAAAGTCCTCGACAGTGTTCACATGAAAGTCCATCTGCTTCAGCGCGAACTTACTATACTTAGCAGAACAGTAGTTTCTGCAACGTGCTGTTTCCAAGCAGGACACTTACATACACACATGCGTACTTTATTGGGACTCCCTTCAACAGGGCTTTTCAGCCACAATGTCAACTAAGGACCTTTATCCAGCGCGCGATACAATTGACCAAGAGGGTCTGCAATAGGGTCGACACCGCGTAAATCTTGATATGTGGAAAATTTTCCTCTTGAAATGAAAAAATTGCTTCTAAAGAAATCAAATTTCACTGTTTTCAAGTGCTAATCGCATACATTGCCTTACACGCAAGTCCAGTCTACGCAGCGACTTTCCCTTACGCGTGATTATTTCTTTGGTTCTAATTTTACAAAGCCGAAATCGCAGAAAAATCAGCTGCAAGTCATTGGTCAATGTTGTCGCTCAATAGCGCTACCTTGATGTGCTGGTTTGTTTGTTAAAATAATTCCGGATGACGCAATAAATAAATAAATAATAACTAAATAAATAAGTAAGTAAAGAAATAAATAAACTAATAAATAAACGCAATTTTATATATTCAACAGAAAGGTACTTTGATTACATCAACACTCCTTTGGTGATCTTCATAAAGACTGAATTCATGAAAATGATATTTATTGGACTTCACTGCCGGATCTGTGTTTTAGAGTCCTCTGTTTCGCCAATTTTGGAGGAATACCTGGTGTTACTTTTTTTCATGGCATTGTATCTCAGTGAAATCGAGCAATGGAAAACTTCTGCACCTGAAGTGCGGTACAAAATTTATTTCAGGTAAGTGAAAAAAAAAGCCAGAGACTTATCTGGTGCCCGAGAGTTTTAACGTGTACCCTTGGATTGGTTTGCGAGCTGAGCACCATAGGAAAACAATTTTTTCAGCGTGATTTCCATAATTATTATATTATCATATTATATCATGAATATAAAGAGAAACTGTTTCCAGTTAAGATTTATTTTTGTTACGAGTTCGTTGTGTTGATGAGTGAGAAGTGGGTTGTTTGTAGACTAAACAGAACGCAGGGTTGTCGGAACAGCAACAAGGTTATTTATTCCAAACGAAAGTAGTAAACTCCGCACAAGACTTCACAATAAGCTCACACTAGGCTTATAAAATTATACTCGACCTCCGTCAAACTTCAATACTCACGGCCTCCGCCAAATGTATACACGACCTCTGTCACACGTCAATAAACACGGCCTCCGCCAAATGCTCTCAGCTCTCTCTACTTACTTCTTTACTTTAAGACTCTCCTAAGAAAACTCTAAAGCTATACCGATCGGCTTATATACTTTACAACAAAAGATTCTAGAACTTTCCCACTCGGCTAAATAAAGTAACATTACAATAAGAAACTATTTACAGCAACATATGCAAACGGCTTAAAATAGAATTACTAAATCACGATGAGACAGCACTAATTAAATATGCAGAAGATTCTAGACACTTCCAGACAGTAACGCGAGTCACGCAATAATTTTTCGTAACAATTTTAAATCCGACATTTGTTTTGTTTTCTTTTTTTTTGGCAGAGATATGTGGAACTGGATCGACCTTCTAACGATGTTTTTGTACCTCATCATTATTATTCTTCGGGTAGTGGTTATTGTCATAGGTGGAGACCCATTTGGAAATCGTTTGTTAGAGATCGCTCACTACTGCTACGGTTTCAACACCATGTTTCTCGTTCTTCGATTTTCCAGTTTTTTGGAATTGAGTTCAGTTTTCGGTCCGCTGCAATTAGCACTGTTTCGAATGGTTGTTGATTTGATGATAATTCTTGTGCAGTTTGTCTTCGTGGTTGTTGCATTCTCAGTGGCCTTAGCAAAGGTTTATTCAGCCGAGATGTCGTATTTACTTCCTCCAAACAACAAACATATGGAGAACAATACGACAAGACTCCCACCGTAAGTTACAAGATATGAAAATAGCCCGGCCGTCATCTCGAGTGTTGCAGAACACTTGAAATATTGCTTACAGTCTTTGCCAAAATGAATTTATAAAATAATTAAGTTTGCTTTATTTTTCTTTGCAGGCATTGCGTTGAAGGGACGTTTATATGGTAGGTCGTGTTAAGGAGTACACATATATTCTGAGCTAATTTTAAATACTTAGAACGGTATTCTGAAATGGATAAGAGCCTAAAAGGATTTGCCGTTTGAGAGCGGTGCTGGCCATGTGTTGTGGGTATATGGTGAAAAAGTTTCAGTTTCTTCAACAATACTGATCCATAGGTTAGGACGCTAACCGCTGTTTATATATTTCGAGCAATGGGAAAAGAGCAAGACATCTATGAAACATAGGAGCATTATCAGTTTTATTTTTGTTACGGTAACAAGGTGTCTAGAAATGAGAATACTGAAATAAATTTGTTGTTGCTTCTGTTATATTTAAGGCTCTTATTGCCGTATATGCTTCTTTCTGAATAGCAACGTCTCAGAAACAAAATTGTTAATCTAAAGGGCGCTTGTGATCGCCGTTTCCTCATTAAGTGGTGCCTTATCTTTTTCAGCATCTACAAGGCTGCCAGGCGGTTGGTGTGGTCTGTTTTCGGAATTTTTGACGAGACAGATTTGCAATCACACACCGAGTGGACTTCAGAAATTGTCGGAGTCCTGTACTTGATTTTCATGATTTTATCAGTGATTATGCTGGTCAATATCCTGGTGGCTTTATTAACAAACACTTACGAAAAATACAGGGTAAACGACCAAGTCTTCGTAAGACAGATAATTAATAACTAACTAACGAAGCGTTTGTGAACATAAGGACTGTATAGGAATACATGTGCTATAAGCCTTAGTTGTATGTCAAGAGACGTTCTGTCTTCCTTTCGGCTTGGATAAATGTTAACTGCTTCAAGGGAAAAATGACGTGTGTGACTACTGTAACGGACATTGGAAATTCTTCGCAAGATAGCTTTCGAAACAGCCAGACAATAAAAGGGTAGATTGTATTAATATCTATTAATTACTTTAAGATAACAAGGATTTGGAAACATTGACTCTTCCGGGCTTTTCAGCTTCTACGAACGTTTCTAACTTTAGTTGCCACCGAAAACGGCAATTGTCGCATTAACTTACTCTTTATTCCCTTTCTTGTTTATTCAATAGACCAACTGGGAAGTGGAGTGGAGATTTAGCCTAGCGGTGATGGAGGAGCAGTACGCACGAAGGCACACTATTGTTATACCATACAACTTACTGACGTTCTTTATCGGGCGATTATACTTTGCCAATAATAAAGATGCTCGAGAACAGGTATGCATAACTTTCTACTATCATAGTATTATTTATTCCTGTACTTTGCAGGCAATGTTAGCACTATAATTTTAGATTCGAGGGATCCTTCACGCTTAGAATTTTAAACTTAGAATAACAACAAATGCAAAGAGAAAATGAAGATTGTTTCCCTGTCCAATAATTCACAACGGTTAATTAAGACGTGCCACA
>OX419342.1:21181178-21206178 GCA_948470475.1 Galaxea fascicularis | reverse complement strand
CTCAGGTCATTTGACCCAGAACTTTACCGTCTGGTGAAGGGAAACGGTAAGACAGAAAATTACAGCATTCTAACACAGCAGCAGCTTGACTTAGAGTTGCCTCAAATTTTGGCCGGTGAAAGCGATAGCGAGCTAAATAATGAGTATACTTTTCATTCTCCTTTAACACTGAACTAATGTTGTGCGAGACAACGAAAGACAGAGCAGGCGTTCTTCCACCAGCTGTGTACGAAAAGGCAAAAACTGGAACATGGAACGAGCTATCTTTTCCAGATAGCTGCGCGAAAAGTTCAACCGCTTCAGTTTGTAAGGAATCAGTAACCCTGTCTACGCCAATAAGTCTCAGATCAGTGTACCACGTGGCCATTCAAAAATGTTGCTGCTGTCAATCCAAATTTTGAGATGAATTCCTAAATTCCATTTTCATTGTCATGATTTATGGCCTTTAAAATTTCAGCAATTAGGTTTCCCTGAATCTGTTTTGCGCATTTTGCAATTATTTTGCCTCGGTTCCATGTATTCGGTTTTTTTTTCCTGTATTTCAAGATGTCTTTTGCATTCCTTAATTTTGCTGCCTCTTTTCCATTTTCGCTCACTCCATACTTTGCTTTCTGCCTTCGGCTGTCTAGCCTATGTTCTGTCATTTGACGAAATGAAATGTTCAACTTTGAACTTTGGCGTTTTAAAATTATGTTGCCTCAATTTCATGTCCGATGTGAAGGGCCTTCGGTAAAACGAGGAACACGGAACATCCCGGAACATTCAGGAACATAAAAAGATTTTGATAATTATAAAGTGGCAATGCTGAAACTACTGAAATTTAACCATTTTACGGTTAAAAGTATAACATATGACTGACATAGAATCTAGAATCTAATAGAAAGAGAATCTAGAGAGAGCCACTAAATTGTGTCTGTTCTCAGGTTAGTGTGTTTTTTCCGATTAAAAAAGTCTCTTCAAGGTTGCCAGTGTAGAACGAAGGCTGAATCTACGAATTTCTGTACCTGGTCATATTTACAAGTAATTAAGTGTCATAACTTGTCGTGCAATGTGTTATAAATGATGGTTCGATTGGAAGAAAGTAATAACGCTTTCCTTTATTCTCCATGAAACAAGCAAGTTCCGTCCAGATTCTTTCAGATTCTTTATTTTACACTATTTATGTCATTAAGTACAGTTGAAATAAAAAAAAAATAGAAAGGAAAGAAAAAGGAGCAAAGTTTTTACATATTGTAGGAAAAGAAGGAAAGGTGCGTAGTGACCATAGTAGCAATTGCTTTCGAGATGGTCGCTACCACATGATTTCACGAGAAAGAAAAATATTTGTAATATGCTAGCATACTAAATTTAAGATTTACAAAGAGAAAAGAAATAAATAATAATTCATTAAGTAGTAAATTATTAATACATCTATATACATCAAATTATATCTATATACATTAATATTTCTATTTAGACTTTTTCTTATTACAATTTGAGTGGAATTATATACCGACAAATTATATACCGGCAAATTAATAAATCACCAGTGCTCCAGTAGTCTGAACTACTGAACACAAGTGCTGAGTTAAACCGTGGGAAATCGTGTATACGCAGATCTTTGACGTAATGAATTGTATAATGAAAAAAAAATCAGAAACTTACGTAGGCTGGTTGTAGTCGTATATTTTTCGGTCTGATTGAACGTCACTATCTTGGTTTTCTATGGACACAGTCCCCTATTTTTCCGTGAGAATTGATGCTTCCATTGTACGGCCTCCGTCTTGCTTTGTCATGTCGGGCGCAGTCTGAGTAGAGTGCCAAATCTACTGAGGGAGGTGAGAATTACCTATTACTTTACACCGTATTTCTCTTTTTTATTCATTTTTTATTTAATTTAAATATTTTTTGTCATAATTATCATTTTTTTTTATGTTCGGGACGTTCCGTGCTCCTGGTTTTATCGACAGCCGATGTGAAGACCGTGAACACCAGAAATATTTATGGTATGTTATCGTGCCTCAAAACACGAGAAAAATTCAAACCACAAACAGCAACAGTGATTAGTTTGTGGTTTTGATGTTTGCTCATGTGTCGTGAACTTTACTATGATTGGTCACTTCACAATTAACACTCCTGGGATGTGGGAAAAGGTCACATGACTAAAAAGGCGGGAAACAGTTCTCTTGGACGGATATCATGGCGAACTTAGTTGAGCTAACTTTTGAAGGCAAAAGTGTTGGGTTAACGGCGTTAAACCTCAACAAAACGACCATTGCTCGCTTTTTTTAGGTGCACGAGAAGGCTTTACACCAAAAAGTAATTTAAAAATGGGAAAAGAGAAAACATATGGGCATTATTGAACGGGAAGTTACGTGTGCCAATTGGCACAAAAACTCCACATGTCATTGCCTTTTCTGCCGCGGAAGGTCAAGATATCCAACAGGATGATGATTTTCAGGCAACATTTGATACTCGATATTGACGTGACCATCTCCTTTAAGTGTTCGTCAGATATCCACCGTAATGTCGTCTGACATTAAGTCCGCGTGTTTCTATCGGACGAAAAACTAAGTTGAATAAGAAATAAATTGTGGATTTACGGGAAATCCAAAGACAGTAGGGATGTATAGCTCACCGAGAAAGAGAACTCGGAGCTTTTCACCAATTGCGTTGTACGAATACCTCCGTTCGACGAGGTCTCGTATAAAATAAACCCATTTTTGCAGGCTAGTCTATCGGCTCCAGTCCCTCGCGAGTTTAGTCTCGTTGTCAAACCGTTCCAGGCTACCTCTTTCCGACTCTGTTGAATACTTGCCATAAATGAACACTAGGAGCTTGGTATTCAATCACATAATTTCCAGAACGCAGAATTCGAAAGCAAAAAAGAAATAAGCAGCATGGAATCGAGGTCACATAATTCCAGAATACGAAATGCAAAATTTCAATATCGGAAATGAACATCGAGCATGGAATCGAGGCCATATAATTTCAGAATGCAAAATGTAGAATGGCAATACCGCAAATAAACCATCAGCCATAAATCACAAAGTCAAAATGCAAATGAAATCTGGATAGCAAGGAATGGCCACGTGTGACAATTATTGTCATCTGTCTGTACGGTTGTCACTTCTGTCAGTGACGAAAAAATTCCCCAAGTCCTCATCGGCACCGAGGCTGAATCTTTCCAGATGGATGAATTTGAAAGTGACTCGGACAGTGACTATGATGAAACAGAATCAGAGGAGATTGTAAAACACAGAAATGCCATAACAAGATCGAGTAGACAGATAAAAGCATCGGTGAGATTTGATCTCTGATGAAACAGCCTTTAAGATCCTAATCAGGGACTACTCATACAAGTACACCAATTGGTGGAGCAGGCGCTTAATACGTATACGTCCAGCGGTAAGGGAGGTGATGTAATTACGCTAACAATACACATAGTTGCCAAAGTTGAAGACCAATAACCTCATTTTTAGTGCACAAATTATAGGATTAAATCCAGTATTCAAATATGAGGAAAACATATCGTTTTATTGAAACTTACAGTCAAATTTGTGCTTTAAATTTCGTGTGATAAACGTCATTCCGAAAAGTTAACCGTCAACCGTCAAATGACCTAAAATTTAACGGTTAACCGTCAAAGGGAACCCCCCCCCCCCCCCCCCCATTAAGACCCTCTGTGCAATGGGAAATTAGAAAAGGATCCAGCAGAATTAGTTCAAAATAAATTCCTATAGTGGTTGCTGGGAGTTACTAAATACTGCAATAACAATGCGTGCAGGGCTGAGACAGGAAGGTTCCCAATGATAATTGAAGCCCAATGTAGGAACTTTAAGTTCTGGTTAACCTTAACCAAAAATGAAAATAAATTATCTCAAATAGCATACAATGATATTAAATGGAATGAAAATAAGGCTTTCTGGAGCAAAAAAATCAAAAACCTGTTGGAGCAGATAGGATTAGGAGAACTCTGGATGAAAGCACACTATGCAGGCATAGGAACTGTAAACATGATCAGGCAACGACTTAAGGATATCGAACTACAAAGATGGCTAAGTGAAATAAATAACGACATCAGAAAAGATGCTAACCAAAGCAGCAAAATGAGAACCTACCGGTTATTCAAAACGATAGACAATTACAAATGTGAAGACTATCTACATCAGGTTACCAATATACGACACAGAATAGCTCTAACAATACTGCGACTTAGCAACCACAAATTAGCCATAGAGACAGGACGTTATTCGAGACCATTCAAGAAACCTGCAGGAAGAATTTGCCCAATTTGTAAAATAGAAATGGAGGACGAATACCATTTTCTAAATATATGCCCTGCTTATCAGGAAAAAAGACGTTCGTTACTTAATTATTTGGAAAAAGAATGTGGAATAAAAATAAGCAGAATGTCACCTAACAAAATATTCATGTTTCTAATAAACCCGCCTAGCGGAAATGCTAAAATACAAAAGCTTATAGCAAAACATATATTCGAATGTTTTGAAAAAAGGATAGGGGAAGACGGCAAAAAGTAAATACTCTAGGACGTAAAGAGTTAACAAATTAATTAATAATTAATTAAGTAACAATTTTTGTTGTTTGTAACTTTTAGTTATTTGGAATTCGTAGTCGATGTACTATATATATATATTGTATAAGACTCTCAAATGTCTGTCTGTCAAACATGTCTGTCTGTCTGTCTGTCTGTCTGTGCAAGGGTGCAAGTTGTAGCAAGAAAGTCAAATGTTTACTCAAGATTGACGTGCGATCGATTTCATCCATATTCCAAGTACCTGGCCTGAGTGTAGGCTACCTGTAGCCTCTTGTTAGCTTACAATGTAACTAGTGGCGACGTTTATACCCCTCGAGTTGGGTAAAATTATCAATTAATTCACTCTATGGCCTTGAGAACACGTCAGATTTCAAAATAATATATGTCAAAGACTTTTCGATTGTTGACTTCCACCAAACCTCAACTTTGTCCGTTTCTTTTGAAGCCACTGGGACCCCTGTTATTGCTTACCTCTGCCAAATGTGAAAGGTTACTAGTAACTTAACTGAGAAAATTGTAATTTGAGAGTCTCTTCCAGGAAGGTGGAAAACACTGCTATAGCTTGATCTTGGCGCGTGGTTAGGAAGTTCAACGTATAGATTGGGATAAGCAAACAATATGAGAACTTAGGCCTACACTCAAACACACCTCTAGATTCTCCGTTTAATTTTCTCTTTTCTGTCATTTATTTATTCATTTATTTATTTTTTTACACTGTAAACATTATTTAATACATAATTTATGTTTTAAAAGACAAAAGAAAATGGACAAAGCAAAATAAATTAAGCCATGAAGGAATAACTAAAGGATATAGGGATGTATGTGTGGTGGCCATGGTAGCAAAACCTTTCCAGTTGGACACCCCCACAGTGAAGTAGCTATCGGCACGAGGCTCAGATTAATGCAGTTAAAATAGACCTACTACCAACGGTTAACGGTAATTTAAAATTGAAAAAAAATGAAATAAATAAATAATAAAAAACTAAAAATAATTATTATAATGCGTCTTTCCTGTTATAGACAATGAATTTCGTCATAACATTGTCAAAGTAGTCTACGGATCCACTCGGCTATCGCAGACTACTTTGACAATGTTATGACGAAATTCATGATCAATAACAGGACAGACGGGAGGGAGGGGGGGGGGCGGACAGACGCATGAAAAATTGACATAAATTCAAATTCGCACTGTTATACATAACAAACATTTGCAACAGAAGATGATCGATGATCGATCGAAACATGTCCATTTTTACCTACTTAAAAGCGGGAGCTGTACAATAACAGATCATCAAACTATCAGACTATCAGGCGAATCAAGTTTGATTTATAATAATCAGAAGATGACATTTACACTCTTTCTTAAAGGTTTTGTAACGAAACGCATCGGGAATCTATCTCATGACTATAAATTCAGCAGGGATGCCAGAATATCTGTTCAATGGATAGAGATATTACACCAATTCATATGACTTATTTTCTTGCTAGTTCCAGTTAAAAGCAACTCTGTCACGCTGACATAAATCATGAATGTCTGACTCCTAATATCTCACAACGTTAAGCAGTTGGGATTAAAACCAGCATCGGTATATACGTATATATTTTATTTACTTCTTGTGAAATGAGCTTGTAATCGGACATCGCTCGTCCTCTTTAATTTTCAGTATTTTGAGGAACGAAAAAAGAAGTATGACAAATACTTTAGGGAAGAATTTATTCCGACAACTGCCAATCGCTACAAGAAAAGATACGATCGATCGTTTCCTCTATCAGGTAAATTAATTAATCCGTACTGAGTATTTTGAAAGGACAATGAAACATTGTTATTTCATCCCTGGCGTGGTTGGAAAAAGGAAATGGGGTGTACTGGGTTGCAGAGTAAAGAGGGGCTTCGAATAAAGCAATGAAGTGAATCTGATCCTTCTTTCTCAAAAGATGAGGTGATAGTGCACTAGTGTTGTGTAAATGTCGCATGGTACAGGGTCACTATAGTTATATATTGCATTCGGCTATAAGTTGCAAGTCTGATAGGTTTGAAAGATAAAATTTCTTGCGCTGACCGGATCAATGATCTGCTTTTTAGTCCCAATTCCAGATTCGCGGGGCTTTCCTCACACCATTCACTGAAGGAAGGGAAGAAAGACGTTGGTCCACGCTATTCACACGTTTTCTAAAACTTGGGAGATGATTAGATACAAAATGTGGACATATTCTTCTTAATCCCATGCACTTTTTGTTCTCCTCTTTCCAAAAATTAACCAGTTTAGAATTAAAAGGAGATTCAAGTGACTGTTTATGGAAATCCACCTTGATTAAGAGGGAAAATTGAAGTTATAATTGGAAAATGTTTTATGCTATTCTCACGATATAGTGATTCGCGACGATTCGACTGCTTATACTGCTTCCCTTCATAATTACGGAAATGTATCATTTTGATCTAGGGTGAACAGCATAAACAACGACAACGGAATCAAAATTCTAAAAGCATTTATTCTCACGAACAAGAACACGACAGGAGATCTGTACAGTAGCGGACCGCAGAGGGAATAACTGTCTCGACCAAATAACCAGAATTAAAACGAATCGAGCATAGAAGACTACTGTGATACAAATGATGACAACTAACCAATGGACCTCATCTCCTAATGAAGACTAACAGTAAGCAGTCGAAACGATGCGATCTTATACGTCACGTATATGTAACTTAGTAATGATCCCACTACGATGAAATATGACCCACGTTTTCACGACACACCGAAGCCTTTGTGGTTTGGTTAAAATGTTAGGTTGGGATTGAATTAATTGACTTCCTTACCAAAATAGATCAGTAAAAAAAAAAACACTACTTTTATACGCGTTTTAACACTTTATTTATCTTAGTTGACGAAAGATTGGGCAAACTTGAAAAACAGATCAAAAGGACACTGAATGAAGGAAAAGGAAGAAGCAACACAACCACTGGACTAGCACAGCAAGCTGAGGTTAGTATTGCTACATATATATAGTTTACTATTGAGCACTCTGAAAACAGATCCACAAATCAAGTCGTTTATATGGGAGAGAATGTAAATCACATTATTTTCCCACTTTTCTTTTTATTTTATTCACTTTATTTCTAACTTTCTATTTTTTTTCTCTATTTTATTAATAACAATAGTAATGAAAATATTATAATAAATCATTTGTAGCTATTGATAGACTGGCCCGCCTAGACTAGCATAACTATATGCGAGCCAGTCCGACTTTAAAATGTATGATGTAATAAAATGATGATGACGATGATGATGATATATGCATAATTACTGGCATAGAGGTTTTCGAAATGATCAGGGAATGCCCTAGATTGACTCCAGACGTTTTAGAAAGACCGACATAAATTAGACACGCTCAGTTTTCGGTCTGTCTGGGCCATCCTGTGTTGTTCCGTTGAAAGTAATTATTGGCACAGAATTTTGCGAAACGATCAGGGAATGCCCTAGTTTGACTCCAGATGTTTTAGAAAGACCGACATACATTGAACACCATCATTTTTCGGTCTTTCGGGGCCATCCAGTGTTGTTCCGTTGAAATATATAAGACTGAATCAAGTGTTTTTCATTTATTATTTACTTATTTATTTATTTATTAAATTATTTATTTCTGCTTTCGCTATGACAGCAACTTGAAAATCTTACCAAGCATGAAATGTAGAGAACTTCTTAATGCATATTTGTAGTGTCGAACCGCAAAAGTAAGCCACAAAAGGCAGCCACGAAGGCGAAAGACAACAGTACATACAATACACTACACAATACACTCAATTCCGCGATCGTACTATCCCGGGTGTATACTTTCACAAGTACAACCGCTGTCCTAATATACTACATTCCCTCTCTTTCTTCGCTTAGATAGTTAACCTTGTAAGACAGAAACTTATGATATCTTTAAACACTATCAAAGTTCAGTTCAAATCCAAATGTTCAAAACAAAAGGCACACTAGGCATAAACATAGCCCCTGCAGTTCAGCTTATAAAACTTTTCAATGTCGCTCATGCAAAAGCAACGAAAAGTAATATGACAATGCAAACGTCACTAGTTTTAGTATAGAACACAGTCACTTAGAGCCTTTTTGCACGGTTCGTAACTCTGCCGGATCTTCTCACTGGCTGCTCAGCTGTAGGTACAGCAGAAGGTACACTGTTCTGGTGGTGATTCAGCCGTTGATACTCAAGCAGTTTAAGGCCTGGGTCAGGAATATAAAGTAGAATTATGGTTGGACAGCTATATCTCTTGTTATCTTTGTCTTACCAAGCTGAACTTTTCCCAGATTATAAAAGTCGACGTCCTGCCTTGCATTAAAATATTATTTTGACCACGTGACATGTCACGTGATCATTTTGTTAAAATTTGGTAAATCTGCGAATTGGTGGGGAATTTTCATTCTATTGATCAATGAATGAGCGTTTTCGATGCTACGTTTGGAATAATCTTCCATGATTTCGTTTTTAGAAGATATAAATGATCAAAAGTCGAATTTTGTTGAAAAAAACGACCTTTCACTCTATAAAATATTTCTGTGAAAAGAGGGACGGTCATTTCAAGCGTGAGAGGATGGAAATGATTGAGCTGCATCTAAAACGCGTTTTTGCGGGATGATATTACAAAAAACCACCACCAATTCCTCAAATAATGGCTATTATCCGCTAAACGTCACGTGACATGTCACGTGACCTGTCATAAGTACCAATTCTACTTTAAAATTTTCAGGACGTTAAAACCTAACTGTGTGCTAAATCTGGTTTCATTGTCATTTATATCTTCAGAAATGTAACTAATAGATTATTTTCACCAGTCAAAGCCTTTGACCCAGGCCTTAAACTACTTGAGTACTTGATCCTCTGCCATAGGTGGCGTCTCAAATGGCCTAGGTTCAGTATGGGGTTCAGCATCCTGTAGCAGTGTTTCCTGTTCTTTTGGATCTGGCATAGTGAAGGGTTTAATATGCTGAAGGTTGCGTTTGTACTGAACGCCTTGTGGTGATCGTAACACCATCTGGTCCCATAACGAGTTATCACCTGACATGGTTCCTTCTCATAGCGAGGTGACAGCTTGTTTTCTTTCTTCTTCTCAAGCAGAACACTGTCTCCTTCTCTCACATTTCGGTCTCTGGTATGGAACCTCTTGTCAACATAGTCCTTGTTAAACTGCTTTCTCTGAGTGTCCTGATCACGGACGGCTTGGTCGCTTTCTTCTACTTTCTCCTCTTCAACATTGACTAGCTCAGGTATTTTAACTGTTAGCTTTCTTTTAAACAGTAACTCGGCAGGACTGTTTCCTGTAGTTGAATGTGGCGTGGACTTGTACGTCAAAAGGAACCTGTTTAGCTCCTCTCTCCAATTCTTTCCTTCTGCATGGGCTATTCTCATGAACTTCAGAAGCGACCTGCTCTGCCTCTGTACTGCCATAGAGGTGTTGTGTAACGGTGTTCAACCTCCATTTCATATTCAGATAATCTTCTACTTCTTTAGACACAAGATCTGAGCCATTTTCAGTACGCAGACCTTTAGGTAATCCATGTCTTGCAAGTTGGGCGTCCAAACAATGAATGGTAGTTTAGCTGGAGGTTGTTTGGATAACATCAACTTCCATCCACCGGCTGTAATAATCAACCGGAAGAACTGACAAGTGTTCTAACGGACCCATTAGATCCACAGCTTCTTCTTCCCATGGCTGGTTGGGTAATGGTGTTGACATCAGTGGTGGGGGTGGAACATTTGTGGTAACCATGTGGCACCCGTATCGCTCTGCACATCTCTCGGCATCACGATCCATAGCAGGCCACCAGACCTTTGTTCTAAGTCTCTCCTTTGTCTTTATAACTCCCTGGTGCCCCTTAT
This sequence comes from Galaxea fascicularis, assembly GCA_948470475.1. Classification (NCBI taxonomy): domain Eukaryota; kingdom Metazoa; phylum Cnidaria; class Anthozoa; order Scleractinia; family Euphylliidae; genus Galaxea; species Galaxea fascicularis. Next base: position 21,195,764 of record OX419342.1, on the reverse strand, counting down.
GTACCAAAGTGACAACTCTCTTGCGAAGTACTTGGGGTATAGTAATTCTTGTTATGCCTCCCAACTCAAATACCAGAATTCTCAAGTCAAACATTAGAAGAAGGCAAAGCAACTTAAGTATTGTCATTATTTTTTGTTAGCTGCGAAGTAAAAGACTGTTATGGTGTCGTTTCGGTGGGATAGCTCGATTTCACTGCCGTTCGTACTGCAGGCACATCCACCGCAAGCGTAAAGTAAATCACTTTTCGCTGTTTTTTTTTTCTAATTTTGAGTCAGGAGGTATAACAAAACACTTAATGACTGGCCCGCGGGAAACAGTAAGTTTTGTTTGCCCTCGACCCTCAATGTTCCCCTCTGCTTCGCCTCGGGGAACATTGAGGGACTCGGGGAAACAAAACTCACTGTTTCCCTTGGGGCCAGTCGTTAAGTGCTTATTGTTCCCCGTAGAATCACATGACCGATAAAAGTCAACTCATTGCTCCCTGGGAAATACTGCTTCGAAGCATTGTCCCATTTTCCTTTGATGAGGCAATTCCTGACTCTTTGTAACTCAGAGTCTTGTGCTGAGACTCGTTCAATCTCTTTGACTTTCAATACAACAGGGACAGCATGTAGAGCTATCATTCGTACGTATCTATTATCTTCAATGGACTGATCTGAAGCAGGTATCTTAGTCAGTCGGGAAAGGGCATCTGAGATGTTTTTTCTTGAAGGCACATAGCAAACTTGATAATTGTACGGTTGTTAACGCAGAACCCACCGCTCTATTATGGCTGAAGGTTTAGACTTCCTTGAGAAGATGACTTTAAGTGCTTCATACAAGTAGAGGTGGAAGCCTTCACACGCCCAGGCTAAGGCTAGTGCTTCCTTCTCTGTCTGACTATAACTACGCTCCACTTGACTCAAGCGACTGGCATAACAGACGGCACGGCTTTCCCCATTCTTTTCTTGCACCATCACAGCGCCAAGCCCATTGGCAACTGCACTTCCGTCAGCAATAACACGGGTGGGAGTGTCCTTATCGAAGAACGCCAGAACTAGTGCACTTGCAACTTGATTCTTCAATCGCTGAAGTGACTGCTCCTTCTCCTTGCCACACACGAACGGTTCTCCTTTTCTTACAAGTTTTCTGAGGGGTCCAGCAGTGGTAGCAAAATCAGGTATAAACCTGGCACTAAATCCAACGAGTCCTAAGAAGCTACGAGCTCTGACCTTTTCCTCAGTTGGGCCAACTCCATGCTTGCTAAGCAAAAGATCCATGAATACCACTTTAGTCATTCGAAAGGTGCACTTCTCAGCATTCAAAGTCAGCTGTTTCTCACTAAGACGTTGCAGCACACTTTGCCAGTTCTTATCATGTTCCTCAGTGTCTCGACCATGAACGATAAGATCATCTTCCATGTTTGCCACCCTTTGTAGACCTTCCATTGACTGGGTGATGATATGCTGGTACTTCACTGGTTCGGCAATTACACCAAAACTCAAACGCTTGTAGCGGAATATACCATCATGGGTGGCAAAAGCAGTGATATCCTTTGACTCAGTATCCAACTCGATATGGTAAAAACCCCACCTTAAATCTAACTTTGAGAAAACACCACACCAATTAAGGCTTTCAAGGACTTCATCTATGGTTGGTATAGGCAATCTTTCCCGAATAATGGCCTCATTGGTTCTCCGCATATCGACACATAACCTTATGTCCCCTGACGGTTTAAGAGTGACAGTGACTGGGCTTACGCACACCGTAGGCCCCTCGACTTTCTCAATTATGTTATTTTCAAGGAGTTCATTGATCTAGGCAGTTACTTTGTCTTTTACGGAAAAAGGTACTCGTCGCATCTTTTGAACGACTGGAGGTACACTGGGATCAACGTGTAGCTTCAACTGGTAGTCTTCAATCTTTCCAATTCCCTGGGACGCACTAGAGTATTTTGCTTTGAGTTCTCCCACAAAGGTATCATCAACAGTGTTACAGTCTCCTGTCCCGCGAGTTCCCATGGGATCCATACGAAGGATTCCAAGATCTGTGGCAGTCGAATGTCCCAGCAAACAATGCCCGGATTCAACAACAATGAACTTTGCCACAACCTTTGCTTTCGATACGGAAACTTCTGACCGAAACTGGCCTTCAACTCCAAGCTCTCGACCCCCATAAGCATACAATCTCTTTGTGCAAGGTTTTAATTCAATCTTGAGCCCCTGATTCTTTAGTTCCTGCAGCGTATCTTTACTGATAAGGTTACTTGCAGAACCTGAATCAATTAACACATTTCTGCTGATTGCACCAATCTTCGCTGAGATCACTGGTTCAGCGAAATTTGACATAGTACATGTCTGCTATTCTATAGTAAAAGCAAATGTGTCACCCTCATCTGATTGGTTACAGTGATCTTCAAATTGATTGGCCTGTCTTTCTTATCATGACGCTGCTGTCTGCCTCCCCGTTGTTAGACGGTACCTTGTTTTCCAGACTTTAAGTTCCTTCCCCCTTTGGAACAGCTAGCGTAATGACCATATTTACCACACTTGCTGCACTTTCGACCTCGGGCTGGACATTCAGTTCTACGTTGAGCAAAGTGACATTCTTTACCACAGTTGAAACAAACACTTTTTTCTTTGGTTCCACGTCCAGGACTTTCTACAATTCCATTAATGCCGGTTCCAGGTTCTTGGCTCGGCGTGACCATTTGCGTGAGGCTTCCCACTTTCGAACTTTATCCATTGCAGCTTCCAGAGTAATATTATTGACTTCTAACAGCTTCTTCTTTAGCTCAACATCAGGCAACTTTTCAATCAATTGGTCCCACAAAATGTCCTCCAAAGTTGCACCAAAATTACAATGCCGAGCTTGTTTACGTAAGCGAACCATGAACTTGTCGGCGGTCTCTCCCTTTGTCGACGTAAGTTGACGAGAAACTTGTCGGGGAGTACTTCCATATATGGGCTATATTGGTATGTGCCGCGGGATAGGGTATGGTTTTTGAGGTTTTCGATCCTTATATACGGTATCATTTTTGCCCATGTTGGCGTAGTGTTCCCGGTGTGATCCTCAGATAGGGTGCCTAAATTGAATCAGCTAAAATAGCAGTGCATAAATACCCAGTTAAGTGAAAAACGTTGACCAGTTTAAAAAGTTAACCTGTTCATGCTATGTTTAGCATTACAAAATAGTTTTTCGTAATTATTTTAAAAGCTGTAACAATTTTTTTTTTTTGCAAAATGTTCATTGTAGTAGAGGCCAAAGCAACTTACGCACTGTCTCTATTTTTGTTAGCTGCGAAGAAAAAGCCATTATCATGTCGTTTTTGGTAAGACAGCTAAGTTCTGACTGACGCTTGTACTGCGGGCGCAGCCGCCGTAAGCAAGGAAATCAGCCTGAATAATGTATCCGCATTTTGGCCGGAAAATGAAAATACCGCATTTTTCAGGATTCGAATCGAGACGACCAGTAGATAACTTGCGAATTCCGGGTTCAACTTGATGAGGAACAGCATATTTTGTTCAAAATAAAACAACTGTTATCCTTCCTGGCGACACTCAACGAACTACGAGCGAGTTGCCGTGCCGAACACCGGCCACCTATTTTTGGAGCCAAATTAGAAGCCTGGAGACAAAAAATGTTTTATCTTTTTCACTTTTTGCAATCTGGTATGGTTTTTGAAATTGTAATCCCTTTTCGTGCATATTTAATGCCATCTCCAGTGAGAAGAGAGTGCCTTTCCGTACTTATTAACTTGACAATAAGTTTTTCCCGCCTCCTGAATCCTGATTTGTCAAATCAAATTTCCGGCGCGCCACCAGTATGCAAGGTTAGGCTCATTATGAGAATACAGTGCCAAGTAAAAGGAAGAAAAATTGTTAACAATTATTGGACGAGGTTGAGCAAAATAATTGATCTTCGAGACACTGACAAATCACGATATTATGTGATAACCGAGCTCAATAATTGTTTTATCATTCGATCACCGAGTTTGTTTTGATCAACTAAAGATGTCAAATCACTCTCTGACAGCTCGGGAAAATGATCTGCCATTTTCACACAAGAGCGTGGTTCCAGTTGCGCATGAGCAGAATATTATTTGCAGCAAAATACTTATTCATAGGCAGTCGCGTGGTGGGCTCTCGGCCAATGAAAAGGAAGGCAAAATTACATCGAATGATAATACGTGCTATTTGTCATGAAATTAGACATAAAATTGACGTGACCTTTGATATGAAAATTTTGCGGGCGTGAAAGCGTCAACTTATCCAAATACCTCCTAAACTTCGGTCTTGCCCCATGGATGGAAACTGAAACGTTCAAGGCATCATTTACCAGGCTGAAGTCATTACACCAACCACAAGAGCAAGTTACATCGGACTTTGCGACACCACATTCAAATTAAGATATAGAAAACATGTATGCTCATTTAGAAACGAAGTATGACATCAAAAGCCGGAAAGCAAAACAAGCCAGTTCTTGTTCGATTGTCACTAAGAAATGTAATTTATGTTTGTGGGAAAGGTATTTTATTATATGCAAACCTGAAATTTCAGCGCTGAACATTCTAAGAAATCCCTGCAGAAGACCGGCATCAATTAATTAACGATTTGACACCGCTTGTATGCATTGTTCTATATTTCCAAAAGTCTTTGTAACCGTTATTGTGGGCATTTGCTTGATGACTGCTTCTGAGTAGCAATTAAATGTCTTTGACCAAATAATTCAGCTCTACATACTACTTAGGCATCGCTCTAGTCTAACTATTGAGAACTGTAATAGCCTATGGTAGTTTTTGCTTTAATTAAAAAAAAAAAAAAAAGTTATAAACTTTCGTAGTTATGTGCCCCGCCAGAGTAAAACATTACATTTATTACTCTCATTTTATTCTTTAATTTGATTGGTTATCCCATTGGACTTATTCTTTAGGCTTCTGGTGACGTCGAGGAGTCGAAAACGGAAGAGGAGAGAAAAAGAAACCAGACTTTCGGTGAAAGGGTTCCAAGTGACGAGTCTGGGAAAAATAACAAAGCAGTTTCTGGGGCAAATATGGAGGAAAATAGTTTGTAAATAGGTTCCCTGGAAAACTCCGCATCGTAACAACAACAACAACAACAACTTTATTTGTACCCTACAATATACAATACCGATAAAAATAATAATAAATTAACAAGAATATAGAGGAGTACTAGCTGCCCCAAATAACCATAGGGGCTAGAAAAAAGGGCAGCTATACTTAGGTGAGACATTTAAAGTGCCCATAATGTCAAAAAATGTTTTTTGCTCATCCAATTCTACATTTCACCAAATGAACTTCTGCGAAAAAAATTTTTGATTTCGATAAAACGCAATTTTTTTATAATTTTTTAAAGACATTCAAATTTGCCGCCATTTTGGTCCACCATTCGCACCAGTCTTCCTCGGTTTAAAGTGAGTAGTGACGTAGGTTCAGGAATACGTGATTTTGGGTCATGACTTATCTGACTTGAAAACAAGTGGGAATTTTGCTTCAGAGTGGTCTTCATTTAGTTTAAAATGCCCGAAAGGTGCGTTGCCGCTCTTTGTGACAACGTTAATGATCCCGAAAACAACATCAGTCTTCATCGAATTCCTTTTTTTGGCGAAACATGCCCGATAAAACAGAGAAGACGTGAGACGAAACCGGTGGGTAAACTTCGTCCTCGAAAGAAGAAAGAACTGGGTGCCGGGAAAAACCTCTTCGCTGTGTTCAATGCACAGAAGATGACTTCTCTAGGCCCCCCTAATTTAGGAGTAGTAAAGATGAAGAGGGAGCTCAAAAGAGATGAAGTAGGTGTTCGTGTCTTCCCTTCGAGGCATATAAGCCGAGAGAATTGCTAAGAAAAAGTACCTTCGAAGAGGAGCAGAGAACAGCGAATGGTAAGTCACCTAGCCTGTCGCTTCTATTATTTCATCGCTCCAGTATTTTTGACCTCGTTTTGTAATTTCTTCGTCAGATTTTATTTCTTGTCCTGTTGTTATTTTGGTTTGTTCTCATAGATCGTGAGATCTGCGATGGCAAGACTGACGGAGCTCACTGCACACGAGAATATCGAAGGTGCCACAGCCTCGCGCACTGCTATTTCCGGCCCTTCTGCAAGCAGCGAGGCAGTAAGCAGTCTTGCTTTAATGGACGGTTTCATTAAAACGATTTCATTGAATACATATTATATATATGTGTGTGTGTGTGTCGCAATGATTGAATACCGTTGTCTTGTAATACTTTTTTGTAGACCCAAGATAGCACAGAAAATGCCAGAGATACCGTGCAGGAAGGAGGCGGAAATGAAGTAGGCGCAGCGGAAGTACATGGAAGTGTCTTTGTTGTTGTCTTTGATTTCGAAATGATTCCTATTCATACATTTATCTTGAAGAATGTGAACTCAACACAGAAGCAGAAACTTCAGTCATTGTTTCCATTCAAATTGTTTAGAATTATTTTTGTATTGAAACGTTTGTAATGGTACTTCAAAATTTTAAAGTACGCGGTTTTCTAGACGTTTCTTTAACTCTCTCTCTAACTTTTCATTTTCTTCCTGTTTCTCTCGGTAACGTGCCAGCCATTCTTCATCTGCAAGCGGTTCATCCGTGTATGGCTCGAGCGAATCGTCCTCATTTTCATAGCTTCGACTGCTCGCGTCGACTTCTACGGCCTCTACCTCGACATTGTCAAATTCATCTTGACTGAATTCCGCAGTATCCGCAGTATTCTCGCTTTCCGTGCAAGAGACCTCTTCTTCCATAGCAAACAAGTACAATCAGAAGGATTAAAGCGTGGAGGTCACTAAGGACACGTAATAAAGCTCACAATATCGTAAACGACCGGCACTCGACCTGTGTATTTATATGCACTAAAGGTAAAGTGAGGTTCCTGAACCTACGTCACAGACATCACTCACGTGGTCATTCGGAGCACGTTACTCTTGTGATCAGCGGCAGGGGTCGACCGCAGGAAAATAGAATTTTGAACTTTGTAAAAATTCGTAAAAAAATCGCGTTTTATCCAAATCGAAAAATTTTTTCACCGAAGTTCATATGGTGAAATGTAGAAATAGATGAGCAAAAAACATTTTTTGACATTATGGGCACTTTAACTAAGAGTTGTCTTTCTGAATTGCCACACTTTTATAATCAAAACATACACTTCAACCGTGTTGCGTGTTCTAATAAGTTAAATAAGAAAGCCTCCTCCAAGATACATTTCAATGGTTAAGAACACCATCTTCCAGTTTTCTTTGCGCGCCTTTATTGTTGATATTATTATCCAGGAAATTGCCGGAATAGGGTTGCATGTTGAAGTGTCAAAAACGTAAGATAGACGATGGATTTCGGCAAAATTTGGCGTCCACCTTTTTAAGCTTTGGGAAATCTTGAAATCTAAGATTACCAACAATTCTGGCCACGTCGCAACAGAGGCCTGATTACTCACAGTTGACTCACAGTTGCGGAACACAAAGGCAATATCCTGGCATTATTTACCTTCTAAACTTGATTTTCACGGATTAATACTTTTGGAGTTCTGAATTTCTTTCAATGTTGAAGTTTGAATCGAAGTAAGAGGGCTGTTTTCTCCTAAGCATCCTTTGGACGTGCGTTATGCAACTTGTTCACGCACAAAAAAAAACAACAACAACAACAACTGAAAACCACAAATGACAACCAAGATGATAAATTCAAATATTAAAGATACTGTCTGCAAACTTTGGGGTTACTGGGGATTAAAAATAAATGGTGGAATACACTGAAGGTTGTCTCTCTAATTGTATGTGTTCTCTGTCAATGATTAGCTCGGCCGCAAGGACTCATGGTTGCCGGTGCCAGAAACAGGGATGGGTCCATTCAATCGCCGTGTTTCGTTGGAAATCAAAAATTCTGATTTCAGCATCCCTTGGAATCGTTATATTTTGGCTTTTGTTTTGTTTGACTTTTTCAATAATTTTTATAATATTTTTTATACTGTGATTTGCAACAGGCTGAACAATAAGGCTTTGATCCGTCTGAACCATATTATAGCTGTCTTACCTGTGCATGCACTGGCTTGCCGTTTTTATACTAGAGGACGCATTATCCGTCCAGCAGGATAATGCGTCCGCACCATCTTCATATTTAAGACACATCATCCGTCTGGGCGAACTTGAACAAACATTTTTAGCTCGTCTGGTTATGCGTCTCTAGTATAAAGCTAGACGGGCACAAGACGCATTATCTGTCTAGACAAACTATCCTTCGAAATTCGTCTTGAACGACGCACTACGAGAGATAGTTCGTCTAGACACATAATACGTCTTGTGCCCTTCTTTATACTATAGACGCATAACCAGACGAACTACAAATATTTGCTCAAGTTCGTTCAGACGGATAATGCGCCCTTAGTATAAAAACGGCCAATTCAGTCAAGTAACAGAGACTTCCTTTTTGTGCTCGGTATGAAGCATACTATCATGGAGAGTGGTTCTGAGCTAGTCAATAGTCTGCTTAATGGGCCACTGTCACGGACATTTTTGTTGTAAGTTTGTACAAATTGTGTTTAAGCTCTTTTTACTTCACGGAGGGCCCGTGTAACACGCTAACAGGTTAGGCATTCATTTGCTTTCCTAGATGCATAAGGCCCGGTTTAACTCTTTAAACAAGAGTGATAAGCATCAAACTTCTCCTTGAAATATCTCTGCTTTATAAAACAGAGTGGTCATGAGAATTAAGGACAAGATCACACAAGATGAATTTGCTTGAAATTTAACAACATCTTACCACTACTGACCTCTACAGGAAATGAGTAGGTGCAACAAATGAGAATTCAACTCTGTGAATGAAGACATTCGCAATTCTTCCAGCATTTTCTTGTTTTCCTCAAGATTGAAATCGTTTCTGTTAGCATGATCACATACTGTACATGTTAGCCTGATTACATACATTTTTTTTCTGCTAGTGTGATGATATACATTTTTTTGTGAGTTTTTTTGTTAGTTTTCGCTTTTGTCCGATTGCAAATGCAGTTCGTGTATCGGCTTTGCTCTTGTACGCTTTAAAAAAAAAAACAAGTTCAGTACTGTTGTTCTGTTATTCGGTTTGCCTTTACAAATCTCTAGTAATTTGTTATTTATCATGGGGAGGCACATGTTTATAAGCACTGCTTTTTTTGTGTCTCCTTGCCTTATTTTATTTTTCATAATATGTGGTATATGTAAAATGGCAAAACAAATAAACTGAAACTGAAACTGAAACTGAATTTAATTGCTGAGCGCGAGTGACACATGTCAAGTTTGTGTAGCTGGGCAAAATATTCTTTTAAACGACGCATTTCAGATTTGCACCTAGGGACAGTTCCTGTTTTTATGGGGTAGTGGGGACAGGCGGGATTTTTGGGGGATCCCACGCCAAAAAAGTGTTTTTTGAGGGGAACCGGGAGGGTACTACCCAAAAAATCAAAGAAAAAGGGGGGAGGGGTTCGAGCGAAACTCTGAGATAGCCTGAATTTAAAATAGCTGGTGTAACGTATTTTGGAGAGGGGCGTCATCTGAAAAAAAAAAATTCTTTTTGAGGGGGCTTTATATGACTAAAACTGGTAAGCTGAGGGAAGGGGGGGGGGGAGTCATACAATTTGCAAATAATCACGAGCCCCCTTACATTTTTAAAAAATGGACGGTCCCTTAATTCGGTACATTTGAAATGCGATAGTTCTAGGTCTTTCCTAAGGGTGTATGAGACCGGGACGAACTCAGACCGGTACAAAATATTTGGAGCTGTTTACTGGTACGAACTCAAAGACGGAAGATCTTGGAGCCGTGTTATTTAACATGGGCGGCGTGTGTACTGCGCAGTATCTCCGAAAAGGCGGACTGCCACACACCGGCGCTAGCATAAAATTATATTCCATTGATAATACTTTCTACGTCTTGTTTGGTAACGTTATTCGCAATAGCGATGCTATTATTGCTGAGAAACAGCAAAACTGATGCCCCAAAGGCATGCAGTCTTCAAATTTCTAGACGCGGTCTGAGATTTGTTTCCGTTTACAAGGAACGATACGAACTCAGACGGCCGTTGACAAAACCAGGATCGGATCGAATCGGATCGGACCGGATCGGACTGGCAAAACCCGGACCGGATCAACGAAAGTCGGATCATAGAAACATTTAAAACGTTATGTGGCAAAAAAATATTTTGCCAATTCTGGAGCCTTTAGCCTTCCTTTCCTTATGTTCTCTGCTCCGTGCAACAAAAGATCTACCTGTTTCCCCGATATATTCGACACGCTAGGAAATCTGCGCTAGGAATTTTATAGACAACGTCAAGTTGTAAATCTAACGATGATGGTGAGCCTTTGCAAATGATGTATAGTCTCGTGACCATTATAACATAGCTACATTCTAACGCGCGTTCTTATTGGCTAATATTTTATGAAAAAGAAACGGATGGTTCATAGAGATGGTTCAGGCTGACGTCAGTGTCAATGAAATTTCTTGCCAGCAAAACTTTTTTCACAGCTTTTTTAACTTAACGTTAGGTATTATAATGGCTGGTCAACCCAGCATCTGAGGTAGGGTGTTTCTATGACTTTGAAGACCTAAAAAACGTGTCTGAAATGGTTGCAGAAGTATTGGAAGCGTCTAAAGATCAACAAAGCGAAAGTGCTACCAGTGAAAACAACCGCTTCGCAAATTTATCCGAGCGGGATTACGAAAAAATATTCGAAGATAAACAATCAAACAAGACCAAGAAAAACACTAACTGGTATGTTTCTATGATCAAGAGTGAGTTTCAAATTGTCGTGTAATTTCGACTCCATTTTCAGCAACTGCACGATTCAAAATGTGCAAGTCGTGGTCTCTTCGGCGACCCCTTCAAAATGACTCGTAAGACCCAAGACGTTTTAAAGCATGCATCATTTTGAATGGTGATTTTAAAGAAACTTTTTCCTTAACATCTTAACTAAATATTTTAAGCTGGAAGGCTTATGTGTGGTATTTTGATACACTTATTTTGTCACTCGCAGATGTAAGCGTGTAAAAGTAAATGTGTTTTTGAAAAACAAGTCATTCTATTTTTAGTATGCACCCGCGCGGTTAAGAGAATATGTAATTTGATCAGTACAGAAAAAGCGACTTTTCAGCGCGAAAAATGTCTCGCTATGTTATAAAAGCAATGGACAATGTCTAGCCGGTGCGTCCATCCAATTCGGGATGCACTTGGATAGTTGGGAGATCACTTAGGTAGCTAGAGATGCTCTCGGCTGCGCCTCGAGCATCTCTTATGCTACCTTCGTGCTCTCCCAACTATCCGCGTGCATCCCGAATTGGATGGACGCACGCTAGACATTGTCCATTCCTTTACTGAATTTAATAATGCATCTATCATCGACAAAGGCAGTCATAGCATTAGGATGTTTTTGGTGGCACACCATGACTATCCCCTGGGACAATACAACAAACTTATTAACAAGATTTTAAAGTTTATTTCCATAATTCAATTCTTTTGCATTCTTTTTATTACACTATAATAATAATAATAATAATAATAATAATAATTAAATAAGATATAGAGCTATGTGTCAGTCGGCGTGAGAGATGGTAATTGAGTCCATGCCATCTAATGATGTCCCCGATGGGCGACGTGCATAGCAACTACAGGATTGACCCTAATACCAATCCTTGCGGAAAGCCGCAGCGGAATTTTTCTCACCTTTGACTTAATTCCGTCAATCATCACAAACTGCTTCAGATCTTGAATATAAGATCGAAACCATTTTAGCGCATTTCCTTTCACACCGAAGTTTTTGACATTCTTTCCAGTAGCAACTCATGGTCGACGGTATCAAACGCCGCAGTCATGTCTAACAGCAACAGGACAACGCATTTCTGATCGCCTATTTCACAGAGAATGTAATTTTGCACCTTAGCAGTCTCTGTGCTGTGAAAGCATCTATATGCTGACTGAAAAGATTCCTCCAGATCATTATCACGTAAGTAATCACTCAATTGACACAACTATATGAGAATTCTAAGCTCCTTTTTCATCATTTCGCCGGTTGAAGAATTTAGTTTAGGCAGCCGAAAGCTTTTGTTTCTTGAAATATTTTTAATCAGGGCACGTTCACGATCCGACTTTCGCGGATCCCGTCTGGACTTTGCCAGTCCGACACGATCGGATCGGATCGGATCCTGGTTTTGTTAACGGCCGACTCACGACCGGTACGACCGGTTAATCGTCTCGGTCGCTGAGGTGAGACCGTAAACGCAAGAAAGGAAATAGATATGGAGGTCGATACGAACTAGCCTGCGTAGCAAGTGTTTCCACGTTTCCCTCCTCCCCTCCCCCTTCGCATCTCTGTTTTGCTTGCCCCAGGCTAGATACGAACTCATGCCGGTCTGGGCTCGTCCCGATGTCATGTAAATAACCCCTTAATTTTAATTACAAAATACCAACAGTTAATCCTAAAATTTAATTAAAATTCATTGCTTGCTTGTAATTAACACAGTTTTAAGACTTTACCCCAATCAATTAGTTTTGACAAAGTTACCAAATATCAGGAAAAAACAGGGCGGCGAATAGTAAAATCCTAGACTCGCCGAGACGCCGAGACCCTTGTTTGAAAATCCAAGACCGAGACCAAATATGCGAGACTTCGAGACTCCGCTACGCAAAAGCTGTCGAGATTTCGAGGTGGGCTGAAAAGTTTACGAGACCCAAGATTTTAGAGGCACTGTACCATTTGCCACCCCTAATTTAACTGATCGACCTTTCGTTCCTTTAAAAACGTTAAATTTTTTTCAAGGAATCGTGATGACTCGGGTCTAGCCATTTCGAAACATGTCAGCACACCGTGTGCCTTCAACTGAAACTCGCTGTGGAGTGTTTTCAGGTGAATTCAACAAAACCGATACATTGTTTGATAATTAATTTCATTGCGATGGAGGACTGAAACGACAAGCTACTCCGCTGTATTTACAGCTTTCATGTCACATTATTGCTCGGACCAAAAACACACGCACAGGTAAATTGTCAACAGAAAGAACAAGTGGAAATGGTGGATGCGGTACTGTATGTGACTAACGTATGCACCACTTAAGTTTCCCTTCCTGTTGACATACATGAGAAAACAAGATATGCAAGACAACGTTTTCCCCCTCACCTCCACCTCCACCTCTCTGAACTACCATTCTTCACTTTAGAGCCCCAAGAATTCCTTAAGACTACTGGAGGATGGGTACACCAATCGTTTCAATCTGTTATCGAGTCTAAAGATCTATTCGCAGATATTATAACCAGTCCGGAAACAGAAAATGAGCTACAAGAATCTCCATACAACAATTCAATTCAATCCGGCTATTTCACTGTCAAACAATCTGGAAAATTCTTTTTTGAGGCGAAAAAACACCATGGATTTTCTTTAATGCATTTCAATATGCGTAGCCTACCAAAAAATCTAACATCCCTGGAAGATATTATTTGTACAGTAAAAGAGAGTCCGGAAATTATAGCAATATCTGAAACAAAACTACAGGAAAAAAACATTTATAATATTAACATACCCGGTTATTTTTTTCTGAATACTAATTCATCAACAAGCGCAGGAGGTGTCGGCCTTTATGTTTCTAAAGAATTAAGCTTCATTAGACGGCGGGACTTGGAACAATCTGATGATGGAATAGAATCGTGCTGGATCGAAATTATGCGAAAAAAACAAAAGAATGTAGTTGTCGGTTGCGTCTATAGGCACCCATCCAAAGACTGTACTAATTTACATGCTATACTTAAAGATCAGTTATGTAAGCTAAACAATAAAGGTAAGGAGGTCTTTGTTTTAGGTGACATAAACATAAACTTCCTAAATTACAATAGGGATATCCAAACATCTGATTATCTTGACATGTTATTAGGCTTAGGCTACATGCCACTTATCACCAAGGCCACACGAATAACAGACCACACCGCAACGCTGATTGATCACATCTACACTAACGTTCCACAAAAAATAGCAAAAGCAGGAATATGTTTAGCCGATATAACAGATCACTTACCAGTTTTCTGTACAGTAGCTAACCGGCTTCCTTTATCCCAAGAAACAAAACATTTTAGAGATTTTTCTCATTTTAATAAAGATTTATTTTTAAATGACCTCGAAGCCATTGACTTTAACAACCTTGTTAATGAAGATGTTAACCAAAGTATGAATAATGTAATCAGTGTACTTAAGTCCTTATCCGATAAGCATGCACCTGCACGAAAATTATCGAACAATAAAAGAAAACAGTCAGCTAAACCATGGATATCTAACGCCATTCTGAAATCAATAAAACGAAGACAAAAACTTTTTAAAAGTCATTTCCTTAGTAACAATTCTGATAAAGTAACCTTTTATAAATCGTATAACAACAAATTAAATAGAATTAAAAATGCAGCGAAAAAAGCATATTTTCAAGCACAATTTAGACTAAACAGTGAAAATCTAAAAACGACATGGAAACTAATCGGTACAATAATAAACGGGACAAAAGGTTGTGGGAAACCGCCAATTACGAAACTGATTTACAAAAATAGATGCTACACCGATAAAGCTAATATTGCACATAAACTAAACACGCATT
>OX419342.1:21166178-21178678 GCA_948470475.1 Galaxea fascicularis | reverse complement strand
AAAGAACCCAAACTTGTGACGTAATCGATCAATTTTGTTTGAGGGGTTTATCCCAGGCGTCTAGAACAGTCATGGTATTAGCTTCCTTGATATCTCAACGTTTGAAATCACTGTACTGAGCTGTCGAAGGACAGGAACAGCAATATCGGCACATCAATACATAGCTAAAACGCCTTCAGTGAAACACATGATCGGCAATACTAATATAATTTTACATCCTTCGACAGTAAACTGATTAATTCATGTTGCAGTTTAGATCTGCTATGGTTCAATCTCTCTTTTCAAATGTTAATTTTCCATTTGAAGGTAAAACATTAAACGAAGCCAATCCTGTTTAGCTAATGTAGAAATATTCAGGTGAACCGGATACTAATGAGGAATATATTACGGTCAACTCTGAACATTCGGTTTGCGAGCAACGGCTTAATCTTGAATAATGCCTTTTACGAAAAAAGAAAGAAGAAACTTTTAAAATCCATTTGCAATAAGATCCAAACCATAAAAGATAGGAAGCTTCAAAATTGCACCTAAACTGCGCAAAGGGATTATTATCTTCCGTTTCAGTGAGAGCCAGAGGATGTAAAGAGTGGCGACAGGTCGACTCAGTCTGAATTTCGAATTCAGTTCCAGTTGACCGAGCGTGACAAAGCAGCTAACGAATTTTTGCTGTTAGTGCTTTTTCCGTTATGATAGTGAATTGGTTTACAGAAGTAGAATTCTTTTAAATTGCTATTTTGAGTGTAACATGAAGCAATT
Organism: Galaxea fascicularis; assembly: GCA_948470475.1. NCBI lineage: Eukaryota > Metazoa > Cnidaria > Anthozoa > Scleractinia > Euphylliidae > Galaxea > Galaxea fascicularis. The sequence goes on along the minus strand of OX419342.1, from coordinate 21,177,922 downwards.
CCGGATGCCTCCTCAGTATGCGGACGTACCATTGAAAAGCCAATATCCCGAACGGCTACGAAAATTATGAGCGTTTCGTTGCAAGAAAAGCGCATCTTTGTTTTTAGAACACTTTTACTTCTGTAGTGCTGCCGCTATTCAGTCTTAAGAGCGAGAGATGCATCAGCTATTTATGCGCTTCCGCCGGTTCGATACTGAATTATAATCATAGGTAATGAGTGGAGCTATGTATCAAAGTTGTATTCAGGCGCTTCAGCTAGCAGTAAAACTTCCTGTTTACATCGTTCGGCCCCAAGGCTTTAAAACTGACCCGGGGTTGAGGAGGGGGGGCGGAAGGGGTACTCCCCGGAATTCGTGATAGGGATGTGTGGCGCCCGGTTCTCCAAATCCTTACCCTATCTCAGACTAAGATATGCCATTTTTTAGAGTAATCCTCTAACTCTTCCAGACCTATAATTTCATTGGTCCCTATGACCTGTAGCTTCTTTTAATATGAGGGCTAGGGGTATTGTTTGTATTGTATCATCTATCGCTTTGTTCTCTAATCACAGACTGCATCTGGAAAGTTACGGGGTCTCTCATTTTTCACACCCGTTTTCAGATCTGGCCTGGCCAGTTACAATTTTTCCACTGACTTTGTTGTAGCGTAATAGGCCATATTCGTATTCTCGGTATTGAACTGGATCTAGCATGAAGTGGAGGCTCTTGCGGGGGAACTTTTCATATGTAAATGTATTCCCCCGCAAGAGCCTCCACTTCATGCTAGATCCAGTTCAATACCGAGAATACGAATATGGCCTAATATTAAGCTTGCCATGGTTCCGAAGTCAAGAATTGGTAAAATTCAGCTCTACTATTCATTTTAAGTTTAAAAGAGAAACACAATTATACGATCTCGCGGTTCTCTTAAAAACCATGCACGATTTCAGACCATAATGGCCAAAATCTATACCCGTCTTCAGATCGAAACGGCTTAAAAACCATAACCTTTGGGGTTGCACATACCTATATAGCTCATATAGAGGAGTAACCCCCCCTCCCCCCCCGAGAAAATTGACCACAGAGACCATGCGCGATATTCAGTAACTTTTAGGTTTTGTTGACTACTGTGCCTTATAACTGATCAATAATTAACCATTGTCAAAAGTCAAAGAAAATGTGAAATTATTTACTTTATTATGTCCTGATGGACACCGACTCTCAGGTTTTAACGCAAAGCTCTCTTCACAGCAAAAGCGTGAAAGCACGCAGGAAACTACTCATTGAGGTGGTAGTCAGTTTCAACTTCATGTCGTACCTTTACGCCTCGTAAATGTTAACCGATTAAATTTGCTGTAGCTTCAGCCGCGGGACTTTCTCAACACTTCCTGTTTTGTTCCTTCCAAGTTAAATCAAGCTAATATTAAACGACTACACAATAAACATGATTATAGCTACTCAGAAAACTCAAGTTCTATTGTTAGATATTACTGGTACGAAAAAATATGCATGGATTTCGAAATGTTGGGCTTGAACGTAAAGCACTCCAGAAATCAGCTAGATGTTGGAACCCAATAAATTTCCCAGATCAGCTCAAGACAAGGATACGCACTCCCAAAAAATTTCATCAATTTTAACGTCAAGCTTTAAAAGAATGGAAACACAATTCAGACAATTCTAAAGATGAATAGCCTAACCGGGACTAAACTATGGTTAACTTCTTTCCCTCTTAAGCGGAAGCAAAAAACAAGAAATATGACTTTTTTTCGCGGATTCCTGGTTCGAAAGTCCATGTGAACACATGCATCATGTCGGGGAATCATGTACCGATGTAAATTATGTTCTGTCAACATGTCGATCGAAAAATAGTGAATTGTATTACTCTCGTTAAGTAAGGCTTATGTGAGTGACAAGGCTTTTCTACGTTGCCTGCTTGATCAGTGTTAGTAGTAATTATGTTAGGACAATTGTAAATGTTGACGTTGAGCAAGCTTGATCGTACACAGTATTAGCTGTCGTTTTCAAAACCATAAGAATATATTGTGTTGATTTCAGCGTGTATTCGTAAATTTTTATTAATACATACTCGGTAGCTGAGAGAAAGATCATCAAGAAAAGCATGCTTACTAATAACAACGATAGTGATGACGATAATGATGATGATGATAAGGCGTTTTTGAGCTGCGCACGGCAACTGGAACTGGACGTTTCGCATTCATGCGTTGTAGTTTTGCACAACTTTTCTAGTAAGTTGTCTCTTTCAGAGTAAAGACACTTTGTAATACAAATATGGTAGCGTCAGGGCAACAAGTTAAAAGGAGAAGAAAAAAAACGCCTGACGAGGATCGTGATAATGATGAATACGTTAAAGTTCGTAATTCCTAGATTGTCATTTCTACTTTCATTAAAATGGTTATTTCCGTGCTTTTATATATATTTTTTTGGCTATAGAAAAAGCGTCTTGATTTCGGTCATCAAATTCTAGGTAAGAATCCATCAACTGAGAAGGCATTCACGCGTGAAAGTTATAAGACAAGGCTAAACTTGATGCTTTGGTGCACAACGGGTTCAATCAATTGCAACGTATATCAAAATCAGGTCCCTTGAGAATGTCTTTGCTGTCACAAAAAAGTTTTATCCAAAGGAAACTTCCAACTTTGTTCAGGAACGTAAGATGGACCACATGATCGAGCAGGGAGACGGCGGTGTGAAAATCGTCCCTTCGATCATCAAGACCAGAGACGTCAAAAGCAAGCTGCAGAGCAATGATCCCAAAATGAACCAGCGCTTCCACGCAAAAGACCAGAACAGTTGCTTGCAGGATCTTATAAGTAAACTTGGAAAACCTGTTTTGGAAATGACGAATCGGAAAAAAGTTTAAGACTCCCACAAGAATTACCAACAAAATCGGGATCAAGCCGTACACAGTCACCGCGCCAATGATCCATGCTGAATTGTGGGTAGCAAATACAAGGATCACAACATAACGACTTAAGCAGAGAACACAGAGGACCATGAAATTCCAATACACTGGCAGACAAGCTAACTTTCTAAGAAGCGCTTTCCATCTGAGAGACGTTGGCGATGTGGCAATGATGACCATGAAAATGACAAAGTTGACTGCTCGTGATGAAAGATACGCTAATTCCAGCTCCAAGGAAAATGAAATGGCTGTTGAATTGTTGCATTCAAATGAGATGTGTCTTTCTTGAAAGCAGCACTGGACGACACGGATAACATAACAGACCATTGCCCCAAACTTCCACAATAGAAAGGTGGCGTATAACACAGAAAACACAAGCATACTGCCTTCCTGATGGGGCCCCCAATGTGTCGCCGAGATAGTGATTGTCGCTTTAAAACTGAAATGTTTTCAGACGATCGATGGGCGAAACAAAAAGCTGCCTGCAGAGTCAGAATATTTCTGTTTCCACCAAAACTGATGTATCTACTTTCCATAGATACCATTTGGCAGTGCGTGCGCATCAGGTGACAACGCACGACTGACGTCAGGAAGTCGGGAAAGAACAAAAAAGAACGCTACCTGCCGCTGGCGAGTGTCATGACTCATCCCAATCCCATTCTGTTTTCCTAAAGTCACATTATAAATAATTTTTAACGTTCTTCGCATGGGCTGGAGAGTATACGGCCGGAGGATTTCGCTCCCTCCACATCCAAAACTCTAAGAAAGTTAAGTGTAATACCGTGAAAGTCGCGGGATGCATCATATCATATGTCCGTGGATGTTTTCATTCGCTAACTGTTCCGGCTTTCTAACATTTTCCGCGTTTTTGAGAGCATTTTAATCTAAATACTGTTTGCAAATAGAAATGCCATTTAATGGTTTCTGCTTCTGATAGGACCTGACTCATAGTTAAGGATGACAAAAAAATATTTCAGTTATCAAGCACCTTAATGAATGATTCCCTGTTTTCTTTATATCAAGTTTTCATAAGCTAGTCCTATCCAACATAAAACACTCGTGCCTTTCAACTCGACTCAACTCAAAATATTAGCTCAGTTCCAAAATTATTTTAGGCTAATCGTGTGTACAAATGGTATGACACACAACACATTTAGAAACAAAATATGGGCGAATATATAATATATAGCACTTACTGGTAGATTTTGTATCAGCGTTCGCATATGCCATTTACGACACCAAGAATTAAACAACTATATAACACTGAAAAGTTGTGACTAATATTTTTTTATAAAATTTCTTGACGGTTCAACCTTTCCTAAATATAAAAAGTAACTTATTTAAGCAGTTACTCATTTAATCAGCGACAAATTTGTCTTATCGTATCCTTCACTGCTCGTCTCACCCCTCTGATCCTCCAGCAGTAAAGAAAAGGATTTAAGGATGAGTTGAAAAAAACTAAAGTTGCTGCAAATTCCCTGACAACGAAAAAGGAAGAGGTCAGTCTTTTTTGGCTGGTCAAAGCCTCTGTTATACCAAACGGTAAATAACAAACAATTAATGCGAATTGAAGCCAAAGTGTACTCGACAAAGCGTTTCTGTACCGCCCCAAGTTTATTTGACTCGCTTGGTTTGCTTGTCCTCCGGTTTGCACGTGTGATTGAAATTGGTGCAGAGTGGCAAAAATACTTGCGTACGAAACTGTTGAGATTAAAAGACACAGTAATACACCAACATATCGATACCATATGGTTATAAGATAGTTCCAAAAGTATGTCGTTGTACTGACAATCGACACAACCCAAAACACCGTCACGGCTATGTAAGCTCGCTTCAAAGTTACCACTTGTCTGTATCTGAGCCCCAACAGCAGGGCGAGAAGCCTCTCTACGCTTAGTGCTGTTAGAGTTACCAGTGAGACCGAACACAATGTTAATGAAGAAGTAACACCAGAGGTTAGAGCAAATCGACAAATTTCCCACCGTTCATTCACCAAAGACATCCAATAAATAACGGTGACAGGCTCGGAGAGAAGGCCGACGCATAGATCGCTCGCTGCTAGACAACGGAACAAGAGTTTGGTCGGCGGATGAAGGGAAGACTCCTTGCGGAGCGCAACGAGGATGAGAGTATTCCCAATACAGGCAGCTATGGACAGAAAAACGTTTAACGCTGAAAGACAAATCAGCTGGAGATGAATTGGTGCAGTTAACTCGGCTGAACAAAACAGTTCTCTGTATGTTTTCTGATCAGTTTCCCCAACTTCAGACAAGTTTGCCATCGTCACTTGAACGACAAAGCAAAAATGTCAAATTAAACAATTTTGTTGGACTTTATAATAATGACGGACGGATATCGTAAGAAGCAGCTGGTTTTGAATGTCACTTTCTCCTGGTGGTCACCTGCTGGTATCCATTGTTAGAGTGAGGCACTTCAAATTGAGCAAATAAGTAAGATAAGAAATTGAATAGAAAAAAGGAGGTAATGCCGGCTTTTTAATTAAACTGGCTTTCTCCAGTATATTTCGAGTTTCACTCAGCCCATAGTCTATTTCAGTAAGGAAAAACGTGTTTAATTTACCTAGGCAAATATAGTCAGTGTTTTTTGCAATTTAAATCAAACTTGACATGCCTTATGCTACTTTGCTTTGTATTTCTTTTGACACAATCCGTAATATGGAGAATATGACTGAGACACTCAATCGTCATTTTATTTCGTTGTTGTTGTTTTTCAAAATAGGCGTGGGCTATAAAGAGAAGGAATGAGTCTGGATCTGAGACTGACGTGAGCGAAATATTAAAGAACGGTTGCTGTTCATTATTAATCATGTATGAAATTAACATTAACATTAATAACAACATTAATAGAATTTTTCTTCAAACGAATCGGCTAAACGGCATGGTATTGCGATTGTCGTAGATTCGGGTGACAAAGCATTTGTTTTAGTAGAGGACTAACGTGTAGAGTAGTTGAAGCCACGATTAGTTGAAACAGCAAGAACTCAAGTTATTGTCTAACATGAGGTATTCACTTGTTTTGTTATCAAGGCAGCCAATAATACATACAAATTTAGTAATACTAAGTGAAGCACGATCGCCTGAGTGAACATAGTCGTGAGAAGGACTGTTTAATGTGACATTGACTGACGATTCAACAACCTGAGCGGAAGTCATCATCAGAGTCAAGTGATCACGTGACTCTCAGGGACTCTGATGATGACTTCCGCTCAGGTTGTCGAAAGGTAAGTCAATGTCACCTCAAAACATTTCCTCTCATGCAGGACTACGCTCACCGGTAATAATTAATCATTCTTTTTGTAGGGGAGGGTGCTACCACTTTATCAGCTCATCTTAATATATACAAGATTACAGTTTTAAAACATAGCTAAGTCCCTGAGTCGTTGAAACATAACATTACTGGACAGAAGCTAGTTCGATAAACAGCAGAAATGTCTTATTTTTGTTCTTCACTGCTAGTCTCACTTCTCTGATCTTCCAGCAATAGAGAATAGGATTAAGTGACGAGTTTGAGAACATTAAAGTCGCCATAAATTCCCTCGCAACATAAAGAGACGCACTCAGTCCTTTTTGACTCGTCAAAGCCTCTGTGGCGGTATACGGCAAATAGCAAACAATTAATGCCAGCTGCAACCACAATGCAGTTGAAACCGCCTTCCTGTGCCAGGCCATGCTAAATTGCCGTGCTTGGCTCCCTTGTCCTTGAATTTGTACTTGACAATTCTGCTTACGTAAGCTGAGAAAAATCTTACCATGAGAAACCGTTGAGACCAGAAGACACAGAAATGCACCTATAAACCTATACCAGTAGGCTATAAGGAAATTCCAAAAATGAGTCGTTGTGCTCAAAATAGACATAACCCAGAAAAAAGTCAGAGTGATATATATCCGTTTCAAAGTTACAACTTGTCTGTATCTTAGCCTCAACAGCAGCGCGAGAAGTCTGTCCACGCTTATGGCAGTCAGTGTCAACAGCGATACGGAACACAAAGTAAATCCCATGATGAAACTCGAGATTAAAGCATAAGAGCAGATATCCCAACGTTGATATACCAAAGACATCCAATAAATAACTGCGGAAGGTTCAGAGAAAAGACCAATGAAGAGGTCACTCATCGCCAGAGAACGAAATAAGAGTTTGGTGGTTGGGTGCAGCGAAGACTGTCTTTGTAATGCAACTAGGATCATAGTATTTGCAAGAATCGAAGTAACGGAGAGAAAAATATTAATAACTGAGAGACATATCAACTGAAGGTGCATTTCCGCCGCTAATTCAGCCGAGCAAAAACGTTCTTTGAATGTGTTATGGTTTCCTTTTTCAGTCGCGTTTGCCATCGCACTTATTAAGGTATCTCCCTCTGAGAAAAAAAAGGTCGAAATAACTAAGTTTGTCTGTTTGTCTCCAAGGCGTGCTTGTACTCAACGTGATGGTCACCTGTTAACGCCTCTACTGCAAGTGAAATATGTCATAATAAGCAAATAAGTAATGACAGTTATGACAGTAAGTTTCGTTATGCACAATGCCAACAATTTCAATGCCAACATTGATGTATTTTTATTAGAGAAATGCCACCATTTTTTGTACGATGTAAAAACACGTTTGCATAGATGGCCTATTGGAAGTCTGGTTTCAGGACGATCTCAGTTGGAATCATCACATTGAGGAGATGACTAAGAAGGCCAACAAAAGGTTATTCCTCCTGCGTGAATGTAGTAAAGCCAATCTTCCTAAAGACGTTGGAATTACACTTTACAACACAAAGATCCGCCCTCTATTAGAGTACGCGTTTCCTGTTTGGGGAGGTTTACCTAACTATCTGTCTGAAGAAGTCCAACGAGTTCAAGACCGTAGCCTTAGTATTATTGGCGTACCAAGAACTGCCCTCCCTGCGCTTCATGAGAGAAGGAGCACTGCTACCAAACGAGAATTTGAAAAAATTCTAAAGGACGAACCTAACCCAAATAACGTTTTTGTTAAATCGGCACCAAAAAATCAATATAATTTAAGATCTAGGAGAAGCACGTATATCGAAATGTCGGGAACCGACAGGCACCAACGTTCCTTTATACCAAGAGCTCATAAACTTTGTGGAATATAACTTTTATATATTTATGTGTGTATATGTACATAGTTTTCAACATATTATTACGATTATTATTTGCTATTTTTCTCGCATTTTTAATATTATATCGCCATTGTATTTGTTCAGTAAGATGGTCAAATAAAGTGCATTATTATATTACATTATTAGTTTCACGGCGCTGTTAACTATCTTTTCCATTTTAAAACGACTTTATGGAAACCTTGAGCGGACATTACCCACATATCTCCTCATATATCTATTCTAAACTAATTCCAAGACTGGCAGGTTTTGAATCGTTATAATTTTTAACTAACTTCCCACACACACGCAAAAGAAGGAGTAAAGACAAAATGGCCGCCATTCTATGCAAATGATTTCTCGGAAGAAAAAGAAACGGATATTATTCCAAGATACAATCCACTTTCTCCTCCTAACTCGCAACTGCAGAAAACCTAAAATAGTCAAATACACATGACAGGTACTACGCAAGGAAAATACAAACTTTTTGGGAAGTTTCTGTTGTTATTATTACACGTTTTGGATTATCCAATATACGCCTCTTTAATGCTCCTTTAACGGAGTACTCCCGTAGCTCTCCCAGACCTGTATTTGCATTGGTCGCTATGACTTGTACCTTCTTTTATTATCAGAGCTAGGGGTATTCTTGGTGTTGTGTCATGTATTGTTTCGTTCTCTAATCACAGACCCTGTCTGGAAAGCTGTCTCTCCTTTAACGCGATAATTTCAGTGAAGGTGATAACGACTGAGGACTCCAAAAGGTGGCCGTTGTGTCGAGGTGGCTGGATTACGAAGTTAAGTAAGGCTCTTGCTCGGAGGGTTACGTGATAAGGAGGTCGGTCGTGATCATGAAGTGAAGGCAGGCTCCTAGTCTACACTACACTGACCGACCGAAGATTCGCCAAAGTGGAGGCAGCTAGTACTGGTGGATACTTACCGAGCCGCGAAGCGGTGAGGTCAATATCCACCACTAGCCACCGACATTGAGGGGAATAATTGTTTGAGTATATACTAAACTCATTTACTCCTGTTAACAAGAACGATTTTTGTGTCGCGGAGACAGAGTATAATATAGGAGACGACAAACAATCGATCACAGTTCCATTAAAGTGTATTCAAGCGACTAAAACGTTCACAACAACATCAAGTCTTTTTGAACGAGTTGTTCGGAGGTGAATAGCATCTGCAATCCCGAGTTTGAGAAGCCAATCACAGAGCGCAAAAAACGCTATCGTCTGTTTTAGTATGTACTAATTATCAACAACCCCGCAAGTGGGCGTTGGATATAAGATGATAGACATGGTACTGTACCAGGTTTTTCAGTGATAGTTGCCATTATTTTTGGACACGATAACACAGTACCGGTCTCCACCGGGAACTTCCACAACACCAGGAGCTAGTTCCTTACTGTTTGACGGTAAGATCAACGGCTAAACTAATCATCTCAACCGAAGCAGGATTTTAGACGTTATGTAGGACTTATAGAGTGAATGTGTGTCCTTGACGTCACGGCGGCCATATTGGAGGAGCAAACCAGTCTTCTGGGGATTGAACTCTATTCTTATGCAAAATCTTTCTTTTGTTTCAATAAACCAATTTGGCCGCTGGTCACGCGAGAGGAAACTCTCTATTTTAAGATATCCTGGTATGTCATCCGGTTTGCGATTTGAACACAAGACCTTCCTCTCAGCGGTCCGAAACTCATCGAGCTATAACCGCGGGCAGCGCGCGGTTCTCAAAGAGGCACAGGTTATTTGAAAACTTATGGAGTGACCAAATTCACACAGACTTCACACAGTGGGAAAATACCTATATCTAGGCCACCAAGGACTGGGAGAACGGTGCCAATGACACTTGAATTTTGGCTTTTGCAGTGTCATGATCTAATCGAACATAGAGTAGCCTTCAGGAGAAATGGAACCTTTTTTGATGAACTAATTCCTAATTGGCTAAATCATACAAGTGTCTATTTCTTAAAACTCTTCCCGACCTTAGTTATCGTAAGTACGATTTACGTCCCTGGGTTTTCAGTTTCGCACTGTCATCTGTGATTGGGGTCGTAATTTGAAGCTAGTTTTTTTTTTTTTTTTAAGTTGTGATCTATTCTTCTATTGACAGAAACAAAGCCAAATAGTATACTATACAAATAAAAGATTCGTTAGAGTTAACAAGTACCTATATCAGGGGTTTCCTTTGAGGCCGGACGCCGGACGTAACGTCTGGTTGTTTGACATGAAAAGTCCGGCAGTTATGTCCGATGGTTCACACGAAATAATATTTTTTTTAAGTGTGACGTCCGCTTGTTTAACCTATGAATCCGGTAGTTCAAAATGTTACCGAAAACCCTGCTATATTATGTTAATTAAAATTGTGTACAATGTTTTTCACAAGATCCGCCGGAAAAGTTGAAAATTTACATGCACGTCTAAATTGTAATTTATTCAGTGCCTCTTGACAGAGTCAAACATTAATTTTAAACCACGAATAAAAGCAAAACCGAATTACATTCTCTGAATTTACGATAAAAAAATAGAACCTTTATGGTTGGAAATAACATCTCTATCGTCACGAAATAGCTTCTGCCAGAAGAAATTGCATATTTTGAAGTCGAAATAAGTTGTAGCAAACTTATGTAAAAGAGTATATGTGATCTCAACATGAGAATAACCTTCCTTTTCCTTTCCGCTAAAATCCTCAATTTTCATGGCGAATTGAAGAAAAGAGACCAAAAAGTTTACAAGATTCTCTATGAAAAACACCAAAAGTGTCAGCTTGGCAAAGATAAACAGACATACATTACATCGTTGCCTCATTGTGTTCAGTTGAATGTAGTTTACGATTACAATCAATGAAAACCTCAAAATGTCACCGAAGGCGAATAAAACTATCACGTGATACAAAGCCATTTTGGAGAAGATAGTCAACATGACGTATCTTGACAACGCCGCCAGCAGTAGAAAGAACAAGGACCAAAACTGTGGTTGGTATTTCAGTCGCCGGCTGAAATATTGCTTTGTATCCAGGGAAGTCGGCACATTTTTGCAAAATGACAATGGTAATTATAACATGCAGAGGGACTCGTAGCCAACCAAACGAATTCAGCTTCTGCCGAATATGAGAACGCTACATTGGATGAACATTTATATGTGAGGACTTTGAGATGGAAGCACACTACAGCACGAAACGCATACAAGCACATCCCAGTCAACTGCCAACATAGAAACAAACTGTAGAACACAGCTAACAGCTTGTTCAAGCACGATTTATATGTTTTCGTGAAGGTGACTGCGGTTTCTGTGGATTCGTCCAAGAGAGGGATAGTTAATTCTTCAGTTGATGCCATACAGTTGCTTGTTGAGTGTCCCCCTAGATGAATTAAGAACCACGTTTTAAATGATAAAGATTACAAAACAGTACAAAAGAAACGAAATGATTTTCAAATAATAATAATAATACTAACAATGAAAGAAAAACCTTTATTACTAAAAATCAACTCTTAATAAAATCGTACGCATACTATGTCTCTGTCTCCTGGTCTGTTTTTTCTGTTTTTCTTTTGACCGTTGGCCACCATCAAAGTCGAGCTGAATTCGATAAGCAAATTCGAGCTGAAGCAGGGGGCGGAGCTATCCCTTTTCATGGCGTATCTTCGTGTTTAAAAATGTTTATTCTTGAACCAAAGGAATTTGAAAACTCGATGCAATTTGAGTAGAAGTTTGTTAG
>OX419342.1:21156178-21161178 GCA_948470475.1 Galaxea fascicularis | reverse complement strand
AGTTTCTTTAAAAGTAATATTCATAAAAGTTAAATTTTTGTGTGATGCGTGTGATTCGATAAAATGTTGGTACGTGGTAAACACAAAACAATATAACATGCTTTTTATCTGGCTAAACCAGGTAATTGGTTTACGATTTCTGTCCACCGATTCTTCTTTTTTTCCTTGGTTGCGTACGATTTCATAATTCAGAAACTGTGAAAATGGGGTAGCAGGGATAGAGTAGTGGTGAGAGCACTCGCCTCCCACCAATGTTGCCCGGGTTCGATTGTCCGATCCGGTGTCTCATGTGGACTGAGTTTGTTGGGTCTCCTTCCTGCTCCGACAGGTTTTTCTCCGGGTACTCCGGTTTTCCCCTCTCCCCCAAAACCAATATTTCTCCCACACGGCCCCACAAGCTTACTAAAAGTTTCTTTTTTTCTTTCTTCTTCTTCTTCTTTTTTTTTTTTTTAACCTGATTATTTTTTAAGATAGGCTGCGTATTTTATTTGTCGGCATTGTTAATGGTTTTGGCACTATTAGACAATCAAAAGTCAAAGAATATTCAAATCGTTCAAAACCTAACTCTAGTCGTACAAATTGTTTCCATTTAGCTGGGCAGAAATGACACTTTGAATACACAGACGCGATAATTGACCAGTAACTATCTGACATTCACGCCATTATGCCGCCAATGTAAAGAATAAGGGGAAAGCAGCAGACTTTGTGGCGACACTCAAAGCTAAAAAAAAGCGCGCGAATGTCTAAACCTCTGCGCTCGGGGGAGGGGAGGGAAGGCAGTTCCGCAAACAAAACGCAAAGAGGTTTTCTTAGAGGTACCTAGCGTCACGGTCATTGACGTGCAAGCTTAGAGAGGAAAGCAATAAATTAGATAAACATGACACACGGGGTTCCCGAATTGAATCTGTCTCGAGTTGTTTTATCAAACCATCTGCTCTTTAATACGAGTCATATGTTTTAGTCAGCTTTTCTGCTACCATATGGTCACCTGCAGAGAGAATTGAATAAGTTGATAATCATGATGAGGACATTTTGATATTCAAAAAGGTTTTGCATAGCTGATATGCGATATAAAAAATGCACGTGCCGACCATTAAAACTCCGAGATCATGGAAAAATACAATTCAAACTTTATCCTAATTTTTTGCTTGACATCGAAAACACAAACTTCTGCCTTTGTTTGACAACGGAATTCAAAACTATTTCCGTCTTCCGGTTAATTGAGATGGCAATCAACCTTCATTTATTTTTTTACTTTTTCATTATTGGCACGAAATTTCATCCTAATGTCCCCTTGTGTTTAAAGCCGAGGGAAATTATCAAAATTTTGTTAATGATCAGACGTGAATTTGTTTCCTAATTTTACTCGTCACCATCTGACAACACCGAAAAAACCCGCCTCGCGTAGAGAAAGAAAACCAAAATATTTACGAGTGGCACTTTTACACAGCTTTTGTTTTTTAAATCAACCAACGACTTAAAACAAACTGAGTCTTCCTAAGGCCGCAAGCACATGAAAGTACCACCGGTTTGAGCTTAACATTTAACCGACACCGTAGTCGCGTAAACAGGGACTTAAAAGGAGAACGGAAGGCTAGGGGTCGTATTTTATATGGGAGCTTAAAACTGTTGAAATAGCTTAGATTTGTAGTAAAAAGCAAGAAAAAGTGAATTTTGCCTGTCGAAAGTGACGAAAAGAGTCCGAAACCCGTGGTCATTTTCAAAATTGAACGTCCGCCATTTTGGACATCTTTCTTTCCGGTTACTTCCATAAAAGGAATGCCTGGTGCCATGCTGTGACGTCAGTGCGCACAGGCCTTTTTTCAGGTCAACAAAACTTGTGAAGAATCTTGTCTCGAAACGGCCTATCGAAACTTCATTTAGCTTGGATTATGGCTGAGATCTAGCCTTATTCTTTTGAACCTATGCGAGACAGTTCGGAGTCAGACGAAGACAATGTTCACGAGAGTCAAGAGGAGCGCAGAAGAGGAAATACATCGGGATGTGTATGCGAGTGTTGTGCGAACTGGAAAGGGCAACAAGAGAAAGAATGTTTATGCTGCAAGGAGATTGAGGAAGCCGTAAATAAAATTTCAGGTGATAATACTTTTGTATTCCGCTGGTGTAAATTATTTTGGCACTAGAAAGCTAATAAAAAGCCATGGACTCGTTGGGAAGAAAGTGTTGTTTGATTCTGATTGATTGATTTTTCCGTATTTTGTGGTGGCGTGTGTGACAGACTAACTGCGAAATGGTTGCGATATAACCTGTTTATATTAATTTTGTTCAGACATAGAGGCAGATCAACCGACTCCTAGATGTATAACGCAGCACCCTCTCTTTCAAACTATTTGTTTACAACAGGAAGTCCTAGAGACCGCTATCGTGGGTTTGTGTCAAGTGGACGGAATGAGAGCACCAAGGAAACTAAATAATATGTAAGCGCTTATGTACACAAATGCTCACAAAATAATTTGCCAGCTGTGACATTTATTTCGAACATTTCGTAGACCTCGGTTAACCCTCCAACATAAGATTCAATTATACACAAACGTAACATTTCAAGCTCTACAAACAGTGCTATATTTTATTCGATTTGACTACAATCTCCCATGTGCGCAGTGACGTCATTCTATGCGCCCAAGCCTTCAACATGGCTTCCAAAATGGCGGACGTTCAAATTGCTCTGGTACGGAGCTTTTTGCTGTTATAATCAGGTTAAAAGGTAAGTTCACATCCTAGAACATAGCGATTTGTTAACGACATATCATGTGCTTTCGTAAGAACGACGTTTTAAAATTAGGTTTTCGCCTTCCGTTCTCCTTTAAGATAGTGCATAACGGTAGGCTGGGACGGTTGGATGTGTATACCGGGGAATTGGGACGAGTACGGTTGAAAGGCGCGAAAATGTTTAATTTAAGGGTGCTTTCCATTATTCAAAACTGACCGGTCAGAGAACTCAGGACCAACCGCCGAAAAATGGAACGACACATTCCGATCGACGAAACCTATTGCCCATTCCCACGCGCGGTACTTTGCAAAACAAAGATGGAGGACTTGAGTGTTGTGCTCTTTGGTGAAGATTCCGAAGAATCCGAAATCTTTAATGAGCTTGTTGAAGAGTCCGATGAGTTGTTACTCTTAGGTGCTACATTTAGCTTTATGCGAGGCGATCTGAATCGTGTACTCGGCTATTTTCAGGCTACAGATCCGCTGTATAGTTTATGCGAATTTCAAAGCCATTGTTGACTAACTCAAGCCACATTTGAAGAGCTCTGTCGGGAAGTACTTAACGCAGGACGAATTCCGCTTAGTAATAGAGGTAGAAAGCGTATACCTCCTGACCTTCCCAAAGGATCAACCCCGACTTTTGAACCATTGAAAAACAAAAACGCGGTAAAATGCACTAATAACACGAAACAACAAACTTTTCAACATGTTTTTGTATCAACGCTATGCAGACACATACCAGTCATCGCCGAACAAGAATGCATTAATAACTCTGATAAATCTGTCGTTGTTTATGCACAAATTGAGCATTGATAACAAGAAGAAGATTGCATCCTCGCCCTGTCGGCCATGATGGTCGGGCAAGTGACAGAAGAGCGGTATTGGTAACAAGAAACTCGGTAAATGGAACGGTAAATTTCGGTCGGAATATTCCGACCGGAATATCAGGACCACCTCCAGAGGTGATCTCGAATATTCCGGTCAGAAGAAACCGAAACGGACCTTTCCATTTGATTTCCGACCGAAATTTCCGGAATCTTTGGCATAATGGAAAGCACCCTAAGATTCGGCCAACACAACCGAGGACGGGGAAAAAACGTGTCTTTTGAAGAGGCAAGAAATTCTCTTGTCATTCCTTTTGCAGAAGGTTCAATTAGCGAGGAGGAATTTCTTATTTTATACCATGAATACGAGTCAGTGAATCCTCTTTATCCTTATTGGGAATTTGAACCATTTTGTTTAGATTCCTTGAATTCTAGCGAGTGTAAATCCCAGTTCAGACTGAAGAAAGACGACATTCTCATTGTAGCCGGTGCTTTGCAAGTTCCACCAAGATTCATATGCCCTCAGGGCACCGTTTGCGATGGTATAGAGGGACTTTGCATTTTGCTTAGACGGTTGCCTTATCCCTGTCGGTATTTTGATGCTGGTGCCCTAAAATGAAATGGAGATAAATTAGTTTTTATCTTGATAAGAGGAAGTTTTCGTACAGACAAAAGCAGCGGTTAAAACTAATGTCAACAAGGGCATTTTATTTGTTTGACTTGGCTAACACGACAAGTAGTGTTCAAAAATTTCTAGCTTTGGTAACAAAAAGTGAAAATCAGAAGAACAACAAACTAGCTAGCTAGTGTTCGAAGCTAGACCGACTGAAATTCCTCTGAAAGACAACACATCTGAAGTCAATCAAAATCGTTTCAGACCGCTAAGGGGAATTGGCTCATAAACAAAAAATGCGGCTAGAATTATCTCTTTTACCTTTGATTATGGATAACGCTACACTGAAAACAAGCAAATTTTGGTTTGTGCCGCCATGAGGCCGAGTGATGTCTTATGAATGAACTCAGAATTTTCACCAGATTTTTTCATGTCACCGATGGATAAATCAAGACAAACACAACCAAATGCACATTTAACCCACTGGGTAATCAGTTTTCAATTCATAGTAAAGGAAAAGGCTAAAATAGTGCGAATAAGTATGGATAAATTCTTACCGTTTTCATGGTAGATTCCACGACGAGAAAGCTCGCAAAAACATACCGTCCCAGAAGCACGACGGTTAAATGTCACGGGGGTTTTGCGTGACATGACAATCATCCAACCGTCTCAGTCTACCGTCGTGTACTATCTTAAAGGAGCTATGTCACGACGATTTTGTGGTTTTGGATCAATTCTTTCCAAAAACCGTTACTTATTTATACAAACAATGTTCCTGATAAACTATGAGGTGGATATCAAATTAATTTTATCAAAGAGAGCAACCCATAATA
>OX419342.1:21106178-21148678 GCA_948470475.1 Galaxea fascicularis | reverse complement strand
TTTTAGATGTCCTACGGTAAGATCGGTAGAATAAACAAAGTCATTATCGCTAATATTCTTCCACAATTGAAGAGCTTTAAAAAAACATTCGCTTCCTGCTGTTGGTACGTGGAATAGGGAGGCGATGAGGCATCCAAGATCTTGTATCATAAGACTTGCAGTATTTCAATGATAGTAGTTTGTCAGAGAGGTAATCAGGAGCACGTCCTTCCAAGATCTTTTTTTTCATGGATTCTCGTGGACAAATACATAAATCAGATCGTACCATAATGTGGCTACACACTTCGGGTAAGCCACACAAAAAGCGCTGACGACGCCGTCTAAACAGCTGCCTAGTTAGCTCCTCTAAAGAAACTTCCCCACCTTCTCTCGTAAAATTAAAGCAAAACTTACCAGATTGCATTTTTCTAATGAACGGGAATTCAAAAACACCGTTTGTTAATTAAACCACGTCAGAGCGGCAGAGACTAACAGTGGTCACATGCATCAGAATGGCCATGGGCGTGGATAAGGTGTTTTAAAAACAAAGAGAAAGCACTTTGCATTTAAAAAATTAAAATCTATGGAGGTATCAGGTAAACTGAAAATCTTTAAAAATGCCTGAGACAGGTAAAACAGGATCACCGTAAAATTCCTGAAACAATAGAACATCGTATTTCGCAAATGTCAGGTAGTCACTTGGAATCCATATACAATTAAACTCCGACACTCAACTAAACCGCGATAAAATTCCCTTATCATTGTGAACTTTGAAACCTCTAATTAAAAGCTCTCAAAAATATTCAAATTATATTGCTTATAACTGCAATCATTTCGTTCTATGGCCCAGAAAATGAAGTGGCTTATGTACCTTAATTTTCCCTGAATGTGAAAGGGATTTAGTCACAATTATTATAATATCCCATGGAACTGTTCATCTAAAGAGCTCGAAAATGAAAATGGCAATGGAAGGGAATTTCCACAACCTCCATTAAATTTTCTACAGCAATTTACCCTACTAATTCTATGCAACAAAAGACCTCACTCAATTCACTTCCGAGCCGTTTAATTCAGTCCTTAACTTCCGATTATCGGGCGTATCAAAAATCAATTCATAAGTAATACTGAGGGACGTATATAAAACATTAACTTTAAAAATATCTTTTTTAGGGAAGAAGGGCGACTATCGTTTACACGCAGACGTAATTTTATAAGCCAACCATGAAAATCAAATCAAATAAATTATTTAAAATTGGTAATGATGTAGCACACAAGGCCTGCTAGTTTTACCAAGCTAAATAAATCTAATAAAACTACAATACATAAAAGATAATATATAAATCTATACTAGACTGAGAGAAAGAATTAAAAGCTAATAATAAAGATAAAACTATTTGGATATATGTCCTAGTATTATGGAGAATTCCATAACTTTTACCGCCGACCAGTTGGCTCAGTTGGTAGAGCGTCGGACTGCCGTGCGGGAGGTCGTGGGTTCAAAGCCCCGGTCTGACCAACACTCAGGGTCTTTAAATAACTGAGGAGAAAGTGCTTCCCTTGCAATGACATCTGCAAATTGTTAGACTTTCTAGTCTTCTCGGATAAGGAAGATAAACCGTATCACAACTCTCCACAATTATTTCTGTGGGACATTAAAGAACTACTAGGGGCGTAACAAACCCTGGCTGTGACCACCCCTAGTGCTGACCTTGGGTTGGTGCTTCACATAGGGATAACCTCATTGCATCTTTCCCCCTTGGACAGAATTGTCCAAGAAAAATTCGTATGATGATGATATGATGATAACTTAGGTCCCAAATATGTAATAGGTTTCAGTCCATGAGTCGTTGATTGACATTTGGGAAGTGCTAAAATGGGAGACCCCCTAAGATCGTATGTTGTGGCGCGTAACCGAAAAATATCTTTAATGTACGATGGAGCTAAGGGGCTGTTTACATGGAGGTAGGAAGATCCTAGCACTAGGAAGATCCTAGAAGGCGGATCATCCTAGCGCCATATGTTTTCTGTATTCAGTTTACATGCAAGAGGTCGTACTTGGCTCTAGTGCTAGGATCTTCCTAGTGCTAGGATCTTCCTAGCTGTGAGCTAGGAAGATCCTAGCGCTAGGAACATCCTAGCACCATGTAAACTGCCTTCGCTAGGAAGTTCCTGGTACTAGGGACAAAAAAACAAACATGGCGGCGGCACCTCTTTTACAAACAAATAATTTAGCCGTTAATTTACGGCGAAATCGATGTTACCTCTTTTACAAACAAATAATTTAGCCGTTAATTACGGCGAAATCGATGTTCACTTCTATTACAAACAAATAATTTAGCCGTTAATTTACGGCTAAATCTTTGGTCAGTATATTATATGTGAAAAATTTAGCCGTTAATTTACGGCTAAATTTTTCCTTTGTATAATTCTCGGAATGAGTTTTTGGCTAATTTTTTGTTATGTTTGTAGAATGCGTTTGTTGCAAAATTCGCCGTTGTCTAAACTTTCTCACGGTATTCAGCTGCCAAAGGTCGACAATCTTGCTTTCATTCTCCACTTCCACCTAGACAGAAATTTCTGCATGTAAACCAAACGAAAAGTTGTTTCGCCTTTTAGGATCTTCCTAGTGCTAGGATCTTCCTACCTCCATGTAAACAGCCCCTAAATCATATAATGCTTTATAAACTAGTATGGTAGCTCTGTGCAGGGCCTCTTTACACTTGTAAATTTGCTGGCAAAATTAAGGTTCGTTTAATGCCTTCGAGAGGTACGCATGGGCTAGCGTGAATAGAGGAAAGGAAACTTTGTAAACAGTAAAACTTCTCCATGTGAAAAGTGTTTTAATTTCAATCAGGAAGGTTATTTCTTCGTCTGTTTTGATGGAAATTAAGAGGGCTTCTTACACTCGTCGCATTCACCAAGAATACTGAAGAGGATATTTGTTGAAACGCTCCCGACGTTGATTTCCTGAGTTTCAAAGCAGCTGTAATTTATAGTAGCCATAAGACTAAAACCTATTTTGGCTGGTCGGCCCTCCCAAATGAACTTTAAGACAATGTTGACGGTTTATCAGTGAGCACAGAAGTGTTGTAGATCAGTTTTGACAGACTGTACAGGGATTTTAGCTGAAAGTGTTTTCATTATAAATGATTCGCTTACTCAAAGAACGTTGAAATATCAAGTTGGGAAGGCTACTGTAGTGTGCTCGAGGCAGAGAACTAAACTGAGTAACGCCACTTTCTGCCTTTTGACTCTTTAAAAAGGAGCAAAGAAGCAGAAAGGGAGCTGAAGATGCAAAATTGGAGGGTTATAACTTTATCAGGTGACAAGCTAAAAATCTGGGTGAGTGGAAATCTGTTTTAGACAGGTGCTTCGGGTTAGTCAGGACTATCAATCAGTTTGATCAAGTTAACGTATAAGATCAGTGTAAAACTACGAACGTCTGGCGGTCACTTACGCTTTGTTCGCATCCTTTAATTTGTTTTTATTAAATTGATTTCGAGGTTTATAAAAGATCAATTCTTCAACTGATTGCTTTAAAGTTAGCAAAATATCAGGGCTTCCTGGCGCCGTGAGTATTTTTCAAACAAAACACTCAAACTTTCCTTCATAAGTTCCGTGATCGTTTAAGGCTTTTAGAAGAGATATTTCTGTCGGGTAACAATAACATACTTGTTTTGATTTATAAGCTGAAAAGTATAAACGGCAGAAAATGTTAAAAATTTTGACAGTTTTCAACGGATAGTGGCCATAATTGCATGTACCAGCGGAATGCCCATGGGCGTGGGAAAAATGTGTTAAAAACAAAAGGAAATCACTAGATGCAACTAAAAAATTGAAATCCGTGAGGGTATCAGGCAAATTGAAAAATCTTCAAAGTGCACGAGGCAGGTGAAACGCGATCACCGTAAAAGGTTCCTGAAGCAATTCGTAAAAGCATATCGTATTTCGTAAATGTTTATATATAATTAAGTGGCCACTTGGTCTCCAAACAAAATCGAACTTCGACACTCAGCGAAAGGATTAAACTTTCCAACTGATTGCTTGAAGGTAAGAAAAAGGATAACAATCTAATTTCCCCTGAAAAAGGGTTTAGATAGGAGAGCAAAGAGAAGTCTATGAACTTTAAAATGTCTAAGCTTTCAAAACGCTCGCCAAATATTCTGACCATTTCGATCATTTCACTCTTTCGCCCAAATGAACCAGGTGAGAAAGCTTTTACTTCTAGGTAAGAAGTAACTTGCGATCAGGCCCAATTGTGCCATCGCTCTTATGTCTTCTTATGTCGGCGCTCGCTACAAAGGTTTACCATCGAAACGAAAATATAGCCTGATCACAGGTTAGCTAATAAGACACGTATAGAAACCCAGTAGTTTTATGTACCACTCTCTCTACTAACTTCAAAAGCTTCAGCAACAAAAATAGAAACGAATTTACACAGTACAAACACCATTAAATTTTCTGCAGTAATTATCCTTGGTTATTTTCTGCGACAAAAGACCTCACTGGTTTCTGTAGGAACCGCAAATATATGTTTGTTGGTCGTTTTAGTCTCTAAATTTCTCTTTGGTTTGTGAATGACTACTTTAGAGCTAACGTATTGGCCGACCTCTTGCAAGTGCGAGACTATTTTTAACTCTTTAATTATAACGACCACCCTGTTTTATATTGCGTTCTAATTACAAGGAGAAATTTTATGTTGATAACTCGGGATTTAAGGGTTACAAAACAACTGCCTCAGTTCAGTGACTGGCCAGACAAATTATTTTGTCAGCCCTTTCTTGTTTTAACGTTAGAGTAACCGTTAATGTTGTGATTGTTTTGAAAACTATCTACTATGAATCAAACAAAAGGGCCTTGTAAGTAAGACCTAATTAGGTCAAGGTTCACACTAAATAATTTGTAACTTTTTAAATTACATTGATTAATCGTCAAACAAGAGTAGCATCGAACCATGTAAGACCTAGTCCTCGATAACGGATGTCATACTCTTAACAAAGACTTAATACAGAATGCTTTAAAACTAAGTTTTTTTCAACCAGGTTAAACTGTTCTCCGTAAGCTATGGCTGCCATTTTCTACATGTGCTGGTTGTTGGTGATTTTGGTGAACTCATCTGTGTACAGTGCTAAGCCGCGTCGCCAACAGCCTGCGAAGGGGTCTTTGATTCTCCACAAAAAAAGTTCCCAAGGCAAGTGTAAAACTTAGCTTTCTCAAGTGTGTTATTAGTTTGGTAGGCATCGAAGTTCTGTTTTTAGACCAGACTAGGATAGTTAAGCAAGCTATCTGATGTTATTAAAAGGAACTCCAACCACGGTAAATCACAATGTTTCATAAAATCGTAGTATCACGGGTGTAAAATCCTTGTTCAAAATAATAAATATTTATTCACCCGCTCTCGTAATGCGTCTCTAATATATCATGCAATTCAGTTGTACCAAGCAAGTTTCATGAGTAAAACAGTTCCGATAAGAAATTAACACACTCGGTAAGTTAATGAATGTCTATACCGCCTGTCTACGCCGAGCTTTTTTCTAGGTCCACCCTCTCAGGCTATGTCTACACTATAGCTGATAGCTCTTGGGCCGGCACGAAAACCATATCGGATAGGGCTTTTGTTCACACATAAAACGCTTACTTCGGGGCGATTTCTGTAACGGAGCGAAGCTGCGCCGCGTCGATCTTTAAAGTGAATCGTCTCGACTTGTTCCAGCTCCGGGCCGTTCAGTCTGTTCATACCAGGCCGTGGTATTTTTCATGCCGACATGATAAACTATCCGGAATAGTGTAGACATAGCCTCAAATCACGAATTACCAGTATTTATGATCAAAATGAAAAACACTACTCTCAAAAGTGGGCCAGCCTGCACCTTTCCAGACAAGGTCTGTGATTGGAGAACGAAACAATAGATGATACAATAAAAACAATGCCCCTAGCCCTGATAACAATGGTAGGTGCGGGACATACAGGCCAATAAAAATAGAGGGCTGGAAGTGGTGCGGGACTACTGTCAAAAGTGGAGATTCACACCATCTTTGTAGGATTATTATAGCATCAGTAAAGCAATAACTCGTTTGACGAATATATCCTCCTTACTGGAATATTCTGACAAGAATTATTGTGAAGAATTATATAACGCAAAACCCTTACGTTACACTTCACATCGTGGGCTTAAGAATTTGATAGCAAATATAATGATATCACAATTAAAACTTTATTTACGTGTCAAGCCTTCTAGTTTGGGAGAAATCCCATACTAATACGGGGACACAAATAAAATACAATTAGGAAGAACAAACGCATCATAATACAAAGTATTACAGCAAAAACCCGCAAGTAAGAACCTTGCGGTTTAAGAACCTGCTGGCAGAAATTTTCCATTTTTATACCCTAAAATATAAGAACCTATTTAGCCAAGCAAAATTTAATAGGTTCTTATATGTGAGTTATGGGATACTGTAGCACTATGATCAATTATGATGATTCCATCATAAAATGAATGTGACCAGTAAATTAAGGCAAAAGGACTTTTTTGCATTTTTTACTTATTTCATTTATTATTATATTTTGTATGCAAATATTTCTGAAAAGATACTTTGTTTATAATGTATATAATTGTTTAGTTAGTCTTGTAGAAGGCTCATGACAAGACCGTTATAAATAAATGCTGTATCATATTGTACAGGAATGGTTTCTACTGAAAACTTAAGAACCTACTTTAGCCTAAATTGTCAATAACTACCTCCAAATACAAGAACCTGTTTTGCCAAACTTGGAAAAATGTAGGTTCTTACATGTGGGTTTTTACTGTATTTACAGAGGCATGCATTGTAAAATCCCAACTTCAGTGAAAAACAGATGTCACATAAGTTAATAAATAACAATTAAAATTACAAAGAGCACAGCCCGTACAGCCGCCGATGATATACTAACGTCGTGCTTGTGTAAAATGCTTTTAACGCTGGCTAACGATTTGGTCGATCTGTCTGCTAAGGTTGTGACTTCTTCTACTTACAGATATGCAAAAAAAGTGCATGCGTCTTCCGCACGGTGGATGCCCAGAGCAATGGTTTAAATGCGACGAAAATCGGTATTGTACTGAGGGATGCAACGCTGGAGAGACCTGCTGTTGCAGCGAGTAAGCGTTAAGCAAACTTTATACCATGCTTATCAAAAGAATGTTTGACCCACAAAAAGAGTGCAACGAGTCGAGAAGATCAAAGACTTTCAAAACACGTTTGTTTGATTTAAGTTACACAGACCTTAATAATACAAGTTTTCTCCCTTTATGTGATAGCATGAGAGTTGGGTGGTCATTCAGTATTTGGCAATTAACATCTCCATTCTAACCCTTGCTATACAAACTTCCAAAACTCATTAATCGTTCATAAAGGAAATACAAAAGAAGTTAATGTTTAATGAGTGTCTTTATATTTGATATAGACACAGCTAAATTTAACAGCCGATTCTATCTGGAAAAATAACAATAAACCCAACGATTATTCTACAAATGAATAGATCTATCACAAACGTTTTTGAAGCTGCTCGATTTTAAACATTACTTAACTAACCTGATATTTTCTTATCTTCATATTTCAGTTGGCATTAACGTTTCCTTGAAACATTCAGGACTGCTGCTGATTACGTAACTAAAATAAAAGCTTAAATTGAATCGGGTGAATTATGCCCGTATTATTATATACTTTAATTAAATAAATGAATGGAACAGCAGTGCACATAATAAATCGATGAAGGCCGTCTTGGTCCCAAAAAAAATTCTCTCTGGTTGTTTTTTAATTCAGTGTTGCCAACGCTACTTTTTACCTCAAAGATGAAAATGGAAAGTGCTAAGTTAACTAGTTAAGCTTTTTTCAGCTAACTTTATTACCAGAACATCAGTATACACTCCCGTTTTATATTGTTGCGGACGTTAAAATTATTTGTGAATAGAAACATATTTTCTTTGGGTGTTGTGATCTTATTTAATCTAACATATAAACTTTTAATTACTACTGCTTTATGTCTCGATATCGCGCTGTCACCGCCTTTAGTACCCTCCGATGTCCTTGTTACATCGAGCACACTGTGCTTAAAATTATGTATGCAATCAGGCCGTTTCGTGTCTCTTCCCGGCAAATCTAACCTGCGATCAGGCTATATTTCGTTTCGATGGTAAACTTTTCCCAAATAAGGAGACATAAGAGCGATGATAAAATTGGGCCTGATCGCAGGTTACGGGCAAAGCAAGCTAGTCGTCAGAAATAACAATTCATCGCAGTTTAAACAAGTTTTAACCTCTTTATTAATGAAGAGTCTGGGGAGGTAGAGATATCGTTTGCATCTCGGTGCGATTTCTTGGGATCACTTCTCTACCGCCCTCCCAACATCTACACCCTAACGCGTTGAGAATCTTGATAAACCCTTGTCTGTAGTCCTGGTTGAAAAGTCCATACAGTGCCCAGTTTGTGGCTGAGTTGGCAAAAGTCAGCCACTTCGTAACAAATCCGAAATAAAAACGGTTTGGCAGCTCTTCCTCAAAGGCTCCATCGAGAGCATGGAAGACTAGAAATGGTATAAACCCAACGGCAAACGAACCGACGAGAAGGCTTAATGTTTTTCTCGATTTCCTTACCGGGGAGAAAGAGTTACTTTCCTGAAAGGCCCATCTTCTAGCGGCGGATATTCTCCTTGCTTGATAGCGAGATATTTGGAAAATCTTGGCGTATGTTAGGAGACATACGATGAAGGGCAGAAGCAGATTCAAAACCAGAAAAATGATAGAGCTTTTTAATGGGGCTGTCAAGATAGAGCACACCAGAGGGCTGGATTGTACCCATATAAAATAGGTCGAAATTCCGCTCAAAAATGAGAACGACCACAGGAAGACCAGCGAGACGACCAGGGAAGTTGAACTGTAGCTGCAGTAACGTAAAGGACGCGAAATGGCCAAGAAGCGGTCAACTCCAATGGCGCTCAAATTACACACAGAGGCAGTTCCAAGGGCTACAAACATGGAGTTCCAGATATTGCAAGCCGCTTTTCCAAGAGGCCAGTAAGGGTAGTACGCCATGTATACAACCTCAAAAGGCATCACGAACGTGGCCATAAGAACATCCGAGGTCACGAGGCTCAGGAAAAATACATTGGTGCGAGTGCGCAAGTTGAAATTTAAGTAAAACGCGACATAAACGAGAACATCACCGCAAACCGTGAGAACAGAGATAAAACATACCAGGATTTCTCCCATGGTGAAAAAGACGGCAGAAGCTGAAGTGTCATTCACAGCTGAGGACATCGTAAACTCCTGTTGTAGTAAGGGCGAGTTCTTTTTTCTTAGCTTAAACTGCTGAAACTGTTAACCGCGAAACTTATATATTGGCGGCTGGCGGTACTGCCACCGTTCTTGTTGGCGATTGTAATTTAAGATATTGTGCAAGATGGAAATATGGTCACAGCTGGTAAATCGCTCTTTCAAGTTGAAAAGCAGAACAAAAGAAAAACAAATAATTTTGTGCCAGTCATAACTTTGGTTGCAAAGCAATTATTCCAAGCTCTTTGATATGCAATTTAGTTTATTCCCTCCACATGATATGATGACATTAGTTGGGATTTAACGCGTCCACCGGTTTAAAAGCCCCCACTGTTAGGTGCGTAAACATAATCAATGTTAAGAATATTTGACCCTCGACTGCTTTAAATGACAAAAAAAGTTCTCCTTCATTGGTCGTGCCAAAAAATTGATGTCTTCTGGTCCCCCGCCGGCTACATATTCATTTCAACACCTTTTGTGATAAAAAAAGAAGTCTGTCGATACCTAACTAACTTACCAACCTCATTTCGGCACCGCAATAAAAACATAACTTGCTTTTCGCCATCAGACAAGTTTATTTGTTCCTTCCTTCGCCCCTGACATCCCTTGGAAAGCGGCGGAACAATCATTAAATTCTGAGGTGCGAGTTGTCGATATCTGAGAAATGTTGTGTTCCCCACAATTGCTTGCAAATCTCACTGTAGGAGTGTTCAACCGATGAGAAAAGGTTATCTAATTCAAATATATAAGAACCAATCAAAAATTACCTACCATATCCCCAAAGGTACGTGACAGCGTCGAAAGACATAACTCTCAGAATTCAGACATCTCTCTCTCCCGCGCCCACATGGGTCAGGGGGGAGGAGACGGCTGACGTTTCAGACTAGTTACTAGACAAGAGCGTGCATTTGTCACCATGGCAATTCTTTTCCTTCGGAGAAACGCTTGGGCTAACATTAAAAAACCGAAACATGCAAGAAGAAATCTGTAATCAACAAAGCAAACGTTGGTCAAGGTTTTTCGTTTGAGCAAGTCACGACTTGTTTGGGAATGGTTAGTCCGGTTTTCCCTCACTCCTTAAACCCACATTTGATTTAAATTGGTTTAATTTGAGAATTGTAAAGAATTTAGAATTGTAATGCGCGTGTGAGCATTTACTATGAAACACGCACAATAGAAATAAATCATTATTATTATTATTATTATTATTATTATTATTATTATTATTATAGGCTTCCAAGGAAACACAATTGTTGCAGTTCGCAGTCAGTACGCCTGTACAGATGCAGAATAGGCTCCCATAATCGCAGTCGTCTTCCTGTAGACAGAGTTTACCAAGTTGCGGTAATTTAATCAGAAAGTTCATTTCCGCGGTACACTTACAAGCAACCTTATTTTGAAAACAAAAGGCCTTATATTTGCAATTGCTTAGTTAAGACTTGAGCAGTTTTAAACATTGATATAATTATTTATTGCGGTTCATTATTATTATTATTATTATTATTATTATTATTATTATTATTATTATTATTATCAGTAAGAGAGAGTTTCGCAATGCTGTTAAGCTACGTTATGATTGGCCGTTCGATGACATTCCATCAGTATGTACGTGTGGAGAGAACTTCACAGTAGATCACGCAATGATTTGCAAACGAGGGGGTTTTGTAATCCAACGTCATAACGAGTTGAGAGACCTCGAGGTCGATCTCTTGAGTATGGTGTGTGGTGATGTCGAAGTCGAGCCAGTTCTCCAAGACATCACTGAAGAACAGCGCAGTAGAGGGTCCAATAGAGCGCAAGACGCAAGATTGGACATTCGGGCGCGTGGCTTCTGGGATCCCCAGAGCTCGGCATTCTTTGATGTGAGGGTTTGCCACCCTAATGCCGAGTCTTACAGGGACCAGGAGCCGCAGCAAATCTATCACATCCATTAAAACGACAAGAAGCGGTTGTATTCGAGGAGAGTGTTGGATGTTGAGCATGGTTCGTTCACGCCGCTTGTGTTTACAACTACTGGAGGGATGGGGAAGGAATGTTTAAGGTACCATAGTCGACTGGCTGAGCTGATAGCCGCCAAGAAAGGAGAACAATACTCGCAAACAATTTCCTGGATTCGAGCAAGGACATGCTTTGCACTCCTTCGGTCGGCCCTGGTTTGCCTTCGAGGATCGCGGGTGAAGCGCCGTACTGCGTTTGATTACAACAATTGTGATATTGAAATCGCAACTGTCGAAGGAGCCATTGACGTTGTTTAGTGTTTGTTTTCTTTTTTTTAGCAGCCTTGTAATAGGGTTTTAGTTTTGCCATTCGCCTCTCGCTTTTCTAGTTTTGTGTCTCGAGAATAAAATCTAAGTAATCGAACTCCAAGAAACAAAGGGACACATCCCATCTTAATCATAATTGATTTTTTTTTATGACTTGTAATTTTACATCTATTAACAACGTTTTTTTAAAAAAGTATCATGCATGGACACTTTTTAACATGAAGTGCAGAATTTGAAAGCGTTTATTCAACTTTTATCTGAAACCTTTCTGTGTTTGTTTTCGAAGAATAATTGTAAATAAAGTTTTGCATATATTATTATTATTATTATTATTATTATCATTATTATTATTATTAATGGTTCAGATCGTAGCCTGAGCTTTTTCAGTCAATCGCAAAGCTGAAAACAAAAACCAAAGAACCGGGTTATTGCTGTCGATACTCAATTTAAAACCACAGTGCCAAGGCTCTCTCTTAAATATCGCTAGTTCTTCAGAACCTGCCCTAAATATATGACACCTGGAGCAGGCTACTCTAATTACTTGTTTAATATTAATCTTCAAATCTGAGGAGTGGAATGGCGCTTTTTGCATCTCTTGCACAGTTTATAGTGTAGCGGTTTAGATTTCCATGTATCTGGTTGTTGTTGTTGTTGTTTTTTTAAATACTTTTTCGCGAAAGGCGGTGGAAAGTGAAAGGAGGGCATTCCAACCAGTTTTCGTGACAACCTTCTTTGATTTATTTTACCATTCGAGCAATGTTCCCTTTGACAGACCATGGTATTAAGGCTTCACCCACACAGAATTCTTATGGATCTTAAAGAATTCTTCCATCAAGTTTGAGCGGTGCTGATTGGCGGAACTATCAGTACATTGTTCGGGATGAATTCTTTACAATCCATATCACACCACTTCTTCTTTGCTTTTCTTTTTCCTTACGTGTTTTGTTTCTAAAAGGAAACCGAAAGGAATGTTTCAGAATCAGAATCGAGACATGCGACATTCCGATCTAAAAGTCAGTTTGATCGGAAAATCAGTTTGATCGGAAAATCAGTGGCCAGCGCATGTGGTTATCGTTCTAAAAACGGTGATCTCCAAATCAGAGTATCGTTCTAAAGATCGGTGATCAGTAAATCACATTATCGATCGATCAAAGATCGATGACTCAAATATCGATCTCTCGATAAGCGATCAGACATGAGGTCATCGATCTGAATATCGCCAAATCCGAGTATCGTTCTGATTATCGGTGATCAGTAAATCACATTATCGATCGATCAAAGCTCGGTGACTCAGATATCGATCTCACGATAAGCGATCAGACATGAGGTCATATACCTGAATATCGCCAAATCAGAGTATCGTTCTGATTATCGGTGATCAGTGAATTATTATCGATCGCACGGTAAGTGATCTAGACAAGAGGTTACCGTTGCAAAGATCGGTGAATCAAATATATATCGATCGTACCAAAATATGGTTTTGGGGGACGCAGCCTCAAAATTAGAGACATTTGTATGTATTTTGAGCTGTGTTTCAAGGTCCATAACTTGGTCTCTGTTCAACCTAAAAGAATCAAACTTGGTCAAACGACCAATCTCAATGTTATCTTTCATGTGATGGTGTCAATTTATCGATTACTTCGAAATTTGAAACTCGCCCCAGTTCCCTTTTGAATTTCGGAGCGGCCAATACCGGTGATCAGCTTATCAGATATCGATCTCATGATCAATGATCAGACATGATGTTTTTCGCTCCAAACATCAGTGACCACCGGTGACCAGCACATTAGATTATCGATCCAGTGACGTTAGGTAATAAACATCACATCATCGATAACGAGATCGATTATATGAATGTGTGAAAAACCAACCGGATTAATAATTCTGCGTGTGTCGCACTGGGAGCTGTGGACCAGCGACAGTAAGATACTCAACTGACTGCTCCAATCCATTTGATTGAAGAGGCTTGACCAAAGCTTTTCGTTGAGCTTACTCTGACTTACTTTTAAGCAGACGTTGTCTTTTGCTGTCGGAGGTGACAACTTCCATTGAGTCCCAAATAGCGTCGTCGTCGTCATCATCATCATCATCACTATTATTCTTTTGAGCTGTTCTTTTAAGAGACTTATCTGTTGGGACCACACTCCCTTTACTGTCCGGTGTTTGTGAAATCTGCGAAAGACAACAAAAATTAAGAGATTATTGGCTGGTCTGAAAAAGAGGCTCACATGGAATATGTTTCTTTTATCTTTCATGTTCGTATGTCACCAGACTTTTCCAAAACCAAACCTATGTGAATCACTGTTATCTTATTCAAATTAGCTAACGGTATTAATGTTAAGACCCTGCTGATTAATGGCAAACAAACGGTGTCCAAACTTGAAAATCATGGCCACATAAAAGAAGACATTAAAAGAAAGATCCCCACATCACATGCCAGAATAACATTACATCAAACCAACCTTTTCTATTTCCCTGGCTGACAACAGCAAGCAGTTGAGGGAAGATTTTAAGTAGACCTAGATCATCGGAACAAAAAGAGAATTTGAATGAAGTACAATGCAAAATAATACAGTAACTCATAACCTTGACAACCAGATCCACCTCCCACTCTGACAAGGAACAACACTTCATGGCCATAAAACTTAGCATTAGCAACACCTTATGAAGAAGTTTTCTGCTTTGAAGATGATGAATTCTAAGAAACTTGTCCAGTCCACATGACGCTACCATCTGCTGTTTACTGAGACACGAAATGCAGCGAATTCCACCAGCAAATCCCTTGTAGTGCCCTTTAAGCTGACCTGGAAAATAAAATTGGTTCAAGAATTAAATAACAAACATTTGAAATTTAGAAAACCAATCAGATGTTTGATGGCTAAACCACAAACTGCTGTACTTAGTGAGGCCTACTGAATTGAATCGGAGGTCTAGTGTTGAAATGTCACTCGTTTACTGCCTGTCACTGTTTGATTAAGGACAAACATCACTGACGCAGGAAAACAAGGAGGAATTAAAAGAGAATTATGCCCGCCGCGCCTTTTCAGCCAATTTCTTTCAGTTGTCAGTGTTTTGGGGGAGAAGATGGTTGGCTGTTCTTGGAGCCATGTTGCTTGTCGTTTCTACCCCTTGGGAAGGCCTTGTTAGTGGTTTCTTCTTGTGATTTCATCGTGAGTCTGATTGGTTGAAGAACAATAAACATTCCAGAAATATTTCTTAGTGCTCAGGATTTTGCGTTTTACAGTAACGCTTTTTCTCAAATAATATTGTTGTGTATCCTTTTTCGATGGTCTCTCCAGTCTCTTTTTTATAGCAATTATAATCTTCAGGATTTTTAAACCTCTTGGAGGATGGTGCACAAACAAAAACACTTTTGCAGATACTATAATCATGAGGTAAACACAGATCTCGATAAATTTGTGAATAATTCAAATGCAAAAGTGAGAAACACCATCTCAGGAAAGGTTAGCATCAAAATAAAGTTAACCCACACCAAAGCAAATCTTAAACTTCAACAGGTGGCTAAAAGAAGAAGAAGTAATCTTTGGATTGATTTCCAAGTGACACTATTGTTGAATTAAATATCAATTTTGTATCATGTTCCTGGTTATGATTTCTTGCCATTATTCAATGATTAGTCCCTTCTTTAGAGAATTATGGTGGCCCATTAGGGCCATAGAGTTTTTATATCTTTCCTGGTTTTTTTCCTTTTATTTTCCGTTTCTTTCTCTTCTTTTTTTTTTTTTATCTATTTAGTTTTTAAAAATTTTTTCCAGAAAAAAATAAATAAATAAAAATAAAAACAAAGTAAAAAAAAAAATTGCACGTGGCCCATGAGGGCCATAATAAAAATAAAAACAAAGTAAAAAAAAATTGCACGTGGCCCATGAGGGCCATAGGCCCACAGAGGCCATAGACCATTAGGCATTTCGACTTTAAATATCCCAGAATGCACTTTGGGTTTGTGTTTATGCCATTTGCCATGTCCTAAACACTGTCAGTGATTTTATGAAATGTCCAAGCAGAAAAAGCAGGATTGGGATGCGTTTAGAGCGAAAGTCGCAAAGAAACGAACAGGGAACTAATGTTAAAGCTTGGCTTGAGATGAGATGGCTCGAACCGTTTTAAGTAAGGCTTTCGTTACAAAAACAAAAATTTGCAAGCGGGACCTTTCGCAATGCTTACGAGGCAAATGCACTGTGTGGAATTCGGAATGGATGAAGAAAAATCAAATGCATGACATTGAAGAGTTGTTTTAAAAGCGTAGAAGATCATACACGTAGAGCTGTTCAAATGAATTCTTTCCGAGTCCTTGTGGGTTCACCTCGGTCATCATAGCATATACCAGATTTCTGGGCACGCTCAAGCAATGAACTTCCCGGATTTTCTGATGCAAAGCTCTGTAGCCGAGTAGACTGCCGGGACTGTTCATCTCTTTCTCAACAGCTTCGCGTACATCGTCAATATCCACGCTATAATCCGGTTAGCGGAAATGAGACCAACGAGTCCGCTAGGTTCCGACACTTCACGGTTTATTACTTTCCAAGTTAGGTTTTCTTCGTTACAACTGTACTCTTGCTCAAATCACACTGCTCACAGATCTCTCACTTCTCTCACTCGAATACCCGATTCTCCACACCGTAAAAAAATGTCATACGATAGTTGTGTTTGCCATTGCGCAACGACTAATTCATCTGTCAACACGGCGATCACTAGTCACGAATCAGTTAAACTCAATTATCGCAGAACAATTTCTCCCACGTAAACTGGAAGCCGAAATATTGGAGTCGGCGAGTGAGGGTATGAGGGCTCCATGCACACACAGCACAGGATACTTGATTTGAACGAAGCCTCAAATATTTGACCAAATCATCCCTCAATTCTCATCTTCTTGCCAATCGCTATTTATGACTCCCGCGGCCATTTTATTTACTGTCTGTGCATTGTGGGATATTTAAAGTCGAAATGCCTAATGGTCTATGGCCTCTGTGGGCCTATGGCCCTCATGGGCCACGTGCAATTTTTTTTTTTTACTTTGTTTTTAATTTTATTATGGCCCTCATGGGCCACGTGCAATTTTTTTTTTTTTTTTTACTTTGTTTTTATTTTTACTATGGCCCTCATGGGCCACGTGCAATTTTTTTTTTACTTTGTTATTATTATTATTATTATTATATTTTTTTTTTGGAAAAAAAATTTAAAAACTAAATAGATAAAAAAAAAAAAAGAAGAGGAAGAAACGGAAAATAAAAGGAAAAAAACCAGGAAAGATATAAAAACTCTATGGCCCTAATGGGCCACCATAGAGAATAGTCAATACTGTCGTGAGTGCAAAAATTTCTGATAAGCGGGGAATTTTTACATTGTACACTTCAAACTTTCCCTGAATTTACTAAGGATTATTGTGAAGGCCCAATCCATTTTACAAGCCAAGCATGCAGGGCAAAATTCAGTGCAACTTACCCTTACGCAAATCAATGCTTCCCATTGTGCCAACTGTATTTCCCACAATAACAACACTGGGTTAAAAGAAACAGCATGATACCAAAATATAAGCATCTCAAATTAGAGCACATTGTACATTGTGTATTTGGTAAATCATATTATCATATCACCTGTATGGCCTCGCACGTGCTTTCATTCTAAAACTATTGAGAAAATCCCCGTATGAGAGCCATACGCATTAGCGCGAGCAGGGCCGGAAAAAGCCCTATGGCCCTGTTGGGAACACATACGGCCCCACGCGATACAATTTTAGAGGATTTCGTTGCGTCTAACCATGTAGGTTTATTTTACAACCAGAAAGCAAATACAAACAACACATAAGATCAATTTTATGTGCAAATCAGTCGCTTTTTTGTAAAAACTTTATCTTTTACGCGCTCATGAAGAGTCTAAGGAGGCCATATGATAAAATGCTTATCAAGTGAGTTAGGTCGGGCGCACGGACCTTGCTGCGCTCGGTCTGTACCGGCCATGACCTCGAGCCAAATATTTTTCTGTCCGGCCTTCCCACTCAGTCAATAAGTCAATGTTTTGTGTAAATTAAAATTTACACAACAATGGTTTGCTACAGTTTACCATCTGAAAGACAATCAATGACTCCAAGTAGATCTAGACAATCCAAATGGTTATAATACAGTATATTATTAATGAGAGTTACTTTGAATTCTTACTTTTCATCATCAGTTACAGATAATGCTGAGATTGGGGATTCCCCAAAGTCGAAGCTCAGAACTGGTCGACGTTGTGTTTTGGTGTCGTACAATCGCACCTGGTGATATCCAGTACCAACCACTATCTTGGAGAGTGATCCTTCACAAGGAAGAAATCCTACATCAGTCACCCAAATGGGTACTTGCAGATCCAGAAAATCATTTGGTAGCTGTTGAATTGACGAAGGTGTGACTCAGATTGCACAAACCACTCTTCATAACAAAGGCAGAAATCAACGTTTTGAAAATCCCAATTTTATGGCCTCCACCACAGGCAGCCCAATCACAGTGTGCGACATCAAAGTTTATAATATAAAAATTATGTCATAAAAGCTACAGGTAGATTTCCAACAGACTTAACAGGGGTGGAAATATTAATATTGTAGCCAACTATAAAAGCTTTCCTACTTTCACTCTACTCTTTCTTGTCACTTTGCCATCAATATTTTTTAACCCAAGGTAACTGTCCACTCTAGATTTAGAAAGTAGACATCATTTACATCCTAAGATTCTGGGATGACTTTCCACCCTGGATAAATTTTGTTTGGTTCATGCAAACTTCACTTATTGTAAGTGCAAATTTACCCCAGGAAAACTACTAATATGGACTTCTTTTTCCTATGGAAGAAAAGTCTCATATGCATAGGCACCAGTTTCCTTTGTGTTACGGGTACAATCATTACATTTTTGGCTCTGAAAATTGGTTCCTCCGGTCTTTCCAGGTCCCAGAGTTTCAGGTCGTTTTTCTGTCCACCTGTCCCTACTTGAGATTGACAAAATGGATTTTGATGCACAGCAGACACTTGACTGCCCACTTTAACATCTGTCTGAGAAAAGACAAAATAAAAGTACCTAAGTCTGGGAGAGGGGGGTAGGGGTAAGGTTGGGGAGGGGGTAGGGGTAAGGTTGGGGAGAGGGGTACAGGTAACATCAGGGAGGGGGTAGGGGTAACACTGGGGAGGGGGGGAGGGGTAAGGTTGGGGAGGGGAGTGAGGGTAAGGTTGGAGAGGAAGAAGGGTTAAGGTTGGAGAGGAGGGTAGGGGTAAGGTTGGGGAGGGGTAAGGAGTGAAAGAGGAAGGATGAAGGCCGGTTTTCACTAACAGACGTCAGAATTGGAGAAACGTAGATTGATGTGATATACTGTTAGTGCAAATCCAACCGATATAATCAAAAACAGAATACAAATTCTACTCTCCTATGACTCTGTTGCTTAATGATCAGTGATCTGGTGAAGATAACTAAATTGTTGGAGATACAAGCAGTTTTTTTTGGTCTTGGCATATACTCAGAGAGCCTGAGAACTGGGACTGTGATTGGTTGGTCCTTATGCTTCTGCTCCCTACTCTGACAATATCGTTTTCATCAGTTCATTAGCGACGGAGTCACTTGTGCAATCAGTAGAAAAGGAATTGTTCTGATTTTTCCAACTCCAATTCTGTCAAACTAATGACTCCATTCACTACTCCAATTGTCGATTTTCACTAGGTCATAGCACTGTTACAACTGTAACTCAGACTCTGTCACTAGTGAAAACCAGTCTATAAAGGAAATGGAGGACCAGGGATAATATTTTATAGGAACCATTTGAGTTGCATTTATTCAAGAGTGTTTTTTTAATGATACAGCATTTCAACACATCAAGTCTGAAAGATATACACAGCCAGCAGAGTTGACCAATAGTTTTGGAAGGGTGGGCCCAGATTACTGCACAATTATTTTGCGGTAATTTGGGTCACACTTCTACAATTCCTTTACAGTTGTGACTTCCTCCATTCCTCTTCCCTATAGCATTGCATCACATATTAAATAAACATTCAGTTCAGGAGTGATATTAGCAGAAATTTTTATTTCTTAGTGTAATGAGCTCTTTAGAATAAAAGGAAGATCTAACACAAGGCAAAAACAACTCACAGGACTGTCCTCATTTTTCCAGATCTGAAGTAATCCTGACTCCACACATGTCACAAAAGAACTAAAACACACAAGATATGTTTTAAGACAATAAATTGATAACCACATGCACAAATAATCCAATAAGAGCAATGAGATACAGTAGGAAACTGCATAATTTCTGACATTTGAGTGACATGGGAATGAATTAGTCAGAAACTGATATTCTGACAGCATGTTGGAGAGGTTGGAGTGGCATCATCAGATAACCAGGAGTATTTCAGGTTTTTGTGGGAAAATTAAGTCCTTCTAGGCTGGCCAGTGTCTTGCTTAACCTGTTTTTGTTAGTGAATCTTTTTTGCGATTTCCAAACTTCCGTTGAACTTTTGTAACTGTATTGTATTGTTCATTTTAAGAGACCTTTGTAAAGTATTGTAGCTTGATTAGCTGTACCCATAGACCTCTTTCATAATGGCGGCCAAATAAAATATTCTTTTGTTTTAATGCTGATAAGCCTTTCTAACCTCGCTGCTATGTGCAAAATACAAAAGAATGTTTGCG
The DNA here is from genome assembly GCA_948470475.1 of Galaxea fascicularis. Lineage (NCBI taxonomy): Eukaryota > Metazoa > Cnidaria > Anthozoa > Scleractinia > Euphylliidae > Galaxea > Galaxea fascicularis. The sequence continues at coordinate 21,128,458 of OX419342.1, read as the reverse complement.
CTAAAATGAGGCCAGTAAGTTAATTAACATAGATACAAAAGAACAATATTATCGGCGGCCATTATGAAAGTGGTCTATATTCCTCAGGAAATTGTGCTGCTGCATTTGTTGAGGAATACGTTTCCATATAATTTTTGGTCACATCTCAAGGGTGGTTTTAAGTGGTTTTCACATCTGGCATAGCACATCTTATTTACGTATAGTTGCTAGTCTTTCTGTATCAGGACACTGATTAACTTGTCCTACACTGTAAATAAACTTTTTACCTAGAATGTCTTAAGTGAGTGTAGTCAGAGTCAAAAGCAATGAAACTGGTCAAAGGATTGAAGGAAACTGTACTGAAAACATACTTATCCCATTTGAAGAGGCCTTTCAACTTTTTCTCCCCAATAGAAAACCTCTGTTCATTGATAAATTCCCCCATGGTAACATCAAAGGTTTTGGCTATTCCATTCTTTAAACCTAATAAAATCTAAACATAAAGAATGAGTCATAAGTGTTTTTCCACAGTACCCTACTCAGAATGAGAGCTGATTGCCTGAAATTTAGTATCTCTAAGAGACTTTTAGTGTGCACTGAAAGTTTGCCATTAATTTCTTGAAAAGTGGCCTAAGAGAGGAGAAGTTACTCCTAGCTCTGGCTTTCACCCGGACATGCTGGTGATGTACCTTCTCTGGCAAGGTTATGTTGTCCTTTTAAAACAAGTTAACCTGTAGAATACAGGACCACTTTTCCACACCTATTCATTCTAGTAGTACACCTGTCAAATAGAACAAGTATTCAAACAACTTGACAGCTAGCCAGTGGCAAGTGGCAAGTGGCAACTGTCAATCAAACCACTAAAATGTGTCCCAATCTTAAACCTCTCACTGCAACTGGCGAGTCACTGAGCCACTAAGACAGTTATACTTTCAAACTCTTACTGCCACTGATGAGCTGCCTAGCCATCATGCCTATGAATTATACAGGAACACCTATCCCATCTTGTAAGGAGCTGTCAACATATTCACTTCTTCCCTGCTTGACACTGACTGGACGTTTACAATGCAGGTCATAACATTTTGGGACACTTGACAAACTTGAGCGAAAACTAGAAAATTTTACTACTTACACTTCTACCCTTATAACAGAAACGAATGTTTTTTTACTGCATCCTTTTGAACCCCCCTCCCCCCAGACAATGTTGAAATATCCCAGCCATCGATGGACGCATCTGCTTTTTCAGAACCGCTATAAATCAACATTGTAATGGGGGGGAGGGGGTAAAGCGGCAATTGTCCCGAGACTTTTGTCCTGCATTGTAGGTCAGACCACCCCCCCCCCTCCCCACCTTAATGTCCACTTGAAATTTTGCTGCCCCAAAAGTCACAACATTCCAGTCGCTACAGTTTAGTACATTTATAGACATGCATTACATGAAAACATCAACAGTATCAACACTTGTAATTTACTGCTTTTAAAACATAGAGAAAACTCTTATCAATCAAATGATGTTCTTCTACCTGTTCTGTTGGAACTTCTGTATATCTGCTTTTTCCTATTGACAATTCTGGTTTCAGACTTCAATATTCAGAGGAGAAAACCAGAATCTACTGAATTGTGCTTTCTCTTTAATGTCTTGTGTGCCATTCTCAACATGTCAACTTTATTAAAACAGATCAGTTTGCTTCTGGTCAAATGTCCCTCACTAACATCCAAAAATGGATTTGCCTTACCCCCTCTCTCCCTAAATGTCCAATTGAAGTGAATATGAAAAAGTGAATATGAAAAGGTGAATATGTCGACAGCCCCTAACATCTTCTGTATACTATAGCTGCTCCTTAAAATATTCTTTTCAAATTTAATTCACAGACATATTTCCCTAACTGTTACCTACAGCACTCAGTTAAACATAACTGCAGATAAAATCAAGCATACAGAGTCATTGAATTAACATGCAGTAATTGCATAATTAACCAAATTAATACCTGATTCTCATCCTGATCAACCCAACTCATGGCACATACTTCATGCTTTCTGTCTATTTTCTCTGCAACGCTATAGTTTGTAAACGAGCACTTCTTTAAATCAATCCCTGAAGAAGACACAAAATGAACAATTATATTTTTTAAATATAGTTTGCACGTCTGAACACTGCCAACTTGGGTCATAGAATACATGAAATACTACATAAATAGCTAGGCAGATACTATTTAACAAGCATTAAATGAAACACTGAATTACATTCATATTGAACTTATATGTTTTCACTATTCCACCTTTTAAAAGCCCTGTTTCACTACCAACCCATACATGTACGTCCGCCATGCTTGAAATTCACGGTCTAGGAGCCTGTGAACTAACGCGGGTCGATGGGAACTATGGGTAGTGCCAGGCCTTCTCTGGAAGCCTGCCATTCGCCTGGCAAAAGTTGTTTTTTTAAAACCGGCAGAAAAAATTGTGTTGCAAAGTTTCTCATTTATTTGGAGTTGGGGATAAGGAATGGATGTGAAAATAGCTATCTCAGTTTCCTTTGTGTTTGCGGGATATTTTATTCAAGGAACTTGGCAATTAGAGCCTCCATTTTCAAACAAAACACACCTGAAATTTTCGTCCAAGACTCGTTACCACCAGGAGAGAAACGTCAGCTTTCAAGTGCCAGAAAACTGCGAACCACTGCACATCAGTATGGTACTGAGACACGGAACAAGATATCCCAGCCTGAACGACGTCAAAAAAATTGACAAGATGCTTAAAGTGGTCGAAGTGGCTTTAAATTCAAGCACTTTACAAATTGGTGATCTTAGACTTCCCTGGCAAAACACGTTTTCGCATACCAACGACAAATTACTGGTCAGCGTAGGGGAAGAAGAGATGTACAACATCGCCAAAGAATTAATGAGACGTTTTCCTAGCTTGTTATCACACCCTTATGAACCACAGAAGTTTGATTTTATCAGCACTGGAACCACACGAGCTGCTCAAAGTGCTATGGCATTTGCTTTTGGGTTATTTGAAGGGCGCGGACAACTTGGGACCAGCCGCTTTCAGTCCGTGGCGATCCTTTCCAGTGCAATCGATAATGATCCCCTTCTTCGGTTTTTCGATGTGTGCCCAAAGTATTTAGCAAGAGTCGTGGAAAACAAGACATCTCTTCATGAATACAAAACTTTCAAACAGGGTGAAGAAATGAGAAATGTTTTGCAAAAGGTATCCAACAAATTAAAATTCAAGTCTGGTGCTCTTTCCGAGGAAGACCTTGTTGGCATGTACACAGCTTGCATGTTTGAGGTTGCAGTCCATAAAAGGGAGAACACTTGGTGTGAGCTTTTTGATGCAGAAGATTTGTTAGTTCTGGATTATATGTCAGACTTGAAGCATTATTGGAAAAGAGGATATGGATATCCAATAAATTATAAAATTAGCTGTCCTCTGTTGGAAAGGATAGTCAACTTATTGAAAAATGCAACTGAATTATCAGAGGATAGACTGCACAGTGCATTCATGTTTGCCCATGGTGAAACTTTACAACCTCTTTATGCACTGCTGGAGTTATTTAAAGACAAGGAACAGTTACGGGCAAATAACTTTCTCAAGCAGCTTGACCGCAAATACAGAATTAGCCGTATAGCACCTTTTGGAGCCAACATTGCATTTGTTTTGTACAAATGCAATGCAAAAGACTTCATGGTTCAAGTACTTGTCAATGAAGAGGTAATTGCGGTGCCCTGTTGTGACAACCTGACAGAATGCCCCTTTGAAACATTTCTGCAATGTTTTGATAGCAAGCCTTGCAATCTATCATCTTTATGCCATGTGGAAAGCAGTAGTGAAATGTCTCATGTGGAGTTATAAGGGTTATCGTTACTGGGTATAAGGATGTGCCTCTAGAATCAACATTACTTGGCAAACTGCCTTACTAGAGACACAGGTTGCCATTGATATGGATTTTCTCTGCAAAATAGAGGCACTTTTAAGACACAGTCTTTAAAAAGAAGTTTTGAATTATATTAATTTGTTCATAGTTTAAATTTTTATTGTTTCCTAAAAGTTCTTTGAAACATTGAAAGCTTTTTGGTGTTTTTAATTTTATTCATAATTTGATTTGAAAAGTAGATTTCCAAATTTCATTCTTGTTGCTATGATTTGAATCTTGTTTTTTCCTGAAAACAGTATCCTGTACAGCTTAATAACACCACTAATGTCAGCTGTCTGTGATCCCCAAATCCTCCTTGAGCTGCTCTATCATCTCCTGCAGGCGACTCTGGAAAAGAAAAAAAAATACCACATAAGAAAAAGATACATGGAAACTCATGAGATGGCTACATCATGGCCAAATGTCATTGCCAATACAACAATTAAATAAAATAATCTGTTTTTCAGAACCAAATTCATCCAATACCTACTAAGTAACAATTATCCACAAAGGAAAGTTCTAGAAAAACACTTGTCCAGGAGAAGTACATGTACAGTCAAGTGGCTAGCCCACTATAAGGTGTTAAAAAATCAATAAATAATTGTTACTGAAACATGCCAAACAAAGAGAACCAACATGTAGTTTAATTTTTGAACTGCTACAAAGATCACTACTCAGCAGTTAGGACAAAAAAGTTAGAATTTCACATAATCTACAACTAAGAAATTAACACTCCTTTTGACTTTAACTTCCCAGAGTAATAAAAATTAATATGTTTTAATTTGCAAACTTTCCCAATGTGCTTTTTTCCTATAACAGGGTTTTCGTATGACTATGGCAACATTTACTTCCAGAAAAGAAGACCAAATAAGAAAATAAGCACTACAAGGCACCATTTCATTTGCTAGTACTATGCCGGAACTTACTTCATCTAAATGATCTTTTCGTCTTTCAATGTGCATTTCAAACACCTGCTGTAGAACCCTGCAAAATGCAATGACTTTGTGAGACAGATTTAGCAAGTTTCAAATTTTCTATAAAAAAAAATTAAAATTTTTCAAAAAGTCAGATTTCCTGTACATGTTCTTAGTTGAAATTCTTGCACTGGCTTACAGTAACAAAATTATCAGGTACCCTAAGCCCAGATTTTCTAACAAAGTGGGGATTTGCTGGGTTTTTTTTTATAAATAATTATGCAACAGTGTCTAATGAGTGAAAAAGTAACCCTGCAGCAAAAATAGTACAAGGAATTTCAGTGCTGTATTGTGTGGGGAATATAATTTTCAAGGAATTTGATATTAATTTTTTTCTTATGACAGTGAGTACAAAATGGAGGCCAGCACTCTATACCTGTTACTGAAGATTCCCCTTGCTAGGATGTCTGTTGTTACATCAGAAATAAATTTAAGATACTTTTGTTCCTCTTCCCTGCAAGAAAACATTCACTAAGTTCAGTCCCTGCGATGCACTTCCTTTAAACCTCCGCGTAAAACTTGCAGGGTTTCGTTAGTCTCAAGGCCAGCGTGAAAGGGGACTTCCATATTGAATTATTTTTTTAAATCTACCTAGTATCTACACTTAAACAGCTAAGAATGATAACTTCTCAATTAACACATGTTAACACTGGGTGTCACAAGCATTTTCTTAATGATAAAAATGTTTTGACAGAGGACTGGACGATACTCTATTCCCACTCATAATATTATCATGAAAAATGGATATATAACTGTCATGACTTAATGCTAGAACTATAACAATGAAAAAATATTGAAAACTCACCAAACGTTTGCCTTGAAATCATTTGAACCATCTATTGTCCTTATTGAAGGTGGACCCCTATGGCTATACGAAACTTGCGTTAAGTCAAGCTGTGGCACCCTGCTGCCTTTCACCAACCAGGTGCTTGTATCTTTCATGTCATTTACTATACCAGATTGATCATCAGTTTCTTTAAATCTCTCTTCAACAGCACTGATGTGTCCAGCAGTCATAGGAGCTTTCACATCTTGTGATTCATCATAGCCACTTAGCAATGTACTAACATTGTTATCCAAATTATTTGATGTCCTTTGCTCAGATTTCTCCAGCGACTGAAGAGTTCTCAAATCTTTTTGGTGCCTTAATTGTCGACCTGTTCTCATTTTTTGCCTTGGTTCTCTTGCAATTGGTGAAACTGGTGGTGGCAGTGGTAGTTGAGTAGATGATGACGATGACGATTGACTTTGTGCTGGTGACCGATCTCTTGGTGATGGAGAAGGTGCAGGAGGGTAATACTTATCAAGCGATTGCACAGACAGACTTCTTTGCAATGGTGTGCCTGTGGATGGTCTCCAACCAAGAGACTCCCGACTCCTAGCGGAATTCATTGGAGAAAATCCATTTTGCGAGGAGTTTAAAAACTCCCTGGAGGGGCTCTGAAAGAGAAGATCAAAATTATATGCCCAAGGCTAGTTGCTAACAACAAGATATACAATCATAACTTTTACACACAAAAAAACAGTTTAAATCAGAGGGCAAGATGGATCCATAGTACACTGAAATGACATTTTCAAATTTTTAATCCTTCAAATGTTTTAATTAAACTTAATACATAAAATCGCAACCTACACCTTTACTCCTTCATTTTCTAAGATACATGTATCAAGATCCCTGCTAAAACAAATTCCTCCTTACTCAACTGACCAAAAACAATCAAATAAAATCAATTTTATTTAAGCTCAATAGCGTGAGGAGTGGTTGTTCAATTTCCTGAGCCAGGGGCTCATGTATTAAACAGTTGAGCATTCCAAGCAGGTCAAATTGGAATTTAGAACTGTTGGTTTTTGAGGAGAGGGAAAACTGGAGTACCTGGAGAAAAACCTCTTGGAGCAGAGAAGAGAACCAGCAACAAGCTCAACCCACATGCAACATCAAGTCCGGGAATCAAACCCAGGCCACATTGGTGGAAGGCGAGTGCTCTTACCACTGTGTCATCACTGCTCCTCAAATAGAACTTACCCTTGTCCTCAATGACTGTGGAGTCCCACACCTGCTTTCCAGATCAGCACGCTTCTTTTGGTCACGAACTGTTCAATGTATAAAAGATGATTCTAATTGTCATCCTACAGTAAGTCATTAACACTGTAGGTAAACTGAAGATTTTTTTTGTTGTAATATTTGTCTTTTTTAAGTTTGTCCCGGTTTGCAGCTATTGTTCTTTCGATCTGGTGAACTGCCTTGGTCTTGACTTTGAAAACTTGTAACGATGGGTTTTCACCACTAAATTTGCATTATTTTATAGATATAGAACTTTGCCATTAATATCAGATGATTCAAGATCTTGAAATCCTCCCCCTTCTTATAAACACCAAACAAAACATCTAATATATTTAAGGACTCAATTCCAATTTTACATTCAGCAAGCCAAGTGCCATGAAGAAAGCTATCCAGAACATCTTTGTCACCTCACAAAAGAAAAGTAAATACTCGAGGGATTCAACTTCTCCTTTACAAAACACACACAGAGGGGAATCAATCATTTTTAACCTAAATAGCTTTTGTTACCACAAATGGCAAGGAGTATATTTCCTTCCAACTAACTTGAAGCTTGGGAAATTTCTCATTTATCTTTTTTTGCACATCTTTTAACTTGCTTTCATTTCTTGAAAGCGTTACAAAGAAGTTTTGATGAGACCTTTGATAAATCAGTCTCCAAGTTATCTATATTAAGGTTAATTTTATCACTTAGGTGTGAACGAGGGTGCTGTGTACTTTGTTTAATAATCAATCTCCATTCACTTGGAATCGCATCCACAATACACTGTACCTATTAATTTAAAAAAATCTATTGGAGAGAGTTTAGCATTTAAATGTTAAACTTTAAATGTTATTTGTTCATACTTTTGCCCTTAGACTTGTCTCACACCCACCTTTCATGTGCATTTTCATGGATTTTGGAGGAGATGTATCAACAGCAGCTAAACATAAAGAATGACAATATTTATGTTACGGCATTGGTACTGTAATTACTTATTACTGTCAAAGATAGCCAATATTTGTCCACAACTCATATGCCTCTGCATGGAGGCATACAAAAACACATGAAAAAAGTACTGAATCAGATCTATAGTAAAACTATCATGAGAACCTCAAACTGTCGTCCTTCCTTCCTTGTTCGTGCTTGTAATGTTTATAAAAATGTATGGCAAGATTTCTGCACAATCCCATACATTACAGTAAGCTTAATAATGCATTCACTTGGTGACTCGAACTCTACTCATGTGTGACGCATGACTATAATAAATTATTATAATAATATTATTCTTATTGTATGGGGCTGTGCGGAAATCTTTCCAAATGTATCGTATTACATCTACTGGTAGATCTCCTTTCAAAAATGCACAAAATTAATTAAACTTACCTTTCGCAGACATTATCCGTCTGTAGTGAGACTTCATGTGATTTGCGATGAAATCCTGTCCCATGTAGGAAGTAGAAGTGGGAGCAAGTGCTATGAATACAAGATGTAAGGCTAATATTAGCTTACACCAACCAAGTTATATAAACTTAAGGAGAATAACAATAATTATTCCTGAGGTGTCCAATCAATGGAAATCAATGATTGGAAAACCAATGAATATCAGTCAATAAAATTAGTAAATTGGTATCGATCACTAATAAATATTGGTATCGGTCAATCAATGATCAATCAATAACCACACAAAAACTGTTTATGGATTACTCTCGATTGGCACAGCAACCTCGACCAGACACCTCACACACTACCTACATGTACATGTATCTGATCATCTGCCATTTTTAGGAAGCCCTGGGGACGAATGGGTAAAGCAATTCCGACCCAATCTTCTTAACACAAAGAATATATACCATTGCAAGTGTACTCAAATCCTGTGTACTCGTGTCTTGAACATCTGTGAAATGTTCACTGCTAACAACAAGTGGGGAGAATGCAGAAACGCGTTTAAAGTTGTTAACCACCTAGGTGTCCAATCGATGGAAATCAATGATCAGAAAACCAATCGATAACCACACAAATCTTCGCCATCAATTGGTCATTGATTTTTAATATCAATCAATTAATTGATATTAATTGGTATTGATTGATATCAATTGTCGTCATTATCGATTTCATCAATTGGACACCTAGGGAATAATTTCAACGTTGTTCAATTATTATGTACCCCAGTCAAATGGAATGAAATAATATGTATACCTGCCAACTCTCACACATTATGGGCGAGTCTGACACACCCGTGGACCAAAGACGCCCATCTCACACATTAAGGACAATTTCTCACACCTGAATTAGAAAACCTGTTGACTTGTTCTTTAACAACAAAAATTTAATTCAATATTCTGTGTAAATGTTCCAGCAAATGGTACTTAATGTCAAGTTTAAGTCCTAAATGTATCAGATTGCGCTAAAATAATAATTTCATTTTGCATTTGAGGGACTGGAAACAAACTGGAGTCTCGTGATCAGATCGTTTAACATGACACCGGAAAAGCTTCAAATAGCTTCGTAAGTGTTTGGAAGTCATCGGAATATCTTCGGACATATTCGGTAACGTTCGGGCGTTTTAGACCAACCGTCGGAAGACGCCGGAACATTTTCGGAAATTCCAGTCATGCATGAGGAGACGAAAATATCAAGCATTTGACTCAGAGAAAGTTGGCAGGTATAGAATATACAAACCGAAAAGGTAGCTTAGAGGTCTACAGTAATGTCTTTCAATGGCTATGTGCATCCGTGTTGCTAACTATTCTGTAAAGACATCAGTGACAGTAAGATATTTGGAGGACAAAAAACTTAAAAAGCTTGCGCTCAGCAGCACCATGTTGAACTGAGATACCATTTTGCTACTTACCGCTGCTTTTCAAGGTAAAATGGCCGCGCTGCAGACGTGTCTGTGAGTTCATCTTATAATCTCTATATTAACCTAATTTATGCCATGTTATGTCTTCAACGCGAAGAAATCTCGGCCAGCCAAGCCAGTTCAATAAAAGACCGATTTCACTTTGCGAGAGAAAACATTTTGGCCACTTTATCGCGGGCTCGGGTACACCGTGTTGTTATTTCCAAGGCAACAAGAATTTTAGGTCCGCACGGCATGCAAACACCCGGAATTTATAGCTTTCTTCAGTTTGAGTAGTATGAATGCAGTTTAACAGCTATTTTTGCGATTACAAAACCAACAGGTTTTCAGGTGGAGAGCCACTACCATCCATGCCATGTAGAAGCAACGGCTAGACATTCAATCAAATGAACGCGCCCGCCAGTACAAAGTCAATTGTTACGTAATATAACGAAGATAATTTTCATTCGCACAGAAATATCACTAGCGAGCGGTGCGCTTTGAAACGCAGCGAGATAAGAGCTTGAAAACTTCAATAACACTGGACAGTGGTCGCACTGAAAAAGATGAACGAAGTATTTCTGTATCTTGTCAATCAGTATTGGATGGCTGATGATCGAAATCTACTGCACACTGGCAAGAACACGATAAAAGGTAAGAGCGAAATACATTTAACAATCGTGCAAACTGAGTTCCCCACTATTTCTTTATCAAGAATATCACGTTCCGCTCCAAACAGACCATTTTTGTTTATTATGCGTTGTAAGCCCCAAACTGTAATCACATTTTAGTTTGGCTCTAAGTTTGTTTAAATTTAAATTCGTTCAAACGAAGACTATGGGTCTTTATGGTAAACTCACAGTTTTTTTTTTCTGCCTGACGTAACAATGAGCATGTAGCTCGCGCTAAACTCACCACGTGAGATAACAATAACAACTAATAATAACATTTTTATTTAACCACGTGATACTTATCACCAAAAAGCGGAAAAAAAGTGGTCTTCTAAAGAGCTGTGCACATTAACCCTAATAAATGTATTACCTATTACTTAGAAGCTAAGAGTTAAAAATTACGAATATTATTGAAAAATCTAGTTAAGTTATTTCTAATATACAACAGCGGAATAAAAAAATATTTAAACTAGTGGCCTGTTTAGCCTCCACTGACAGACTGTTCCATGTTACTGTGCCCCTATAATGAAAACTCTTCTTGACGGCATTGACCAGTGTTCGGCCGCGGAATAAACAGATTATGTTGGGCGCCCCGAAGATTATGTCTGTGGATGGTATTTACGCTGGCGAATTTATCACACAGGTATTCGGGTAGATGGCTATTAACTGTTTTAAATATTAAAGATTTCAGTGATTTTGCACGTCTGTCAGCGAGGCTTTTCCATTTGAGGGCACGGAGAATCTGGGCAGATCTGACATCCCAACCAGACCCTGTTATTATGCGTGCTGCCTTGTTTTACAGTTTCTCTAGTTTTTGGCTGAGGCCATTACCGATACAGCCCCAACCAGCGCTGCAATAATCGAGATGTGGAAGAATCAGTGACTTATAAACTGTGACTAGGGTACTTTGGGGACCATGATATCGGTCTTAGCCTTCCCAGGGCAGCAAATACTTTAGCAACTTTACCAACGACCTCGGAGATATGAGCCTCCCACGAGAGTGTTTCATCCACCTGAACACCTAGGCATTTAGGCTTTTGTAACTATGTCTATGTCTATTTCCGTAGACAGCGCAACTTTATAACTTTTCTATTGAGAAGTGTGAATAAACAGCCGTACTTCATAAAAAGTAAAACGTGACCAAAGTAGACTGAGGGTAAATGAAATGAAGTGAACGGTAAATGAGAACGAAGAAGAAGAAAGAAGAATTTTCAGTCGCGATTCACTTAAGGCAGCTGAGGAATCGGGCTATCCACAAGGCTCGAACATTAAACCATACCAGATTCCTTCCTTTTTCAAGCCCTTACTATAGATCAGGTCATGCAATAAAAGTCATGAAGCCGTTCCATGCACTGTAACCTTGAACACGATTTAATTCATAAGTTCGTTTCTAGCGTTCAAAAATCTTGCCCAAGGAACGAAAGTTGTCGCGAAATCATTTTTATTGGTAATTCATTTATTAGTACTACTTTTTCAAGTGCATTTTTAAAAAGTAGAAGAAAGGTCCGTAGCCCTGGTTTACAGATGGTATCGTCCATGGACAATATTCGCATCTTTCACTTAAACCGCCGACACCAAAGAAAAACAAGTGTTTGTAATGGTTCCGAATAATGATAGAGATTATTTTCGGCTTTGTTATTTCTGAAAGAAAAAAAAAGACCAACCGACGTTAGTAAGAAATTTATTTTATCTCTGATGTTAATCGGACTAGCAGGAAAAGAAACTTTCAAATTTAGCGGGCCGTACAGTAGAATACGGCCCGCAAAATTGACCAATCACAGCGCACGCACTAACTCAATCTAGTTCCCGGGGTTAATTGAGAAATTTAATACAGTAAATGGTTTCAGAAAACAGTCCTAAGAAAATACGCGCGCTGATTGGTTAGAAATCGTGTTTCTATAACTCGATAGAAACATAGAACTAGCACGAGCTGTTGACGTAATGATGACGCGAGCCTGGAGCCCATCCTGCGCGAGCAACGAGAATTTGCGTCTTGATAATCAAAGTTAACAAGTTGTTTTCCTTTTTTTCGCCGCAGTCTCTTCTAAAAGAAATATCAAACATGTCCTCCGTGTTTTTATCGAGTTATCAGAAACACTCGTGAACGTTTGGGAGAACTCGAATAAGCTGTGGAAACACTCGCCTGCGGCTCGTTTTCCCACAGCATTTCTCATTCTCCCAAACTTCCACTCGTGTTTCACTCGATAGAAACGCAGGACATGTTTTCTATTTCTTAAATATTGTTTGATCATGATTTCCTGCTACCATAAGATATTTTCGTTCAGTTTCTTGGAGCATTTCCCAATCCGTGGAACGTGCCTTTTGAACCAAAGGTATACTTGGAGCACACTGAAACGAAAGAAAGGAGATAGGGTACAATTAATTAATAGCTACTGTTTTCAGTGTCACGAAGATATTTTAAATAAATACTGTTCATGTGGGAGGGGTACTACGAGGGGTGACTAATGAATAGAGATGCGATTGAGACCAAACTGTTAGGCCGGTCTTTGATTGCTATCAATCTAGACTGCAAAACAGCCGTATTTTTGCGTTGGTCAAGAATGCGAGCACTCGTCAAACCAAAGATCAGGGACGAGTGTGAGAGTGAGAGTGAGGATCGCGCGTTTCGCGTTCGGAAATTCACACCAAGATCAAGCCGGTTAAGCGCCTTGCAAAGACCGATTTGCCGAAAAAACCCCGACTGTTTTTCAGTCTACATGAAGCCAAAGCCCAGTTACACGGTCATAACTCTACTCAGTCACGACTGACGTAAGCAACACAATGGGCCAAATTAAACAGATCTCGAAGCATCGATCGAAGGAAGAAGATGCAGATGTAATCCCTCATGCAAACAGATGTAATAGATGCAATCCCAGAGCGTAGAAATGCAAAACAAAGCAAACCAAAATCGCTTTCGACACTCGATCGAAAAGCAGGGACTGGTCATTATTTAGCGCGGGGTAGGGCTACTAATCTGAGAAAAAAGTTTGGCCAAGAAGTTGTAGCCCTCCCTTCTAAAGGGTCCAAAAAATCTTTGAATCCCCCCCCCCCTTACTTGGGTGACCTTCCCCAAAAGGCATTTTTTTTTAAATGGCCCTCCCCAAAGTGAGCCTAGAAAAATAGTGACCCTCCCCCCAAATATAGTAGCCCTCCCTCCCCCCCCGATAAATAATGACCGGTCCCTTACATGAAATTTTGTTGATCATAGGGTCTCGCTCCAGCCAGAACTTAAAGCCTTCTTTAGCGCGCTGATAGTACACTGATGGCCGCCTCTGGAGTTGTCTTTGTTCCACTTGCAGGTTAGTTGCTTTAGGAAGTCGTCTCCCGTCGACTGGCTTGTCTTGATAATACATTGTGAAGGTTTCTGCGGAGAAAATAGGTTTTGTCGTAGATCAGTGCTAGTATTTCTTGGTCGTCATACCCACAGCGTAGAATACAAGACGCATGAGCCACAGACCCAGAGAAACACTTTTTCTAATCAAAGACAGCTTAAAAATAAACCGCGCAATAACGTCAAAGTTCTGTAGAGAGGTCACAAAGATTCCATTGAAAGTTATTGATATGATTGGTTTTCAGTTGGCAGCTGACATTTGCATTTACGTGAATGAACTATCAAGCCGGAGACTAGTTTAAGATGTATCTTTCATGCTAAAGAGAGAATCATGGTAAAATTTACACTATCCGGGTCGCCTGAGTATCTGTCTGACTAGCATTCTTTAGTACATGGTGTAAATTGAGTAAAAATAAACTTAGAACCTAAAGCGTAACGCAGTTCCATGTTTCTTGAAGCAAGTCCTTCCGGCCTTGATTCTTAGAGGTTGAGCTTTAGGGAGATTGGCTCACCTGATGCCTTGAATATCCAATGCTCGGCATGTTTTGGAATTTTATCCTTTAAAATATACTTACGACTATAAAGAAAATTCAGTTATACTTATACCAAATTAGCTAAGCCTCTCAACTCGCTACTGTTTTCGACGTATTCGTATATGTATCGTTTTTACTCGGTAGAAAACCTATTAGATAGAAATTAACGTTTGTAGTCAATACAGCATTCATGATTTGTGTGCAATCCCATGCATAGAGGGAATTTGAATCATCATCAGAGTGTCGTATAAACAAAAACCAAACCGATTACTCTGACCTATCAGATATGAACCAATCAGAACTCCGAGCAATTACAAGTAGCCGGCACCAAGCGAGGGAAAATGCACGCATGCAAATCACGATTGTTTTTGGTTTTACTTTCTATTGGTTTAGAAAATTTCTCGCTAACCAATCACAACAGACCATTTTACAGTTGTGGCTAAGTTACCTGGCCTGTTAATGGAGGCGAGGCTGAGGGTTACCTTGTTTAATACAAACCTTTCTGCTTTTCTTATGTAAATGCAGACTAGTTAGCATTACAGCAACATGATTTCCATGATGAAAACAGTTAGGTCTCTATCAGTACAAGGTCACCGGCAACCTCGCTGCCATTCATAGGCTAAGTCACTAACTGTAAAATGGTCTATTACTTTCGACCCTCAATTAAAAACTGCCGTGTTACATGCTAATTGTTACTAATTTCTACTCACTTTTTAATAATTCCTCTCTTTTTCTGCCATGATCATAGTAATATCTCTGAAACGCGCTTGACAGCTCCGGGGCATGCTGGGAATGAACAGGTTTTGGATAGTTTGGCCGGATCCCGCATGATATGTAATTCACAAACTCGACGTGCTGAAACGTAAAAGAACGCAACAGAAATCGGAGGAATCAATATCGTAAACTTGTGACATTAAAGACAACACCGAAAGTCCTAAGTAGTAGTTCCTAAAAGAAATGATACATGAAAGCTAAAATTTGTTTTGCTAAGAAAAAACATGTGCTCAGATTTCTTGACGAACATTTTTTTAGAAAAGAAAGCACTTTACTCGAGGAAATCCGCGAGTCTCCCATAGAAAGATTCCATTTAAGAACCAATACCCATGCATTTCAATTTTCAAAGGCAAATAGATGTGAAGGTCTTAATAATTATTTGTCAAATATTTTTACTGAAAGCGCGTGCTGGATTTGTCTGTCCCACGTTTGGCCATGTATTTAATTCCCTCGTCTCTCCAAATATTTTGAATCTATCTTGACGTTTTCACCACATTTTGCCTATTGTATTTAGGAACGGGCATCACCAGTGAGGAAAAATAATTGGATGATGATGAAACGTTTCTCGAATGTAACTGCCATCTTTGTTGAAAGCCAAACCTCCAAACGATGCCACATTAACTAATTATTTAGAACTGTACAAATCGAAGACTTATACCCGCTGATTGCAAAGATAAATACTTATTATTGGTGTGGTTCGTAAGCTCATTTCAGACTTAAGTTAAATAATTTCGGACATTCCTTAGTGACTCCAGATGGATGAGCTTACAAAAGTAGCTTAACGTTTTAGATTTCAGACAACTAATGGACTTAACTTCATATTAAATCAGTTGGTAACAAATCGCTTTCATATTCCGGTTTCCGCAGTTTTCTTTTTTCTTGTTGCATAGTTTATTATTATTTTGTATTATTCCTTCGCTTGCTTTTTTCCAGTTTTATAATTTCAGCGATAACAAAGGATATTTATTTAGCTGTGTGTTTTTATTAGCTATGTTCTATATAATGCAAACATAATATTGCTTGCCTTGAACATGTTTTTGGATCCTCACACAGGCTTCAGATTCCTAATTTATTTAATCCCTCATGCCAGATTGATATGTCTGTGAAGCGATCAGATATAGCAGGAGAAAAGAAAACCTATAACTCGATTAGACTAATTGCTAGCGATGTACGATAAATAACTTGCCAAATTTACCGTGTAAAGAAAGCACAGAGAAATGATCGAGTCAAATGATGCACTGCAAATTGATAGGCAGCGCGCATGCGTCTGAGATTTTTGCACGCCAGGTGCTCCAACTCACTTTCGCTTCCTCTGTTCTCCATCTTTTCCACAACCAGCAGTATCTACGTTGAATGAACCCAAGAGCTACTTGCCAAAAGCTGTAATTTTGACACTTCGCCTTCACAGAATTACCACAACAATAATAGAAAGTTGGCCACTTTCAAACTACAGCTTAGCCATAGCCTAGAGCAGCCATTGTAAAGCCCGAAACACTCTCCTTGCATGGGATCACCGGGCCGCTGCCTTCTCATATCACAATCTTAAACGATTTCTTTAGTGGAACTGGATTATAAGGAATCAGGGACCAGTTATAATTCTCATGAGTTGTCTCACCATACTCTGAGATATGAGGTTAAGACAAAAACTGTTGAGAAATTCTTACCTTTCCCTTGAGTTTGGCCCAGTGATCTGTGTCCAGCTGGGAGGAGAGTTTTAGAGACGGGACGTCGTGTTTGGACCAGTGTGAAAGATCCTTCCTAAAAAAGGAAAAGTTTTGATAAGATGTTAAATGCCATTCATCTGTCAATTGCGATGGCTTCCTTTTTTATCCCTTGCAAGACCTTGGAAGAAAGGGAAATTAAATTCAAATAAAGGGATATATATCTAACTGGATTTGTCAAAACGTGCCTGCAGAAATTGTGAAAACAAGCAAATTCGGTTGCCGTCACAAAGCACAAAGTCAACCCTGTCCCACCCCTGTGCTTTGGCCAAACAACTGCCAATCACCCACCCCCTGCACACTGTGGGTTCACTCTAATTGGTAATCAAAAGCAAACTATCATTCAGGCCTACACTAGACCAGGCAAAATTGCCAAGGCATCCTACACTGTAAAGACCCACTTAATAAAGCTACAAACTCTCACTGCAGTCAAAGTCTCAAAGTAGGAACCCCCCCTGCCCTGTGCTTTTGACAGAAAACTGAGACTCGCCCACGGTTAGAACTATCCCTAGGCTGTTTGGCAAAGCAGGCCTTGACGGCAAGCCCCTTCAATTTTGGCCGGCCACAGTGGCTTGAACGCGGGCTGTGCCCGCGTTCAAGCCAAAACTTTAGCGGCTACCTTTTTAAAAATTCGCTCAGATATATATATAAGGAAATTTGATGATGATGATGATGATGATGATAATGATAATAATAAATAATAATAGTGATAATGATGTTGACGACGATGATAATTAAATATTATCAATTAACCGAAAAAAGCCTATTATAATAACTGCCCTCAATTCCTACAACGTTAACCTATAGTGTACTTAAGAGTTACTGTCAAACTTTAGTAAACTTTACTGAATTATAGCACCAAAACCGTACTTCCATGAGGTGAGTGTGTGTCGAATTCCACACTTAAAAACAACAAAAAATGCAATGACTGGATTTTTTTATCTGTCCAGGAATGACGCTTTTTCTAATTACTATTAATATAGCTTTGGCGCAAAAGCGAGAGCATCAACTTCTAGTAGCCACTTGGTCCTTAGAATTGCTGCATCTGTCAACTGGTACATCCATAATTTGAATCATCGAGACTTAATACTCAGAGCTGAGTGTCATGATATATGTCGATGCTTATATTCAAAGAACAACACATCAGTTTAAAAAATGTATACAGCTAGAGAAAGCGGAAAACTACTTGCAAAGAAATTAGTTCAGCGTTGGACCAGCAATGTTAATGTTTGTTTTTATGCGACTGAAGAAAACGACTTCGCTACACATATTGGCCCAAGTTTGTTTGCTCAGACAAGGGTTTGCATATTAAACAAAACTCGCTCAAAATTACGAACAGTTTGGACTCTATGCAGTTTAAATACGCCGAAAAATAAGGCTTTTTACCTGTGCTCCCAGACTTTAGGAAATTCTTTCGCCACCGGTGCTTGCGAAATAGTGGGGAGATGAAGAGCTGTGGCCATGATTTTACTGAGTGTTGGTGACCAAAAGTGGTTTTAGTTTGGTAACCAAGAAACCGAGAGTTTCATTCATATTTAATTGATTCTGTCTGCAAATATCTGCTCTCTGGGGAAAAGAGTCACAAAGGAGAGATATAACAAGCGAATAAGTAAACAACATTATTGTCTTAAAACAACATCTTTTCGTTTCGCATATCAGTAATCGTTTACGGAAAGTGTTTACTTATATTGTTTGCGTAGGCATTTTGAAAGTTTTGGCAGTAGATAGAGGTGTTTTTTAAGTCGCAATTTAGTTGTTTACCTTTTACGATCTCATTCGACATGTCTGCAAACAACACGGGTAAGACCTTCTCCGGAAAAGCTTGCAAATGGCAGATACGTAAATTGATGGTAGGCATTTCTTTTGAAATATGCATAGCCAGTTTCATTTCACTGTTTCCCCGCAGTTCTGTTATAAATCCAACTGTATAACTTTCTAGCTTTAGTCCTGCATTTTAGCAACAGGATTTCCCGCATACTCGACTAATCCACATGACTTGTTAAATCTTTCCCACACGTAGACGGGTTTTTGTTTTGAATTTTCAGTTTGATCAACAAATTTAAAGCAACAAAGAAGGAGAAACAAAGTTGGCAGTATACATACCAACTTAATGAAAATCGGGCTTGAAGCTGATTACATATAATCTTTGTGTACTGGCCGTTTCGTTTAATCTTTGCGTATAGGTCTTTTCGCCAATAGAGAAAAGTAAAAATCACATCGCTTCTGGCTACTTAGGACGGGGGTGAATAGCATAGGGGTCAGCAATCCGTCGATCCGTGCTAATAGACCTTTTACCAATACGGCGGCCATCTTGAATTCTATTGTTTTGACTGAGAAATCATGGGCTGCCGACGGGGCAATCGCTGGAAAATTTATCGTATACACAGCCGGCTTTCTGGATAAATTTTTACTGCTTGTCTCCCATATTCCATAACAAATATTACAAGCGTTACATCTTACTGTCACGGTATTTGGCAGTTGTTCCTATGGTTAGCGAAAAATTGTTGTTAAAGGTTATCACGCCACAATATTCTATATAATTATTTCTCATCTGCCACCTGGGTATCCCATAATTTCCTCGGAATTCAAGACGGCCGCCGTATCGGTAAAAGGGTCTATTTCGTGTAGAAACATCTACCAATTCGTTCATAGTACTGTTAGAGACGTAAGCACCTTAGAACATTCACTGGCGTTAAATAAATATTTTTCAATTAATTCTACTTTTGAAAATGTTTTTTTTATTCAAAACTAATGAGCAACACACAGCAACAGATCTTGTCACAGAGCTCTCTAGTTGATTGATGTGTTCTGGATATGAGTGAGATTTTTGATGGCATAGCTCTGTATTGTGACACTGAAGGCATCACCTTTCTTGGGGTGGGTACGTTCTGGGGGCGTGCCCCCCCCCCCCAGAAAATTTGAAAAATTAAAGTAGCTAAGACGTGTTTTCCTTTGTTCTGTGGGGGAACGTGGCCCATTAAAAGTAGCTATTAAGACCTTGGACAGCAATGACCAGAAATTGTTGACTAGTAGTTTTCTGTAAAAACAGTGGTTTGGTGGGGGTGCTCATTCTTGCGGGATCAGAAAACCTTGTCCTACAGCGCAGGTCATAAGACCTTGGGACACTTGTCAAACTTGGGCGAACGCTAGAAAGTTTCACAATGCACACTTCTATCCTTATAACACCAAGTGCGTTTTTTAGAAACCCCCTTCCCCTCAGACAATGTTGAAACTTCGAGTCGTCGATGGACTGATCTGCGTTTTGACCCCGTTTTCGCTACTGCCAAAAATCAATATTGAATGTAATGGGGAGAGGGGTATAGAGGGAATTGTCCCAAGACTTTTGTCCCGGCATTCTAGGTTCAGCTAACCCTATTCGACAAGAGGATAAACGTTGAGTTCACTTATTGCAGACAAGCTAGAAATATTGCCACATTTTGTTGATTTTATTTTGTTCTACCAATGCAAACAGAACACAAATTTCCTAGCCGCTATCTCTTTTGGATGGTTTAATAGCTGGCAACTTATAGCCGCGAAGTTCGATATCTCTGGAACTGTATTATTCAGTGGTCCAGTCTTAAATACAATATAGTATGATGATACCATGATAACAGAGCCAATCAAAACTCTAGAATCCAATGATAAAGTTTTTAGTTATTTGAAGTGCGTGTTTCTGTCAAGGAGTTGTCATCTGTCGACTGATGGTTATATCGTTTGACGATGCTTAAAAACAAGCACGTATTAGACTTTTAAGCTAGTTTTTAGAATTTCCAAAGTTAGGAGCAAATTACGGCAGACCTTAATTAAGTCAGGCCGAGAAAGAAAAACTGTATTTTTTTATCGATCACTAAATTAAATTATCTGGCCCCGGTTGTTCAAACGTTGGATAGCGCTATCCACCGGATAAATCAATGCCCAACGGATAAGTAATGGAAACTGGCTAATTGCACTATCCACTGGATAGATATTTATCCGTGGATAGCGCTATCCAGCCTTTGAACAACCGGGGCCTGCTCTCCTGTTGTAGCGTTAATTATACCTGATAAATACTCCTTTAATTAGCTGCAAATTTTGTGGTTTAAGACAAGAACATGTACGTGCACGTAGGAGTTGAAACTAGGAAAGCTGAACTATGACTGTGTCGAGTACTCTACTAGATAGTTCTCAAATGACTTCGCATAACAAGCGAGTTTACATTGTTACAGTCCTCCTGTACACCGGCTGTGATTTGTTGTCTTTACTAGAACAAACGAGGCTGATGGAAAACCAAACCATTTCCAAACAAACGGATTTGTATCTCTTGCCACTGTGTCATGCTCAACATTAAGAAGCTTGATTGCACTTCTATGGAAGGAAAGTGAAAGGAAGTAGGAAAGATGGGACAGGAAAAGAGTATAAGGAGGGAAGGGAAAATGAGAAAGGGAAGAGGACCTAAGTGAATGAAGGCAAGCTAGGAAAATAATTGACAGGGAAAAGAAATCAAACGGGAAGCGAAAATAATAATGATGATGGTGTTGTTGGTGGTAGTGGTGGCGGCGCTGTGATAATGATGATGATAATGATGTGATGATGATGATGATGATGATGATGATGACGTTGATGGTGGGTGTGGTGGCGGCGCCGAGATAATGACAGACAGACAGACAGACAAACATGTTTTTATTTGGAGTCTCATACAATGAATAGTATATCAACTACCATTACCAAATAACTAAAAATTACAGACAACAAAAATATATATGGCTGATAAGTTACCAATTGATTAAGTCCTAGAATATTTACTTTTTGCCGTCTTCCCGTTTCGTTTTTTCAAAGCATTCGAATATATGTTTTGCTATTAATTAGTTTTTGTATTTTAGCATTTCGCTAGGGGGGTTTATTAGAAACATGAATATTTTGTTAGGTGACATATTGCTTATTTTTATTCTATTTTTTTCCAGATCATCTAGTAACGAACATCTTTTGTCTTGGTAAGCAGGGCATATATTTAGAAAATGGTATTCGTCCTCCATTTCTATTTTACAAATTGGGCAACTTCTTTCTGCAGGTTTCTTGAACGGTCTTGAATAACGTCCTGTCTCTATGGCTGATTTGTGGTTGCTAAGTCGCAGTTTTGTTAGAGCTATTCTGTGTCGTATATTGGTAACCTGATGTAGGTAGTCTTCACATTTGTAATTGTCTATCGTTTTGAATAACCGGTAGGTTCTTATTTTGCTGCTTTGGTTAGCATCTTTTCTGGTGTCGTTATTTATTTTACTTAGCCATCTATGTCTGCATCGGTGCTGTCATCCAGAGTTCTCCTAATTCTATCTGTTCCAATAAATTTTCGATTATTTTGCTCCAGAAAGCCTTATTGTCATTCCCTTTAATATCATTGTCTGCTATTTGGGAGTTCCTACATTAGGCTTCAATTCTCATTGGGAACCTTCCTGTCTCAGCCCCAGTATACGCATTGTTATTGCAGTATTCATTACCTCCCAGCAACCACTTTAGGAATTCA
>OX419342.1:21086178-21101178 GCA_948470475.1 Galaxea fascicularis | reverse complement strand
CGACATCTTCCCGCGCTTGTCAATTATAAAAAATGTAAGAATACATCTGCAAATAAAGATGCCAATATGTGAACAGTTGCTAGCAGATAAAAAGGGTTGCAAATGGAACTGAAGTAAATTTTATGCTACTGCAGCCGTAGCAAAAGAATTCAAGCCGAGAGTTGTTTCAGGCGAGGTCTCCGGCTTTTGAACTCGAACCTTCTGTCCGGATATCAACGTAGGTTCGTTTTGACATCATGTTTATTGTTGATTTGTTCGAAAATTACCATACTATTAAATTGAACAGAATTTAACTGTTTCAATGGTTAAAAAATGTTGCCGATGTTTTTCTTTTCTAACGCTTGACGAGGGAACTTTGTTCTCTGAAAAAGCTCTTGAGGTTACAAAACAAACGATCTAATAACATAAAGCATTCGAGACTGTTTTTTGTTTTGGTCACGGGCAGTGAAGTATGTTCTGATGAAGCAAAAACCTCGTCAAGCTCTAATGAAAAAAAAATGGCCCTTTTTTTATTTAATTTTTTTTTTCAAATGGCAACGGTTTGTTTTGTTTCCATTTTTCTTTGCCCAGAGTTATTAATTAATTCAACAAAGACATTTGTGCTGAAGTTCAGTGTAAGCTATAAACCACATGTTTTTGGAATACGAAAACCTGCCCCGACAACCAGTGATATGAGACGATTGTTTGGCTAACAGCGTTTTGCTTCAGTTTGATACATTGCGTTTTCAGTTAAAATTTATCCCTTTTTCAGTTAAAGCCTCGAGCGTTTTCTGACAGACAACATTCTTTCCCTTGCTTTCAGTATCCTGGGTTAAACACTGGACGGCTGTCTGAGAATTATTAAAACGATATGAAGGGGATCAAACGTTATCTGCCAGTGAACGTACGTCAATATTTAGAATAATATCGTACAGCTGAAAGAGCTCGAAGTTCGCGTTATACTAACCGCAGTCGGTCATACTCTTCACCGTTTGGCTTCATTAATCAAGCTATCAATCGTGTGCTTAAAAGTCTAGCTCATCCTCTGTCATTCCCTTTCCATTAGCAGAATGACACCTTAAACACGTTGTTCCTCTTTCGACTGTCAGTTTTGATGCGAAAATACAAAGTTATTTTCGAACCATTTATTTCAATACCGCCAGCGCAATTATCTTTTCGGTTGACGACACATAATTCATGGTATTTCAAAACGGTTTTAATCGTCTTCGTTGCTGGCATTCACATTGGTAAAAGTCAGATTTCCCTGACCGAGTTCAGTTAAATCCTTAATCATTGCGTGCGAAACAAGGGCATTGGTTAAGTCGACCTCGCGAAGGGACAACTCTCTCACTTTACCAATTGTTTTAGTTCAAAATAGACAGTTAATAAAACTTTTTTGCCGAAAAACAATTTATAATTTCGCAATTGCTCAGTATGCGAGCGGCGGACTTTTCCCGCGGGAGGTCTTACTCTTTCAAATACAAATTGAACCCTAAAGAATTAAAAACTCTTTGTTATTGGGATATATCAACATGAGCCTATATCACCCCTACTTTTTCGTTAGAAGCGAAGAACTTTTTTATATACGTCAAAAGAGTAGCGGCAGTTACTCGGAGCAATTAAAATTCCATTTTTTTTCCTTTTTCAAATACAGACTTGTGTCAAAACAAAACAAAAAAAAAACAATAACTGAGTACTTATGGCTGAATAACGCGGCGATCTGGTGTACGTACAGCTTTTTCGTTTTGGGCCAAATCAGTGAAACAAATTTTGATGTATGTTGTACTGTCCAATGAGAGGCGAAAAAATTTACTGAAATTTCGTCATCTCCTGTCCAATGTTACAAATTATTCTCCTTGCGGTTTGTTTTAATCTGAATAATCGTCCCCAGATAAAATTTCGGCCGGAGTACCCAGGTATGTAGGTCAGCCAGGCTCGTATATCAAGAACTTGATTTCGATTCCTTTCTCTGTCCGCAAGAACAAAAAGAACCACGTTACCAAATACTAGTGAGTTTGCGGCATTTTTATTTTGATTTTTAATTCAACCATTATTTAAATAATTACCCCAGCGAAAGACTGTTGGGGTTTTGCATAACAATTGCATTAATCACGTGTGTTTTTTGTTCGCTAGTGAATGATTGACAGATCTCGCGTATCGGATGAACGAGTTTTTTGCATTTCTGCGTGGACAGCCCTTCGGCTTGATGCACAACGGTAAAGTTCCCAACTCCTTTTTTCTCGGCAGTTTTAACAACATCGCCTAAAACTCTTGATGAACGCTGTCCGGCGTTAAATTTCCTTGCCGTTTCGCTGTGTCGAGTTTCGGAATTGGATTTTTTTCGGGCGGACTGAAAAGTGGGTCTTGTTTTCTATATTAGCACTCTGTAATAGATTGGCCGGCAGTTTAGTTTTCATCAAGGCCTTTTCTTTTTGCGTAGTTGTTTGTTTTTCAAAGAGGATGACAACTTCTCAACTGGTTTGCTGTTTCTTCCTTTTATTACAGATGATGTATCAAGGAGCAGAAACTGGCGTCATGTCCACAGAAGATAAAACAAAGCACAAAGGGAATGATGAACCAAAGAAGCAAAACAAGTCCTCGCATGGAAACGAGGTCAAGTATTTCACGCACTGCAACACACCATTTCAATTTTTTGTCGTTTTAACTTCGCCCAAAAAGGTCTACCTTCGAAGGGAAAATCGCGACATTCAAATCGATTCTTCCTTAACGCAATACCTGTGGCAAGACGCACAATTTGACGGGCAAAAAGCCGTTTTTCGAAATCGAAACTACCTGAACCCAAAGGTTATTGAATATTCAAACACTGAAACACTTGAAGCGTGGAGGCGAGACAGCTTCAAGACAACCACTCACGCTAGAATTCGGTCACAACTATTTGGTAAGGTTTTGTTCTGTGCCAAGTTTTCAACTGATTGCGTTCACCTTCGGCTGAAAGCGGAAAGATTAAACGTTTTGACGATTTTCCTTGCCACATATATTTTCCTTCTTCGCGCTGTGTTCCGAAAATAGCTTTTACTAATTTATGAATTGATTTCATAACATTATAATGCCATTTAGCCACTTTTGTTTGCAATATGTTTCAGTTTTTTTCGAACACTGAAAATCCTACGCTCCCCTAAGCACCATTTTCTCCGTTTTGTACTTGAGTAGTTTTTCGGTCCTTGTGCTCGATGGAAAATGAGACATCTTTTCCAACTTGCCCGCGCAAGGCCAGAACTTGTTTTCTCATTTCACGCTAAGACTTTTTATTTGACAAAAATCGCGCGACCCCGGAAAGCTGAGGTCGTGATGTGGCAGCTCCTTGAAGGCTTCCCTGTCAGTAACCCAAACGTGTATTTACTATCATTCCGATGGGCTATCTATCTCGAAAATTTACGTCATGTAATAATTTCAAGTACCCTAGATTCAACATCGCCTTGCCGCAAAGAAGTCAACCACAAGTGAGAAAAATGTTTAGTTTCATTCGGTGCGCGAAATATAAACACGTTTCTCTTTTGTTCTTAGGTAGAGTTCTACCGGTTGTTAAGTTTTCAGACAAATGGATCAGAGATTTTTAAGCCGCAAACGTGTTTTAGCTCGTTAGAAATATCGAAACCGTATGTCGCGATATTTGGTTTTAATCCGGTGACATTTACTGAAGTTACTCGAAAACAAGGAAGCTCTATTCTAAATCGCAGGGTGCGATATTTTTAAAGATCTTTTTTTCTTAGATGAGGTTTTGATGTACTTCGGTGTGATGTAAGCCTCCTTTGGACATTCGATGAAACATATTTTCTTAGACGCCTTTGTGTTTAAGACGTTAAACATTAATAAGTAATCAAACAAGATTAATATGGAAAAATTAATGTTTGCGTTATCTTAAACTTTCTCTCTTGTTTGGATATCGCTGAAAGCTGCGTTAAGAACATCAACGAATGTTGTGTTGAAATCACATAGTCCTGTTTTCATTCTAGTACTCCAGAAAAAAAAAACACTAGAAGTCCGGTGCAATCTAAAACCGATGCAATACAAAACTAACTTTATTCTAAAAGGTCAAGTATAGATGCCAGCTATTGAATATCTTTTCACGCTCTAAAAATCGACAGTTGCGAAATATTGTCTAGTCATTTTGCTCATCCACATTATATTACATAAACGCTAAGCTACTTATGCTTGGAAACGCACGAAATAGTGAATATTGTATCGCTCGAAACAAGCGGTCTTGAGAGAGCGCCAGTGGTTTGTTTAATTTCCCCTTTCGCCAGAGCGGAGGAGTGTCAATTGTCATGAATATCGGTAACTCGACTGCGTGATGCGTTTTGGAAATTTGCATCCATTTCCGCGAAATTCAAAACCGCAATTTTGTGTTTACCGTCTCTTTTGCCTTTGCGCGCGTTGCTAACCCTTCCAAATTTGAAAATATAGTTCTGGAGAAAACTAAACTGCTGAGGTAGAACAAGGTTTTTTACATCATCAGATCTATAGTTGCGGCGGCACTAAAAGTGGTTTGAACGTGTTAGGTCCAAATATTTGCTATTTCGTCATGTGTGAAGGTATCCTATTCATTTTCATTTGTCATGGAATTTGAAGTTTATTATACAGATGTGTGGTTTCCTTTATTCAGTAAGAGCATGCATATAGTCGCATGCGCGTACGAAATTCGCGAAACGTTTCCACTCTTTTGATCGGTTCGAACTTCAATTTTGTGACAGCGGCGGCAGAATCACCATAGAATGAAATACCTTTACAACCAGCAGTAACTCCAAAACGAAAAATGCAGTAAATTCATTTTGACAATAAGGGCTCGCTTCTGTGACTGCTTGAACACATTCGTTAACTTCGATGAGTCATCACGTTCTGTTTTATTATTTTTAAGTTTTCAGTTCTGTTTTTTCAGTTTTTCTTTTACGTAAGAGAAATGTTTGTTTAGTTTTTTTCATTTTATGCTATGTCAAGTCGCTGCCTGTGGACGTAGAAGATTTAAAAAAAGAAACAAACAAACCCAAAATCCGGAAGCCGATCCTTTTTTGTGAAACAAATTGCAGGCGATGCACGTGAAAGTCAGTTTGATACTCTTTTGCGTCTTAATTTTTACGAATTTCACCGACAATTGGCAAAATTAAGCCAGAATAAAGTATTGAAAAGTAATAGTAAATAAATAATTCCCATCTATTGTCTTTATAAGCAACGGTTTCCTAAAACATAGACATTAAAAATTGGCGATATAAAACAACGACGTTTCGCTGACATCGTGACACCTTTTTCAAGTCCACCATTGTCGACAACAAAAAGAACTTCCAGACAGAATTTTTTTAAGAAACTTAAAACTTCCCATCCAAATTTGAGATGTCTGAGTGGGGGCGTGCTATCAAACTATCCCACGACAGGAAATACTAGCGCTGCGCTGGGACAAAAGTTAAAACAAAAACATATATCATGTCATAAAGAAAAGGCTAAACAAAATTGTCTCCCCGTCGAGAGTCGAAAACCGTGACCTCTCGAATGGCGGTCGAATGCTCTAGCCAATGGTCTGAAGGGGAACCCATGGCAAGCTAATATATCCTTGTCATTTGTCACTCGACGCTATTGTACTTGGCTGGGGCCTGATCATACAAGCGTTTAAGTAACACTACTTATTTTGTTGCAAGTCTATCTTCAAAAACTTGAGTTTGGTACATCGGAAATCGCACTGCAGGCCATAATTATCGAATTATTTCTTGAGTTAAAGTATTAGTGTGTGGCCGAAAAGAAACTTAATTGGCTTAGACCTTAAAAAAAAGATTCTTGGTAAAATTTGTTTCTGATGCGCTGTTTCGAGAATAAAACACAAACGAGGGATTTTTTCGAATGGTACAGTCAGTGCGAGCACACGATTTCAAACCTGGCTGACTTGTAATCACATTTTGGCTCGTATTCCGTCTCTGCGGGATGTGACGTGAGAACTTGTTGAGAAATGATACGGATACGCCAAGGCAAATAATTTTGTTGAATCGCTCAACCTCTTTTGACTTTGTCCGGGTATAGGGGTCATCCTCAGTGCGGCTAGTACTTTAAATAAAGCAACATAATCCCTGAAAAAAAAATTTGTTTATGTAGCAGATACTAGGTCAGCGGTTACTCGTACATGACAAGCTGCTTTTAGAAGTTGGTGTGTATTGGCGAGCCGAAGAAGCTAGCTACTGAGTTGTCAATCAGTTTTGTAACTCACGCAAAACAAAATCGTTCACGAATCACGTTTAATTCAAGCCTTGATTAACGTCACACGTTAATTCAAAAACCGCTTTCACGCGCACGGAAAAGAGTTCTAAAGTGTGACGTCACAAAAAAAATGAATTTGTGAAATTATGGGATTGGGTGCCATTTCTTAAAAAAGGGTCCTTGCCAAAAATTAGCTCTTCTCTAATTCCAAGCCGAAATATAAAGGATTGAAATTTTATACTGCCCCATATAAATCTCTCTAATTTTGAGTCAGTTCTAAACTGAAAAAAACGGAAACAAATTTTGAAGGGTTTGTATGGGATGTCATCAAACTTTGATCTCTTATATCTCTACCGGGAATTGCAATTCGGAGCTAATTTTTGGGTGCGGGCGTCTTTTAGGATGTTCTATAAGAATATAACATCATATCCCATAATTTCAAAAATTTTATTTTTGTGGCGTCATCACCTTAGAACTCTATAATAGTCTTGATATGGGCAATCACGAATCATGAATAAATAAAAAAAACCGAAATCACGTTTCATACACGAGAAAAAAATAGTCTCAATCACGTTTCACGAAAAAAGCTATAGGAGACCCTTCTTGGTGGCTCAGTACAAGACACTGCAAAAATGTTTCCTTTTCAGTTAGAACTGGTTATTGGCCAGCACGAATTTGAAAATATTAACTCAGTTATTGTTAATTAATAATAACCTTCCTTCGCTTGGACAGATTTTTGTTACTTGGCAAATATCAAAAGTTCGGAAAACGTGGTCTATTCGCAAACGAGTTTAGGGACGGAAGATATTAAATAACAGTAATTATGGAGATCAGGGAATAACTGTAGTGCTAAACTCATATCTCTTTCTTTTTTCTCTCAGCAGTGGATTTACGGAAGCATTTCAACTGGCGACATTCAGAAAAACGCTTTCATTGGAATGGCTTATGGACCTCCAACAAAGAAACAGAAAACTCAAAGTGATGAAGCTGACAATCGGAGGGAGTTGTCTCTGCAATCGACTGGTACTTATTATAATTAACTCTTTTAAAGTGGTTTCCCATTGGGTGGTAATTTTCGTTTGCTTTGCTTTTGCTTTCCTTTGTTTTGTTATTGGCCCGCAAAATGCGCGCCACTTATTCAACTAATGAAACTCGAAACGAAATCCAATCGTTACGTTCCTGCTTGCCCGCATTTTCCCGCACGTGGTTCGTCTGCTTCATGCATTCATAACTGATTTGAATTCTGATTGGTTCATTGCGCTTTTCGCGTCTATTGTAATTGTCATTGGCCAGAGTAATTGCCGCCAAATGAGCGAAAGGAAAAATTTGTAATTAATTTAATTTTGGCGAAACAGTTTTTTTTCCCTGAGATTGTTATTCGTGTGACTAAGATATCACACAAATGTCAAAAAATATTGCTAATTTTCCCGTCGGTTGCCCTTTAACAACTTTTACTGTACCTCTTTTCGCATAGAAAATTTGGTCATCAGATCGAAACCTTTCCCAGATACAAGTTCTCCTTCTTTGCCTGTTATCAAGACCGAAGACAATTTTAGCGAATTCAAGAATACTTCATCAGTGGACTCTGCTGAAATTTGTACCCCTGTCATCAAAGAACCAGAGATAAAGAATTTGAGTAATCTGAGAACAGGTGGAATAAAGTCTCCTTTGGCCAAGAAAACTGGCGATGATGGTGAGGACCCATTTGGGGCGTTGGACTGGAAAGATGGAATCGCCACTTTACCAGGTAATGCTAAAAAAACTATCTTTCCTAGTTCAGTTTGTTCTTCATAAATTTTGATCTCGTAAACCGATCCTGTTTCAAAAGCCTCATGTTTTAAACTCCTTTCATTTTCGATATTTGCCAGTTTTTACATGATCCTGAAATTAATGTCAAGGTTTCTCTATCACTTGGTTTGAAAGACTGATACATTAAGTAGTCACCAGTATCAAAACTGACCTGTTTTTCATCCATGTTAAGTTTGTTTCCGTTAGCAGAGATTTAGAACAGTCAACTCAAGTTTGGGCATCGGATGTGCGATCCAGGCTAAACTTAATTGAATCCCCAAGTGTTAACAACAAATATTTACAGCGTGATGCTTGCCTTTTTAATTTAACTTGAATTTTACATAGCTCTTGCCAACCGAGTTCAAGGTCCGTACTGTAAGTTACGGACCTCGAACGCGAACGCGAATGCGAAGCGCTCGGGCCATAAATCAACGAAAACAAACGAGGACCCGTAACTTACTGTACCAGCGGAGAAAACGAGGTTAGTATCTCTGAGTTTAATCGGGTGCTCGGGAAAGGAAGCGTTCAAATTTAACGGGCCGTAATCTAGAATACGGCCCGCCTACAAAATTGACCAATCACAGCCTGCGTACTAACCGAGGAATATATTGAACTAATTTAATCATTTGCTGATTATAATAAACGCATTTTTAGGAAGTAACCTCAAGTTTAAGCTTACTGAGTTTGGTACCCTGGAAATTGTGAGCACCGTAGAAACCGAGAATGGGGAGTACGAGTGGAGCACACCGACACAGCATCGCAAAACAAGCGAAAACGAAAACAGCAAAAAGGAAAAGAAGAGTCCAAGCAGAGGTAACTTAAGGGAATCTCCACCCTTAATTTTCTAAGTGTTTTTCTGTTTTCTAAAGCAGATGGTAACTTGGGCAACGCCAAAAAAGCGCACCAAAACAATAGCTTCATAACCAAGACAATCGCTCTGTACGTGCGTCTCAGATTTTTGTACATTTCTTTGCCGTCCTCCACAGAAAAGTGGACTCAAACGTCCAATTCAAAGGGCAGCCCTACATCATTTGCAAGACCTCACAAGATTGGTTGACAAGCAATCAAAACAATGGCTCTTAGCCCTAATACAACTGAAAAAGAACTACACCCAATGAACAACGAATGAAATTAGAGGTTTGAAAGAGGTGCAGCCCTATCCAATTCAAATGGTTTTGTCAGTGGGAAAGCATCCATGCATGAGTCGTGATTTGTTCCTGCTAATTTAGTTTCTCAATTGTTCACCCACATTGGATGAAGGGGGTAGCACCCTCTGTAATTCCCACGGTATTAACGAACGCTATTCATTCAATTAATGCATTCATGTTTCTCACGTTGCCATGTTACCACCAATAGCGTAGCTCCTCCTCTACTATATAAACTACACACAATCCCTAATTCCTCGATTCGCTCTGACGAAGGGCTAACGCTCGAAATGTCAGCTTTTAAAATCCCTGTACAGCGGTCAAGTTAGATTATCAACTCCGTTGATAAAACCAGATTCTTGTTCACCCACGTTGTCGACTAAATTGTGGACTGTAGGTGCCCTAAATGATGGTGACACTACGCGATGCTACCGAAATTAGTTTGATATTAAATTGCAGAGCTGTTTGGTTGAGCGGTTCCTTGTATGACGTTATATTCACCGCGCTGGACGGTGGGGCCCCGAAGGCGCGTGTTAGTGTTGATAATCAATTTCTCTGATGCTCTGAAATTGTACCAAACCAATTATTTTCCTCAGGCTCAGCGAATATTGTCGAATAATTGTTAAATATAACTAGTCGGTTTGAGTAATTTGCTAAATACGCCTTTTCAGCGGCAACATTTTCTCGAGAAAGTATGGATGCGTCCGCATCCCCTGACACCAGCGGTATACTGTGTTGTGAGGTCTGCGGTAAATACGGTCTGCCCCAGGAATTCTCGGCCTCGGGGAGATTTTGCAGTCTGTCGTGCGTAGGAGTTTACACCGGAAGAAGAAATAAAGGAAGAGAATACGTCCGGCATGCTAAGACGGTGGACGGCAAGATTGTGAAAAGGAAGAAAAAGGACAAAGGAAAAAAGCCTGCCCTTTCAGCTAAAGGCGGTAGTCCTCGTGATCATGTAAGTACAAACAGACGTGCGAGGAGGTGCTCCATTAATTACGCCCATGCAAACACTCGGCCCATCGTGCTGGATACGTTTCAACACCGTGTTTTTGGGAGTTTTTGGCAGTTGTTGGAAAACGTTTGAAAAGTGTCATCATTACTTTTGTCTTGTTATCATAAATGTAGCCCGACAATGCTGCATAAGTTTAAACAGGATCGATCCGCAAAAATGTTGAACTTGTAACTAAAATGACGAACAAACCAAAGCTAAGGCAGGTTTGTGGCTCACTTTTTGCCCCAGAATCCCGGCCGTTGAGAGTATATTCAACGTTGCCAGCACTTATTCTAGCCGTTTGAGCGTTTTCCCAACACTGCGAAACAACTGCCGACCGCAATGCTGGGCCCAACAATGTTGGATGTTGCTGCTAGCGTTTGCACGAATTTTCAACTCTAAGCCTCTGTTGGCTCGCGGCCGTCTAACCTTCCTCGGCCGGTATAAAACCTTGTGTAATCATGCAATATATTCCTTTTTTCAGTCTAGTACAGAACTGGTTGTTGAGAAATTTCACAAACCTCTAGGGAATCATAGATTTTGTCACCATAGTGGACCGAGATTTATTTTCGTGTTGTCGAGCCTTACATTACGCATTTCTACTCAAGCGCTAGCCCTTCGCCAGAGCGAATCCGCGAATCTGCTCTGACGAAGGGCTAACCGCGCTCAAAACGTCAGCTTTTAGAATCCCTGTACGGTGGTCAATTTACATTAAAAGATCAACTCCGTTGATAATACCAAACTCTTGTTTATAACTCCCTCACCTTTATCCTAGTACATTACAGCCTGTGGTGTGTTTGTAACTTGTTTTCATGCCTTTTTCACCTACAAATTTTCCATGGCAATGGAAAAACTCTCGATCCTATTAAATAGCCTCTTCGGTAAGTTTCTGTTCTAGAAATATATGAGCATACTATTCGTTCCCTTCCTTTGATTAATTTGTTGTTAATCGCTATAACTGGAGGCCTCCTTTTTTTTGCACCATAGGAAACATCGCCATCTCAGGGACCTGTTTCAGAGATGTTGGGAGCTCGCCGAACCTTTAGAGTGAAAAGAAAACGCATGAAAAACAAGCTAAAGTTCAAGAAGGCTTCGTTAAATGCAACAGACCTCATGAAAGGGGAAGATGGTGAGTAACAAACAATATTGAAATTCTCATTTCCCATTTTTTTTTATCTGGAATAACTCTATGTTCTCCCAAGTTCTGAGATCTGCATTTGATCTCCCGTGTTCAAGTTCACTTAAGACTTAACTTTTACTAGTGGCACTAGTAAGAAAAGGTGATGTAGCCAGGTTTCGAACCAACAAGGTCAGAACATCGGGAACGATAAACCATCACCTGACCTTTGGTTATCTTGATATCAGTTGTAATCAGCATTCTCAAGTTCTCAGATCTGCATCTTCCTTGAAGCATCAGACTTATGTCAGCTTAACAGGCTGAATTAATTAATCGAATTCTTGGTACTAAGTTGAATATTAAACCCCAGTAGAGACGGCAACGTATCTCCTAATTTCCGAGCAGTAGCGGGCTTCCAAAACAAGCTAGGTTTGGCCCCTTTTTGTATTTTTTAGAGCCTCTGGTTTTGTCGGTCCCCGAAAAAACAAAGCCGGGGATTAGCTTTTAAGTGTTGCCCAGAGTTTATGACGACTTTTAATTTTTCGCTCTCTTTTAAGACCTTGATTTATCGTGTTTCTTGTTCTAGTTCCGTATGACTCCACTAAGCCGTTTATTTGGGCGGAGTATCTATCAGCTTGCAATGCGAAAGCCGTGCCAGTCAGTGTCTTTAAGCAGGTTTGTGTTTCTTAGCGTCAGATTTGTCAGATTTGGTGACTGTTTACTTTCCTTTAATTTAATATATATTGGATCCAAGTGGTTGGAGCTGGAGACCCCTTCACAGCACAAGAACCATCTCGTTGTTTTGTTAGAACTGTCTGGAGAACGATTAGACTGTGGTGAAACACGTGAAGAAAGTTCCGACTGTTGCTTTGAGTCGTCCAAAAGTTCTATGATGATGCTATTAATTATACAGAAAAAAACGCGTTATATTTTTTTTAGTTATTTATTTATTTTTTATGTAGCCAGGTTTCGAACCAACAAGGTCAGAACATCGGAACGAAAAACCATCACCTGACCTTGGTTATCTTTGATACCAGTTGTATCCTAATTAATATAAGCGTCCTTATTATCTCTCAATTAGTACGCTCGCTATGATTGATCAATTTTTCTGGCCGTATTCTGGCCGCTAAATTTGAAAGTTCCCTTTTCCGCGCGCCTGATTAACGTCGGAGATTAACCTCGTTTTCTCGTACCGTACTGTAAGTTATGGATCCTCGTTTTTTCCGTTTATCGGATGGCCCGCGATAAGTGAACGGGAAAAAACTCGGTCCGTCCCTTGCAGTACGGACCTCGAACTCGGCTAGTAAGAAGTATATGGCTCATTAGCTCTTGATCCCTAGCCATAGTCTCTACCAAATTCAAGCTTCACAGGGCTCTACTCTACCCACAGAAGCAAATAACCAGGATCAGATAACAGTTATAATCCTTAATATTGGTGTACTTGAACAAGGATATCATCAGTATTACCGAAAAACATTTGGCTTTAAGCATTCAGAGAGCGCGTCTTCTGAAGGTGGCGAAGCCGTTTTGCAGGCCGTCTTTTTTGTGTAGGTTTTTCAACATATGTTATCCTTTCTTGCTTCATTACAGGAAAATCCCTTTCTTGATCTAGAAGGCAAAACGACCTGTGGATTCGAAAAGGACATGAAGCTGGAAGCCGTTGATCCCAAACATCCTTCATACGTTTGTGTTTGTACCGTGGTCAGGGTGAAAGGCACTCGTATGAGGCTTCACTTCGATGGTTGGTCAGAAAGTTATGATTTCTGGACAAGCACGGATTCGCCTTTCTTATTCCCAGTTGGCTGGTGTCAGAAGAATGGACAGCGCCTAAATCCTCCTCGAAGTAAGAGAAAAGCAAAATAATTTTTTGGGAAACTTCTGATATCTGAGCAGGGTTTTTCATTGAAATGGCGAAAACCTTTGCCTTACACTGTTGTGTCCTGGATTATCGCTTTTGGTGTCAGAAGTTAGTTAGTTTTGTTTTACTTCATAAGTTTTCTGTCCTCTTCTTTATTTGTTTCTCCACTTCTTTGCGCCAGAGCCGATGTATACTTCCCATTGTTTCAATTTGATGTGAAACTTTTACGTGAAATGGTGCGATCACGTGTTAGTGGGCATATTTTAGACTGCGTCGTCTTATGGGAGCTGGGAAATGCATTTCAATCGAGTGTGACTAGGATCATTTTGTACTTACGTTTTACTGGCAAGAAACCAGATTAAAAAAAAAGATTGTTTTTTTCTATGTTGTTTTTGACATTGAGCTCTATCTTGACGCTAAACACAAAATGGCCTTCCCCGTTTTTTTGGCGTGCTCCCCTTTCCACCTCAAATCCCGCCAGCCCCCCACCACCACCCCCATCTAAAAAAACGGTCCTTATAGCATACTACCTGGCACTGCAGCTCATTTATGTCTACCTCCTTTGTATTTTTTAAGGTATGTCAGCTTCTGATTTTAACTGGGAGAAATACTTGAAGACGTGTGAAGCTAAAGCAGCACCTGAGCACCTGTTCAAGCCTGTGAGTTGAATGTGCAGCAATTAAATGTCATCGCTAAGACAAAGCTCGCGTAGGGAGGAGCAGATAGTTCTCTGTTGTAGTTATGGGGAAGCATGCAGGGCGTTGCAAGCTATAAACCACCTAACCATTGTCAAAGTGGAAAAACTTATTAGTATTAGTTAGTGTAAAGTTTGTATGGTAAATCTTTGGTAATGCGGCGACACGTTCACGGTTAGGTTTCCAGTGGCATAGGATATCATAAACGCCACCCTATGTGACTTAATAAGTGTTTAAGACATAGCTGAGTTCGGTAAATTCATTGATAAATTATCCGCTTCACCACTCGGCGATCTCATCGCGCACTCGTCACTAACATTTAAACCGACAACGGAAAACTGAGAAAATGCAACATTTTAAGTTTAATTTCCACAAGGGAATAGTAGATGGAGGGACGTGCTACGGTCATTTCATTTAGTTTTTTAGGGGGGGGGGGGGGGGGCTAACTTAACTACAGACTTAGCGCTGTTGCCAAGGGATTTTTACGGGTTGTATTCGTAAACCACTGTTTTTTCGGTATTTTCGCCACTATATTGGTGAAACATGCGAAGGTGAACATGTTAACTTTATAAATTGTTATTGCGCATGCGCAACTTGCCCCAGGCCCCAACCGCGCTTTAGAGAGAAAAATTCCTGAAACTTGGAGAAAATTATGTTTAGTTCCGAGCATTTTGCCAATCGGAGATATTCCAGCCTTTTTTACAAGCCTACGCAAGCAATTGCTGTTAACGTACATAACTGTAACGATAATGACGAATTGGTATAAATTTGCGTGCTTCAGTATGACATCATAAATCTCAAAAATTTCAAAAGATCGCATCGTGGAGTTTTGCACTTTGGCGATCGTTAACCATTGGCAGCATTTTCGATATCCAGAAGTGTACGCCACTCGAGTTTTAGGCTTTTTTTCTGTTCTGGTCACGTGACTTACCAAATATGGTTGTGACCTCGAAAATCTTGAAAACCTTTTTGATTGTAAAAACATAGTCAGACAGCTTGCCTTTTCAAGTCAGGGTTTCCAAGATATGAGGGTTGGGAACTTCCATGGCAACAGTTTTAGCTATGTTTGTAGTTAAGTTAGTCCCCCCTTTCGACTGAAAAGTGATATGCCAAAAATCAGCTGTAGTTGGAACATAGCTTTTAGATATATTTTTGTCGCACTTACAAATCTTCATTTATTGCTTTGCCAGTTATCACCGACCAAACATGGCTTCAAGATAGGAATGAAG
>OX419342.1:21028678-21081178 GCA_948470475.1 Galaxea fascicularis | reverse complement strand
ATTTTTTTTTTTTTTTTCTCTCCTCTTCTCCCTTCCCATCATCCCTTGCTCCCCCCTCGCACTCCCGTGTCGCGTAGGTTATGGAGACGAATGGGGACGAGTCAGCTCCAGTCAGACTGAAATACTGCATCAATAACTACAGCATCTCGAACATTCCCAGTTTTACAACCGTTGGCTTATCTGACGAAACTTTCTGTCTTTCGCTGATTCACTTGTAACCTTGATCCGAACTTTGAATCTTGCGGTGGCCGGCGGCAAAAAGTCTCTTTCCAGTTGCAGAGCTTCATGTATTTGTATAGGTAATAGCATGACCTGTAGTGGTATTTGGCAATAATACCTCGAGTGATATTTCGGTATTTGGACAATTTTGAAATATTACGAGCCGGTATTATTGCAAAATACCACGTACAGGTCATGCTATTATTTGTTTATAATGGAAGCCGAGAAATTTTCGGTAACGCGCAAGAAATTTATTTCGTTACGGTTGAAAAAACAAACAGTGTGCATCCGTAACAATCTTTTTACGTCAATGACAAAAGAAATGTTTGACAGTTTTGATCCACGTCCTAGTTGTTTTGTTTGTATTTTTGTTTACTGTTTTTTTTGGCAAGCTTTTTGTATTTCTTCCTCGGAAATTTCCGGGAATCTTGCCGCCATTTTTTTGCAAACAAAAGCAAAAACGTCATTATGTTCAGTGTTGTCATGGTAACTTTGTTATACCATCCATTTTTTGCTGTTATACCACTATTACGCGGCAATAGCGATACTATCAACCAATCAAATCTCTGAAATTTCTCGGCTTATATTATAAATGTATTTATTTATTTATTTATTTATTACAATCTATGGTTAAAAAGGTAAAGGATAATCTGTAAAAGAGTCCTTGACCCCATGTAAAGACAGATCACCTATAACTAATATAGACACACAAAAAATAACAAATTCGAAGAGTGCATTAAGATATAAAAAAAAATCTTTAATTCTTAAAAATCAATAAGAAATTTCTTAACTCTAGACTTAAAAATATTTAAATTATCAGAGCAACGAATATCTAGAGATACTTGATTCCACATGTCAGTTATTTGATGGAAAAAAAACTATACATCAAGACATTAGGTCTGGCAAATTTCTTCTTTAAGGTTAAAAAGTTCTTAGACCTAAGTGAAAAGCGGCGAGCTTCTGACTGGGAATCTATAATTTGCTGGCTATCCAACGTAATACAGGGTTATCTTAACACCAGTTTTTCAAATATTTAACTATGATTGCAGAAGAGGTGTACACCAACCCTCCAGTGGAAGGTTCATGTCCAACACCCGGATGTGACGGCACAGGTCACGTGAGCGGTCAGTGGAAGACCCATTACACGTAAGTACAGTTTTGTTTCATATCTGAATTCGACGCCAGCCATACTACTGATTCTACAATCAATTTTTTTCCTTCACTGTTTGATGGAAGGTACGGCAACAGTCCCATAGAATCCAAGTATTCATAAATTTTATTTATTTCCTTTATAATTGTCTTTGGAAAGACTTATTTTAGCCTGTGTATGTCTATCAGGGAATATACGGTTGCATTCGTCTTCTAAAGCTTTGTTCTCTTATTATTTATCTAGTCTGTCGGGTTGTCCTCGAGTAAAGCATTTGACAGCGAAATCGCCTACTACGAAGAACAAGACCTCACTCCACTCCCCCACAAACAAAACTACATCCATGACCAGTACAGAATCCAGTGTCATTGGCACGCGCAGTACCTCCCGGTAAGGAAACGTTTGTCACGTGAATGAACCACGTGATATTTTGAAATCAATATGATTTTTTTTAATTTTAGGCCTCTTTTTCATAGCGAATCTAGGTGTAATCAATTTTCATTCACATGAAAATAAGTTAATTTGCGTGGGAATGAAAATTGATTTGCATATGAAAGGATGAGCACCTAGACTGGCTTTGAAAAAGAGGCTAAGGTAATTCGGAAATGGCCTATTGTGACGCATTGTCTTGAAGAATGAAGCAAGTTTTTCAGAGATAAATGCCTGTGAAAACAACAGTCTAACTAAGTTCATATGAAACTGTAAACAAATTGGGGTACTGTAATTTATGGGAGAAAATAAACTTCTGGTCGTGAAGCGAAATTTGACCCAGATTGATTAACTGCCAGTATTTCTCTTTTACGTTAATTCTCATTTGATCTTTGCATGTCAATGCCAGACGCAAGCTTCTCTACAGGTTTATCCTCAGGGGCGGATCCACGGGGGAAGGGGGGGGGGTGGATTGGGTGGCTAGCCACGCCCCTTCGGAGAAGCCCACCATAAAAATCTAATACGTGGAAAAAAGGAAATACATGCATGGGTCCCAAAAAATATAGTATGGTTTGGTGGCCGACTGTATCAGCCACCCCCCATTAAAATATCCTGGATCCGCGCCTGATTGTGGTCGCAGTCAAGAGTTAGGACGTAACACATATTCTTCGTTGTTGGCTTTGAAGTTTGAATTTTTAAGCACACACACTTAAATCGCTGACCGAGGTATCTACTGTACGTTCCTTTGTAGGCGCTGTAGTGTTAAAGAAGAAAGGTCCGAAGTGAACAGGTCAAGAGGTAATTATTTGATGATAACTCAATATCGTGAAGAAGATGTCAAAGGAATTCAGAGAACTGTATCGTTACTCCTTCGCGTTTGTTCTGACTGGTGTTATGTACAGTGGGCGCTGTTGAAGGACATCGATTGTATAACATCTTTGTTAGTCTCATAAATGATATTATTTTAGGGGGGTTGGAGTGAGAACTTTGCAACCTCGTTCTCATGGAGTTTCGTTCACTTCGGGGAGGTTGGGAACTTAAGACAAAACCTTGTAATGAATTCAACAGACAAAGGGGCGGTGAAAGGGTTAACGTGCCTTAATTTGTGTAGGAGCGGAATCAACCAGTGTCACTGCAAATGTTATGCGCGTTTCTAGTTGTTTTCATGCTACGGGTTAAATGCAACTCTGCGCGACATAAAAGTGATAACTGGGAGGACATGAAATCCTTCATTGAGCATGCCGTATGTAGGCCCGAAATCTAACCCGCAAGAAACAGGTGCGTTAGTTCTTGGACTGAAATGGTGCATAACCATTGCTCTGTTGTTGTCTTTCAGTCGCAGACAAGGGCATTCAACACGTTTCTCCATTCTCCTTCCCATGGCCTCTGGGTAGTGGATTTCCCTCAGCTTTCCTGACCGAACTCAAGAATTCCATGAATCAAAACAACCACGCTGCGCTATCCCATGAACGTCAGCGAATTTTGCGCTGGAACACTGATGACGTAGCTAATCACGTACGTGCGATAGGCTGTGCAGACCAGGCAAAAATTTTCTCTGAGCAGGTAAGCGCAGAAAAGTTGTCATTTCAATCAAACATGGCAATTCAATAAAGCCAAAAATGAGAAAAGCATGCAATTTTTATATCACAGCTTGCAATTGTTGCACACAATATGCACGCAGCATAATGTGCGTAGAGTTGGATCAATCGTGCAGTGCTTATGTAACCCTTACCCGCACATTGCCAATCATTGCGATTTGGTGTGTGAGATGCAATTGTCGCTGCAATTATCGTTACTAAG
The DNA here is from genome assembly GCA_948470475.1 of Galaxea fascicularis. NCBI lineage: Eukaryota > Metazoa > Cnidaria > Anthozoa > Scleractinia > Euphylliidae > Galaxea > Galaxea fascicularis. The sequence goes on along the minus strand of OX419342.1, from coordinate 21,077,583 downwards.
ATAACTAATTAATTCGTTGGTTCATTCATTAATTGCTGAAAGCTTTGTATGCTGTTCGATTACAAAACAAATTCGCATCTCGTGCCTTCAAAATAAGTTCTGAAAAGTCCCTTTTGAGTTTCTAATGCCTGCTAGTTAAATGCGTGACTAATTTGCCAGTGGTAATGTTATTTCTTTTCCTCAAAAAGTGCGCCGCCCCCCCCCCCCCCCGAACCCCTTCCCCTGCACGGTCCCTGTGTTTGTAGTATAATCATTACCTAAACAGCATGTTACATCCAATTACTTATTTTAGCCCCTTGTCATTGATTATGCACCTTTCTGTTTTTGCAGCAAATAGACGGAGAGGCATTCCTTTTGCTCAACCAAAGTGACATTGTCAACATTTTGAAGATCAAACTTGGACCTGCTCTCAAGATCTTCAACACCATTCCAAAGTTTTGATGATGATTTCTTTCTCTAACTATAGCGACTAAAAGCTAAAACAACTATGAATTTGTGTGGATCCTCGAAACTGTAACAACACTACTTTTGGGCACTTATTTACTCACTTTACTTCAGAGCAAAAAGGCCTTTGCAAACGCTCGCAATGTAGCATCGTTGGCTGGCTACAACCAATCCTGTCGGTTGGGTTTTGTCAGCCAACAATGCTACAGGAAGTAGATGAATTGGGTTTAGCTAACATGATATACATTATCAACCTCTATTTCGTTTTAGAGCACTTTTCAACTAAGTGTTGTAAAACCAAGTGGCAAGAGTTTTGATGGCCAATCACAGAACGAAGCAATGCAAAGCCTAAGCAAACGCAATCATCATTCGACACCCAAATGAAAACCGCCCTTTGTTGAACAAGTAGTTTGTATGCTTCTAATCTTTGTGCTTACTACACTGGGGTTAACGCATTATATTTTTCGACAGAGCTCCTTTATTCAAGACAGTTTAAAATGTTCATCTTGATCCATAACTATAAGATCTACGGCTTTTATGCACCATCTTTAAATTTGCATTACAGTTGAAAACTTGACATATTTTGCCAACGGCTGAAAATCAGATTGGTCGGTGACAATCGCAGGATTTGGCAGTAAAAGGACATGAAATGCTTTGTCGATGATTAACTGGAATGCAGTGACGCCGGAATAATCATACATTCACTTGTGGACTTGAAGACAACCGCTGCACAAAGGAGCACCCAAATTTACATGAATAAAAATATTTGCATCAGAGCGAATATTAGGAATATCTCTTTAATATTTCTATAAAATAATAAAAGCTAAGAAGGTAGTCGAACGAGAAACTTCCTCGTCCAAATAAACTCAACGTTGTTTGCAGTTTGCGCTTTTTGTATGTGATCGTTTGTTGAGTTTTGGACGACAAATTGAATCTTAATCGTTTATACATAGTTTGTATCGTTTGTAATTAGCAGAGATGAATAAATATGGTTTATATTCTAGTACAAGTGTGCTCGTTTCGACGATCGGAGTGGTCATGCGTACAAGTGACCACATCTTTCCTTCCCTTCCAGGAACCTTCTTAATTTTTGTTTTACTGGATTTCTTTGGTTTGTACCATGGAGATTAACGAACGCCGATTGCGGCTTTCCGTCGTACCTTGATGTAGGGAAAGGCCGCAGATAGCTATGTGTTGTTTGGAGTGGTTATGGAGATTCAAATTACGAGCGACTGGCTTTGGTGCATCCTTGTCGTTCTTCTCAACATCTCGAAGGTGTTCGCGGAGTCGGTCGCCTAGTCGTCTTCCTGTCTCGCCAATGTATAACTTATTGCACATTTACATTTACATTATCAATTCCGTTGATAAATCAAATTTTTGTATACAACTCACCCACCGACGCAGCACCACAGTTTCTTTAGAAACTACACTGTGCTCCTTTTATTCCAATACAAGAGACCTCAGAATGTGGGTAACTAGTTGTGGAAATCCACATGTTCGCGGAGATTGGATTATTTACCTCAACCTTTTCAAAAGTCTTCCATTGTCTATTTAACCAATGAATTTCTGAGTCGTCTTGTCATGCGACAGTGATTGATCCACAGTCTCACAGTCCCACAGTCCCACCGTCCCACAGTCCTCCATTTGAATAATGTATGTTAATTTAAGCAAAGTGCCCGGATGTTCTACCTCCAGAAAGCGTGTTCGCCAAGCCATCTTTGCTTCGCGAGGGAAATATCAGTGTAACAGTATCAGCCGTATTTCTTACGAATATGTCTGGTCTAGGGAGGTATCCTCTAAACATTCCGTCTCTTTCTGATGCTTTTCTGGGCTCCAATCAAAGACGAGACCGCCTGGATTACGATTACGATGACAGACGGTACAGAGAGCGCGAACGAGATCGAAGGGATGACGATTACAGAAGAGACAGCGTTGGGTCGAGAGCCCGAAGCTCGCGGGACAGATACTCTCCTGAAGTAAGATTAATCATGAAATGAAAGGCTTGCATTTTGAAAGCGGGTAACTTGAATTTGGTTGTCACAAAGAGCACAAGGCATGGGCTTGTGGTCAGATATTTCCACTGTGGGTTCGAATCAATCATTCAACGTGAAGTACGGTAGCTTACTTTGCTTTAGTCAACAGTGCCGTCGACAAATGTGTTACTCGTTTAACTCTGGCAGCTTTTCTTAACCTGGGAACCAAGCTTATTATTATGCCATGTTTCACATATATTCGTAAACAAGCCATACCAGTTCATACCGTTGTGTCCTTCATACCAGTTCATACCCTAGCTTGGGTTGGCTCGCGTTTTTTTATTATTCTTATTCAGCAGTGGCAGAAACCGAAAACAAAGTCCTTGATGATATATGATATCGATATTATATTGATGATGGCGATGATAATGACCATGGAGCTAGAACATCTTCTTTAGTATTTGAAAAGGTGCTACAAATCAAGCATTAGAGCCCCCTGTTTACATTTTGCAAACACAGGCATCAAAACTTTTGAATAACTAAAAGTTTCCTGAAATCGTAAAGCTTGTGCGATGTGGCTTGGAGCGACAAGAGTATCTCACAAATTTATGTGTCTAGGTAAGCTGAAAGCCACACTGTGGTCGCATGGTAGCAAGCAATACCCCTTAAATCTACCAAATAAAGTTTGAACCTGAGCGTAAGCAGCCATGGACACAGTGTTTCTGCCTTGTTGGGCCTCATCAGCATGGCATAGCTAATGCTCAGGCCCAAGTACCCACACGAATAATGTAAAAATGAATAACTCTTCACATTTTCATTGTTTATTTTATTCGTCTGGGTACTTGGGCCTAAGTATTAGTTATGCCATGCTGACGAGGCCTAATAACAAGGCCAAAACAGCTGTCCATGGCTGCTAATGCTTGAGCTCAAACTTTATTTGGTAGATTTAAGAGGTAATGCCCGATACCATGTGGCCATAGTGCCCTATGAGTGGCTTTCAGCTTACCTAGATACATAAATTTATGAGGTATTCTCAAAAGTTTCATGACTTTGATGAATTGGTATAGTTTTTTTCTTTTACATTCGTCACAGTGGTTACATCCTTTATAATACCTGTATGTACCTTTGGCAATTTGTATTGCTACAATCTGTCAGTTTAGTATAGTGATCCCGTATTTGTCAAGATTTGGCTGGAGAAGGTATTTATAGTTGTAGGTCAAGTAGCATTTTGCTAACTTCAAGGTTTTCATCACACCCTCTTATGTGTCATTCATTGGCCTGTACTTCAATGCAACCAAATCATTTCAGTCTGAATACTGAAGAGAGTTGCCAAGCAATAATTGTGTAGTAGTCAGCCATCCCTAACCTGCATCAGTTAGCTTTGATCTGGAGCAGCAACTTGAGCTTTGCAGAGAGAAGTACTTGTGTTTCCCTCACAGTGTACTTCCATAAAGTGGTTTGTTGCCTCTTTCCTTTGTAGTGTTTCCCCACTGATGCATATTGTCACTGCAAAGCCTACAGGAAAATACTCATTCTATCCACAAATGTTTATTAGAGAACTTATGTTTATGGCATTTTGAACTTCAGGTGAAAATTTGTCACATGTTAATAAGGCATCTTCACCTGGCAAACAAAAATGACTGTTCTGACATATGGAATTATAAGCATTGGAAGACAGCTGGCAATTTATGTCATCATTGTTTTACTGGCTTTTTGGATGAATTCTTTGGTTAACCTGTTTAGATTTGTTGTTAAAATGTACTAAGTTCAATGAGTTAATAATGCATGTTTTAAAAAACAGTATGCCTTACATTGTACATATATAACTAACACCACAGCTGGGACTCTTGGTGTTACTTCTTAAGCAAGTCCAGCAAGTAAGCAAACTGTTATTCATGTTCCTGAATACAGCCTACTGACACCGATCATTGCTGTAGCAACCTGTGAGGATTTCAATAAATCATTGTCACAAACAGAAGTGATGCAGTGACTTGTGGTTAAGTTTGTGTCTTTCTTCAGGAAAGAAATAACGGTCATTGCTTCTTATACTGATCATATTCTTGCCTCCATTTTATCACTTTATATACAGCCTTCATATTCATCATACCTAGATGATGAGCGTCAGGATGTCGTCAGTTATCCTCTAGGGCACCTCAACGCTTCAAGATCTGATCGTGGCAACAACAGGAATGACAGGAATCGTAATCAGAATAACAGGGACCGCTATCGTGGCAATAACAACAATAGTAGGCAAAACAACAGAGGCCCTCCAAACCAAGGACCTGGAATCTTGGGTGCTAAGCCAGGGGATCGCACAGTCCCAGAATTGCCAACCAATCCTTTGCAAGTTCCAGGTCTGGTTTGATTATATCTCCCTTTGATCTGTCATTCCAGGTCTTTGTAGAATTACACTTTTTGCCCAACTGTTATGCAAACCCAGCACAGTTTCTGTGTTTGGGTTTAACAATCTCACATGTTCACTTCTGTGAAGGTTATCTTCGAGGAAAACAAAACCAGCTTGTGGTGTTGTTCTCTGACCATGGATATTACTTACTTAAGCCTCATTGCACCATGTGGCAGATAAGGCCCTATGCAAGGTGTTTCTATCAGCCTTTTCACCATTTTGAAATCATTATGTGTCAACTAGTAAGTTTTTTTATCTGTGATACACATCTTCATCTGTTGTAATTTTGATGGTGCTGTTCTTTGTTTATGTTGTAACAAGTCTGCATATTCTCCAATGTCTTGGAGTTAGTTTGACATCATTTCCACATGAATCATGACTGTTTGTTGCATTCTGTCTGTCAAAGAGTTTGAACTCAACGCTTGAACGAATTTAAATCCTACTGGATTTAGTTTGAATCACTTTTAATCTCCTCACTCTATTAGTCAAATGTGCCTCTAAATCAAAGCACTGCGTTAGCTCTGTATTGCCCTGCATGTACATCGTATGATGAGAAAGTTATTTTAACTTGCAACTCAACTGATACAGTGAAAGTTGGATTTAGTTTGTTTCACTCCTAATCTCCTCACTATTGGTCAAATGTGCCTCTGAATCAAAGTACTGGTTGTGCACTGTACTGCTTTATATGTACATCACATGAGGAGAAAGTTATTTTTTACATGCAACTGAACTGGTGCAGTGAAAAATGTTACTTTTAGGCCTGAGTGGTTTGTGCATTTATTTCTACCCTCTGTTAATCAAACCAAGTGGCCGGTTGATCCATAAACATTGTATTACTCTTTCAAGTGGCAAGGGTGTGCTCTAAGAAAAGTAGTTGGGCGCCAAACCTCTAAACCCTTGAAATCCAGGGTGCCCAGCATATAAGTTTGGTGCAAAAACTAATATTTCCTGGTCGCCCGATGGCAAAAGTAAGTCGCCAGGGGCGACCGGGCGTCGCAAGAGCACAGCCCTGAGTGGTGTCATTTCGAATAATGAGTTAATGTGTCATCAGAGCCATAACACACGCTGATAATACTGTTATGCCCATGCACAGGTGTGTGATTTCTACAACAACGGATGAAAAATATTCTGGATAAAAGTACATCAAATGCTTCAGTTACATGCATACCAAGTTTTGAATTTTCCGCTGTGGTTTAAACAAACTTGGTTCTTCAGAATTTCCATTCTTTTCTAACATATTGCTATGAACATGAGCCATGAGTACTGGCAGTCAACCATTTTTTTTTTTTCCCATTTGGCTATACATTTAGTTTGACAGACTTTGGTCTCGAATGTTCGCAATTGGCCGTACTGTCAGTGAACTTCTTGATCTCTATATTGCTGCAAACTTTCAGCAAAGAAACATCAACCACTTCAAGTTGCCCACGTTGCAAAATAATAATTATTCTCATATCATTAAAAACACCGACCAATAAATTATAACACGTGCGAACATGTCCAATGTTAACTCGATAATTTGGGAAGATCAGAATGGTGTTGGTTGTATGAGGTCACCACTGCAGTCAGATTGTCTCTTCCCTCAGTTAGGACCAGCTGTCACATTTCAAGTTGATGTTTTTTTCCCTGTGATTTTGTATCTCTATTGAACTTTTTTTTCATATGGATCAAACTTTGAAAGAAAGCTTTCACTTTACAAACTGAAGGAAACCTTGCATCATTTCTTACTACACTGTAGTTGTTGCGGTAGTTTCAATCTTGGTATCGACAGTATCTGTATTTCCACTTCAGTTTCAATACAGAATAACCTATAGCATATTGGTTTGGAAAAATCTGGCTCAGACTGAAAGTTGTGGCGATCAGTGTTGTTTGCAATGAGTGATACTGTTGGACTCCATTTACCTAACACACCAAGAAAGTGGAAAATGGAGTTGAACTTTTTCCACAGTTCAAAGAAACTCCTACTGCAGCTGTGTGTGTGCTTTCTATTTACAGGTAGCCATGCTATGTACTGTACACAGTAAACATTCTTGAGCTCAACATTTCCTAATTTCAGTTTGCAGCATTATAAACTCAAAACTCATCCTTCAAAAATGACTTAAAACCCCAATGTCAATATCAATATCTCCTTGCCTTTTCCATTTGGTATGTTACATGTAGGGAGAATTTGTATAAATGTTGACTCAACTGATCCCTGGTAATCATTTCCTGTATTCTCATCCCTGCATTATTGATGACCCGGTGATTATTATAAGGAGAATTTAGATGTAAGGAGTTGAAATTTAGCTAGCCACGGTATATAGTTTCATTTACAGTCTAACATGTATTCATCATTTGAAAAGCACATTTTTGTAGCAAAATTAATAATGAAAACAGTGTCCTGTATCAAAGTGTTAATTTTGGAGCAAGGAACACTGCCATTGCAGGGCATTAAACCGTGAATGAAAAACTTTGAACGGCGATTGTATGTGACAAGTATGCGAGGAATAAGAATCACTACATGGCTTTTAATGGAGTACGAAATAGTTACCATATAACACAGGTTAAGAAGATCCATTGCAAAAAGATTGTAGATAATGGTGTAATCATCACTTCCCTTAAAATTTCCAAATTTTGTTGTACAAGCCATGAAGTTGGATGCTTGGATGTTGATTGATTTTCATATAGTTGCATTTTTATAGACAGTGTTCAATAGGAAAATTGTGTTAGTCAAATTGCATGTACAAGCCTTTTCTAAAATGTCTGTACACTTGGCAGAGCATCATAAGAAGCAGAAAATGTATGAAAATTATGAATATTGTTTTGGTTTTGTACATGCAGCTTACTTGAAGAGTTATCAGTAGTCTGCCAATACCAAAGTGATGTGAACTAAATCAGCTAGTTACTTCCAACAACACAGTGAATTGAAGTGAGGAAAAGATAGTTTTCATCATTTGCCATATATCTGGAAAAAGACTAATGACAGGGTGCTATGTGGTACAGTTAAAAGATATATACATTGTACATGGAGAATGCATTAACTATGCAGTGCTTCATAGATTGCAAGTGAAAAGAGTGTTGAGTTCAAATTCTTAATGAAGTAACTACTGTAAGTGTTTCTGTAGGATCTGTGGTCAGCTGCTATTCTCAGGACTTCTTCGTGTAACTTCTTGTTTTTCACTGGTTTGTGAAAAATACATGTAAGGTTAAAAGTAATTCGTTCATTTGAGCTAATGTGATATCCTGAATGATCCAGGCTTAGGTATGACAGGATCTGGACTGGGAACTGGTCTGACTGCCCAGTTGGCCCAGCAACAGCAGCAGCTGATGGCTATGGTGCAAACACAGTCTCTACTTGCAGCCATGCAAGCTCAGGCAAACGCGAATGCTCAAGCTCAGGTACAGGCCAGGAATAAGCAAGGAATGCCATCTCCTATGGGTCTGCTACCGACTCCACTGATACCACGGAACAACCAATCAAGAGACATGCAGAGGCAGAATCGGAAACGGGGTAGGAATGACAGTTGGGGTGGAGGAGGCAATTATGGGAACAAAAGAGAACGGTATGATAACAGAAGACAGCAGGGAGTGAACAAGGGGTACAACCAACAAAACAGAGCCAAACAGAATCAACAGAGTCAGCCAATCAAGAAAGCTGTGACTGTTGTTCAGGAAGATAAAAAAGAAGCTGTGGAAGAGGAGGAACCAGGCAATGAGGTGGAAGAAGAAGAAACTGCAGAAGGTATAGGTTCCTGATATGTTTTGTAAAGTTCTCCCAAAAAAAATAACTTGCACGCACTTACAGATCTGTTTATTTAAACTCTCAGAGCAAGAATCTATACAAAGATTTTTTTATATACTTGTCACCTGGGAAAGTATAATTTCATATCAGAAAAGATACTGGCCTTGCTTCAATTTTCCTTGCCCTTTCAGGATTGCACCAAATAGATATCAGTCTCCTATGAGCCAATTCATGCCACTGACAGTATAGTTCATGTCGAGACTTTCATTTGTGTGCAACAAATTACAGTTGTATGACCCTCCCAGTGAGATTCAACTTTGTAGAAAGGTCACTCGGATGCTGATTTTATTTTGTCATCGATCTTGTGTTCAGGCGATGAGGAAACCGAGGGGGAAGAATTGACGCAAGAGGAAGACAAACATGTTGATGAAGCTGTATCCCGCAAATCTGTGGAATTCAATGACCGTCCCCTGCCTAAATCAGTGAACTTCATTGGAGAGGATGTTGATGCTTTGATGATCTCACTGTTTGACAAGAAAAGGTCCAAGTACATTTGCCAGCAGTGCAAGATCATCTGCAACATACCAGTGGTAAGTACTTAAGTTGGTGTTAATTAATGTGTATTCAACCAGTGAAGGGCATCACATCAAAGGCTGTGAATCCGGATCTACAATCTTCATGTATGATTGTTCCAATCAATTTATCTGATTTTACAGTCTTTCCCGTAAAACCGTGAACACCAGAAAAAAATTCTGGCATGTTTATTGTTTTGCAACCAATCAGATGCAAGATGAAACCACAAACTAATTACCGTTACAGTTTGTGGTTTAGTTTCCTCGCACGTGATTGGCGTTTTACTTGAAACACGATAACATTCCATTAATATTTCTAGTGTTCACGGTTTTATGGGAAAGTCTGTAAAAAGATGCTAAATCTCTTTTTTTCTTTTTTTTTAATGGATGGCATACAAATGTTGTCAAGCAATAAGCCAATACTTAGGCTAGGAGGTTGTGCTTCTTCTCTGCTAAAATTGTATGTGTTAACATTATTTTTTTCTTTTCACCCATAAAAGGCCACTTGTTTGTGTGGGCATTGTTAACACTTTTTTCCTAGGTGTTCTAACCAGGGGTGAACTTCAGCAACTGTCTGTAGGATGAAAGAAAAATGGTTGCAAGTCAACAAAGTGGAATGCTACTTTAACTGATGCTTGAAAAGACTGCAGTTCTGGCCAACTCAGAAAGATTTCCACATAGCCCCATACATAAGTTATACATGTATAACTGTCATCTCAACCCTGTTCTGAAAACTAATAGAGTTTGAGTCACAAAATGCAATGTGTATGATTATTGTATGAGGCTGTGTGAAAATCTTGCTGCCAACTCAACAACAGTCTGTTACTCAGACAAGAAGTTTAGGTTATTAACAATTTGTCAATTAGATTCCTGAATAGGTTCTCTGGTCTGGAATCTAATTGTTCATTGTTGTTTTGTTTTAGAGTTTTTATAAGCATCTGCTTGGCAAGAGGCATGCCCGCACGGTTTTGGAAAAGCAAGGAAAAGAACTTGATGCAGAAGAGTTCAAAAGTTTTTCTCAGGTAAGTAAATTAAACATTTCTTTGAATTAAATTATAAATTTTTCACTTAAGCTAGTCTTAGTTTTTCATTTGCTGGGATTGTGAAGCTCAGTTTCATTAAAAAAGAAATCCAGAAACCCTTTGCATTCGAGGAAGTCAAGTTTTGTTTAGTTTAGTGTAGATTCTGTGTTTCTTGTGCTTTGCCCTTACATTAAACTTCATCACCAGCTGATGAGGGAACTGGTGCCATAGAGGTTGGCAGGATCATAAGCAATTCAGGCACCGCAGGGAGGTAACCATGGCAACCCTGTGGGCGGGGACCACCCCAACAAACAGCCACCAACAGGCACTGTCACACTGAAAGAACTTCAATGGAATACTTACCAACCTTAACCACTAATGGGTGGGAGGGAACGGGACCAGAATTTGCAAAATTTGCTCAAAGAACTAAGCAAACACTGAATTATTCTGTAAAGATTCTCGACAGCTGAATGTATTGGCAAGCGATGGACCAAAAGGTTCTCCCAAAGCCAAGTACATGTAATCCTTCCCTGCAAAATCCAGGGGTGCACATCCCGCAGATCGCTTGCACAAATGAGCAAGACTGCTGGCAGCATTGGTTCCAGTTTAACATCGCCTAAATTGCATTTAGCCATATGTAAACTCAGTTTCACATTAATGTGGCTAAATGTAATTTAGGCGAAGTTAAAATCGAGGCAATGCAGGCAGCGGTCTTCTTCATGGCGGCTCAGACCTGCTGCAGGGCAGCCCGGTAAGTGGCAGGGTTCTGGGTATTTACAGGGCTCAGATTTCTGAGACTCATTGTGCAATTATTCGTGTTGCTTTTGTGAAGCCTTCGTGTCGTTCTGCCCCCCACCCCTTTCCCGCCCATGTAGGTATGTGTCAGCTTATTTCCACTGATTTCCTAGTCAGTGTGACGGTGGTTGCCGCTCACAGGGTTGCCATGGTTACCTTGGCTCTCAGCTCGTCCGCTTTCCTTCCCACCATCCGTATAAGCACCATCCCCCAACCTCATCTATTGCTGATGAGTTTAACAACTGATAATTAAAATGGACAAACCTTTCAGAGCTTCTTTAGAAAAAACAGTTCAGTTACTTAGACAGGATGATGTTTTAAAGAAGAATTCACGCATGCATGTGGTTTTGTTTTATTTAAGGAGAAGTCATCTACCAAGAAGGAGGAGGTTGAGAGTACCCCACCTGTGACTAAAGCTGAGGAGAAAGAGGAAGTTGTCACTCCAGAGTTGCCGAGTCCTCCAGCAGTACAGTCCCCAGGATCTGAGACAAATCTTGACTTTGTCAAGTACACTTGTGATACGAGGAAGACAGCCATGAAGGATGGAAACATCATTACTATCTCATCTGTGACACAGTCACGTGTCAGGATTGATGGATTTACAAGTGGAAGAAATATGTTGGGTAAAGCAGACAGTTGCAGTGTGCCTTTGTTAATTGTACAGTTTCAGGGAATATCCACACCTTCCCTATAGAGGGTCAGTGGAAATTCCATTGGGGGAAGGGACAGCAAAATCAACAGTTTTTTTAAGGAAAGTACGGAGCTAAATTGAAATTTCCAGAGCAGTGGGTGCAAACCAAAAAAGAACCCCTGTGGGGACGGGGGGTAGGATATTTTCTAGAACCATGCATTGTTGATTAAGATACTATGTTTTCATTGGCAAGTGATATTTTAGTGTCAAAGAGATTGGCAGTATTCACTTACAAATTACCTTCCTTTCCACCATATTTGATTTCACGATGTCATAAGGTTTTTCGTTACAACTGTAGTTAGAACACAAGATTTTCTGCTACTTGTCTGTGGTGGCAACTGCAATTACATGACATTTTCAGAGGAAATTAGAAAACACAGGCAATGATGGCATCCAATGTTTTGTATACGTACATGTACCTTCTTGTTTCTAATTTAACATGCAGTATTTTCCAACAATAATTTTTTAGTAGAGTATAGGGTTTCTCGTTAATGTGACAGTTTGTTTTTGACAGTGACGTCTTGAAAACCTAGAAAGGCATTAAACGCTCTTTCTTCTTCAGGGTTGTTCATTATTTTCTCGCAAAATCAAATTTTACTGTTAGCGTTCTAGATGAAATTAAGAGTCATCTGTTTGCAAACCACAACGTTGACAGAGATTCATGTGTGCTATCAGGTTGTGAATTTGTGAAAGCCGTTTCTGGATTCAACTGCCGCCTTTGCAAAACCTTCATTCGCTGTGGAAACGATGTGCTAAATCACATCAAAGGGAAGAAACACCAGAGTAATTACAAGGTAAGAAGTGGTTGTGTTACAATGTGTCAGATTGCCCTCTTGTTTTGCGCTTAATTTTCTAGAAAACATAGTCAAAGAGGAAACAAGTTACGGTAAGTTGTGAACAAAAGACGACAGAAGATGCCGAACACGTGTAATGTTTACCCCACGAAAACAAGTCTTTATGCGGGAAATCAGTATTTTTTTTTTTTTAAGCAAAATATGAAAATCACCCAAAAATCACAGCATGGTAGTGTCTCCAACCCTTCAAATGTATGTGGCACAATTGTGAATGACTTTCAACCCGCATAATTGTTAATCACTTGTACGTATTATTTTACCCTACCAGACTTACGTCCAAGACCATCCTCAGTATGAAGAACTTCAGCTGGCTAGGAACAAAGAGTTAGAGGCAGTTCTGAGACCAAAAGAAGGAGAAGAAGTAGTGTTGTTTGAAGTTCTGGACAAGGACATCGAGACAAGTACTACAAAACCAAGGAGCCGTCGCAGTGAATCGCAGACTGGCCAATCAGACGAGGTGAAAACCTGTTTGATGGTTTCAGTTTCTTTTTGCAACTTTTGTGCATTTTTGACCCTTGATTCGTCAAATCGGCTGAACAAACCATTTTCGTAATCTTCACATCCATACTTTGTGAGTGACCAGTACGGTCAGAATGTTGAGACGTGGAAATACTGACTTTTTCGAGGTCAGTGCTCAGTGTTCTGAACATCGACCAGACAAAGTTGTAAGCCTGTCGCTAGCGATTTTCCCGCCGAGTATTCCATTACGAGTTAACCGTCTTCTGTTGCAAGCAGGCCGCGCACGATTTTCCCGCCAAAACTTTCCGGAAGCGCCGATATTCAGTGTTGCAAGCAGGCCGCGCAAGGCCGCGCACGATTTTCCCGCCAAAGCTTCCCAAAAGCGCCGATATTATAAGTATTCCATTCGGAGTTCACCGTATTCTGTTGTAAGCAGGCCGCTCACTATTTTCCCGCCAAAACTTTCCCAAAAGCGCCGATATGCTAAGTATTCCATCCAGAGTTAACCGTATTCTGTTGCAAGCAGGCCGCTCATGATGTACCAGTGAAAAGGACTTTTAAAAATATTCCTATGCTGTTTTTCAAGGGCTTCTGTCCCAGTTATATCGATGCGGGAATATTGCCTAAACAACTCTCTAAAAGTTCGTTCATTTTGTTGTTCAGGTACAAATAACAAAGTTTGTGTTGGCGTCCCAGTCTTCCGATGAAGCAGACGACATACAGTGCGAGACAGCGGACTTGGATGTCGACGTAGACGGTTTGGAGCAACTGAACGAAGACTCTTTGCTTGCAGATGAAAGCACGGAGGAAAATACAGGAATGGGTACTACAACAGACGAGGAGGACATCCTGTATGATCCTGCCGAGATTACTGGTGCTGATGAGGACGAAGAAAAACAAGCGGAAACAACAGCAGACCCTCAGGTTGGTGACATAGGACATGTAATTGATAGAGGAAAGGTTTAACTCTGGACGGAGGCCTTCTTTCGTTATGCTTTCAGTCGCTATCGTTTGTATTTTAATTTTTTCTACTTACCCTCATTGCCTTTTATTTAAATCTGCGTGAGAAATTTTTTTAAATACAGTTGAGACTCAACATGTCATCATCAGTGAGGCTGCTTTGAAAAGCGTCCTGTCTTTTTATATTTCAGTCCTTTCTTAAAAGATCAAAATTTTAAGCTGTGTTTCCATTGCTGGTTTCATTGACTTTTGTTAAGAGTGTCAACATTTTCGACAACTGGACTATGGGTCTTTTAACTGACTGGTTATGATTTCACCATGAGATGATCCATGCGTCAGGGTGCTGTCCAGCCCACAGACTACATGCCTCTTCTTCCCTCCCCTCCCTTCTCTTCTCTTCCTGTACCCCCCCCCCCCGCCTCCTTTCTCCTTTCCACTACCCCTTGGAGCAAGGTCGGTCACTTAAGCTTCTTGTTGTTTAACAGGAGGCAGAGGATTTTCTATCACTGTCTGTGGATCAACCTGAGACCAAGACTGATGACTTGGAGGAAACTGAGGAGCCACCGACAGTCACAGCCAGACACCCCGCTAATCAGTGGACAGACCAGGAGCCTGACACACAGGAAGGTTCCCAGGAAGATACCGTGACATCCCTCAATGTCATCACTCCAGAAGTCACTCCAACGCCTCCTAAGCGTGGAAAGAAAGGTGCAGCCAAGGGGGGCGCTACAAGAGGAGGTGGGGCGAGAGGACGAGGGCGTGGGCGTGGAGGGAGACGAGGTGGGAGAGCATCGGCCGCGGCTGGAAGAGCTGCGAAAACTAAAAAGGGCAAAGTGGAGGAAGATGCCAGCAACAATGATGATGTGAACTTTATGGAGGGATTCGAGATCATAGATGAGATTGGCGATGGTGAAGACTAGAGTCTCACTTTACTTTGTACGACTCCTGTTTAAAATCGTTAGAATCCTGTTGGAGCATTTTCATTTTATCCACAGGTGTTTGCTGCATTGAAAATCTGTTTAGTTTTTTTGGAATTTTACAACTTGTTACTTTTGATTCTTTTAAGCTTGTAAAGAAAGTGTTTCTAAGAATAGCCTGTTAGTTTTCTTTCGTGCCATGAAAAGTAATAGCAAGAGGTCCGGTGAATTACATGTCCATTTTAACCTTTGCCTACTTGAGTGGATATTATATGGTGCTTACAACGGAGCCATTCTGTTAATTGATAATAGAGGGCACAGTCTTTGAATGATTTTCTTGAAGCAAGAAAACGTTTGGCTACTAATTCTTTTATCGGAGGCGATTCCTGGCTACCAAAATAGTCATGCAAACAGCTTTCCAATGATTAAGGCAACAGTAAGTGAAGTTATGAAATAAATAACATTAAAGAAATTTCAATTGCTGTAACGATCTAAAAACCGGAACAGTGTTTTTCCTTTACCGAGTTAACAAGAAGCCGACAGCGAATTTTAAATTATTCGTTTTGTAATTATATTACACTACTTGTGAATGAATAATTAAGCAGCACATTCAGCCACCGTTTAGTCAAACGTTCAAAGTTCGTGCTTTGTCGAGCGTTTGGCTGTTAAAAGGTTGTGCTGTGATACTGCCGTATCGCTTACTTTTGTATTCACATTTCCAATGGCGCATTCTCAAAACCCCGAGTCATTTCGATCCACCTCTTACGACGACGAGCCTCAAAGAGCCAAGTGGATGAAAGGGCAACGCGGGCTGGAGTGTGGCTGGCGAAGGGGGTGGGGTGGAAGTGTCATTTTAGTCCGGCATAATTTGAGCATAATTTTGAGCATAATACCCTAGTTTCACGGGTGACGCCCGAAAGTTCGAGCATAATCCGGCAGACCCTAGATTTGATTTGATTTAGAACGCCTTAAGATTCATTCTTGGTTTTCATATGACGTCATCAAAATTAAAAAATAAGATTTTAGTTTAGTTCGTTATTAGAACAGCTGAAGACTTATCTATTCACTAATTTTCAGCTTGATAGGGTTTTTCGTCTTGTGATAAAGCATGGTTGAATTTCTAAGCTTTTGCGTAACACGATATAAAACTGGCAGCCGAGAATGCCGTCACATAGGTTAAAAGAAGTGACTTACTGGCTGATATTTCGCAATCTGAACAGTCCTTGAATGAGAATAAGTACTCATGAAGATGTTTACGAGCTCTCAACTCGGTGACATGTTTTTATCAGCTTCCGGCCCCCATATTTCTGGCCCCTGAAGGCACACAAAGGCGTCTCCATACAAAGCCTGATAAATTTGCGTAAAACATTTCTTCGAATATCTCCCGCACGAAGCATCGCACAGACCTGAATCTTTGCGAGACTGTTTGAATATCCATCATCTTTTATCTCTTTGATTCTTGACGTTATTTGTTGAATAGTTTTGATGATGGTGTGACAGTGAAAACCGGCAATACCTGTAGCGGATTACGGTTGTTTACCATTTACATGGGAAAACCGGTTGGTCGACGGTTTGTACAAATGTTAAGCAAAAATCCGCAATGAAAAATTCCTTTCAGGATTGGCGTGTACCATTTGCACAACCCCTACTAAATAACACGTGACACGCATCAAAATTGGAGTAGGACTTTGAACCAGTGAAAATCGCAAATGGTACACACATTTTCCGTTCGGAAATTCCGGTTGGAAATTTTGGACTACCTTTCAAGAAATCCCGTTTTCCCGTGGAAATTTCCATTCGGGAAGAAAAAAATTAGTCTTCCCATTTACATTCCATCCGAAATTTCCGGATTTTTTCGGTAAATGGTAAACAACCTACGTCATCGTGCACCGCTAATGTACCAACTTAAATAAAACAATCTTAGAATGAGATTACAGTGAGCTAGACCCAACACTAAATGCGTGTCTTCCTTAACATTACATTACTACATGGGATCAACAGTCAAGCCCTCTTTGACGCCTAGATCATAAGGCATGCCCAAAGTTCTCAACAATCGTGAGACATCATGCTTGGCGTGAGAGACTGGGACGAGAATAACGTACAGTACCCAGCTATGCTACAACTTTTGAGATTCTGGACATTTTAGAACGCACTTTTACCAAACTTACATTTCAAACTTTAGAACTTTTAGAATGCTAGATAACTAGCTACTCTAGAACATCAGACATTCTAGACATTTCAGAACCCACATTTTAACCGGCATGTACTAAAATCTGACGATGTTGTTTTGTCTTTCCATTACAGACCATGTAAGAAATAAAATGTAATTTGTTTACCCACGTATAACGAAAGAGCTTAGAGCTCGTAATAAAGTGTACGTGTGTGAGATCGAATTAGAATTTAGAGGTGTTGGTTTTTGTGGAGGGAGGAAAACCGGAGGACCCGGAGAAAAACAAACAAACTCTACCTTCATATGACGGCGGGTCCGGAGAGCGAACCTGGATCACATTGGTGGGAGGTGAGTGCCATTCCACCATTCGAGCTCCCCCTATGTGATCATAGTCTTGAGAAATTTTCAAATAGTGGCGTGAATATGAATTGATTTTTTTTTCTCCAGAGAATTTCACGAGATCTGTAATGGGTAAACAAAAACCAAGCGAAAAAGGTGGATAACTTGTAACCGGCCGGTATGTAACTTAAGTATCAACTATAAGTATGCATTGCGGATCTACTATTGTACTGTGCAACAGCTGACCACGAATCCCGACAGCTCCAAAAGTGCGTGGCGAACATCGCCAACATGGCTAAATTGTGTTCTTTCGGTAAGTACAATGAATCATCCATATCCATCGCCTTTCATATATGGATATGTTTGAAGCATTTTGGTGTATAACGGATGAAATCTGTATTGCGTTTAGAATGTAAGCGATAAGCTTGTTAATTTGTTCAATGTCCCCTTTGGCTGCTTAAAACAGTAAATAACCCTAACAATAGGGGCTTGTAATTGGAAAAAGTAAACTATTTCTTTAAAAGCTAGAACTTCCTTCTACAGGAGTGGAATTTTGCGTCTGTCTTCCTATATTTTTAGCGCCTGCTTCTAAGCTCTTTCGTGCTACGTGGGTAAACAAATTACGTTTACATTTTATGTTTTTACACCGTCAAATTCGGTGTTCCGGAGTGTTCCGGTGTTCCTAGTTTTAGTACATGCCCTTTTAACCACACTCATATTATGAAGTTTCGAACTTTTACTAAAAGGAACGCCTCTAGATAGAACTCCTCAATTCTAAAACGCTAGAAATTCTAGACATTTTAGGAGCGGTTGCCTGTAAGGATCGAGAACCGTATTTCACCAACCACTCGGTCGAATTTCTGATATTTCATCTGAAGATACCCTTGGATGAACTTTTTTAGAAAATCATATTTTAAAGTTTCAAGGTACTTTATTTAATTTTGGGGGAAAATTGCAAGATTTTCAAAAAGCGGCCTAGGTAGGTGCGGTCATGGGACGTAGAAAATCGCGAAAATTTAGGTCTAAGCCCCGCCCACGGTGAGAAATAATCCAATGAACTTGGAATTTTACACAAAACTAGACCATCCATCCTACAAGAAAGGTGATGCAATCAAAATTCAAAATTCGCTGGCTGCTTTCCAAAGCATGCAAGTTTGCGTACGCAACTCAAATTGCCTTGGATAGAGAGAGCGCACGCGCGTTAACGACCGTTATGGTAACTCAAGGAGAAGCTGAGGGAGAGAGGCAAGCCGGCGACAAGCGACTAGTGACAGGCAAGAAGAGCGATCGGAACGCACCCTTCACTAATTTCTTGCATGCTCGAAATCAGCCCCTTTCCCTTCCCCATCGAACGCCTGCTTGTACGATTAACGTACTCCTCGAGAACTATAACAATGCAAGCATAAGAAACGATCATCGCAGGTGAGATCTTCGCTCTAAATCTTTTATTTGTATAAAAATAATTGACTCACAGAGAAACGGGTATGATGGCAGTGAAGTTTTTCCCCTAAATAAATAATGTATGAAAGACTATTGGGGTGTGACTGGGTGGCAAGGGTTGTAATTTCCATACAAATACTTCTAATTTCAAAAGGCCGTACACACATACATACATATGACTTTATTTTAACTCGGAATTAGAATAGCTCGAGAGAGCTAGTATCTCCAATTATCATATGACCCGTACGGCCCCGCGCGCGCTTTCATTCTAAAACTGTTGAGAAAATCCCCGTATGAGGGCCGTACGCATTAGCGCGAGCAGGGCCGGAAAAAGGCATACGGCCCTGTTAGGAACACGTACGGTCCCGCGCGATACAATTTTAGAGGATTTCGTCGGTTCTATCCATGTAAGTTTATTTTACAACCAGAAAGCAAATGTAAATAACATATTAGATCAATTTTATGTGCAAATCAGTCGCTTTTTTGTAAAAACTTCATCTTTTACGCGCTCATGAAGAATCTAAGGAGGCCATTTGATAAAATGCTTATTGACTGAGTTAGGTCGGGCCGGACGGGAAAATATTTGGCTCTCGGTCACGGCGCAGGGACCTCGCTGCGCTCGGTCCGTACGCCATGACCTCGAGCCAAATATTTTCCCGTCCGGCCCTCCCACTCAATCAATAAGTACATAGTATCTCCGTAGACGTCCTCCCTTTCGAAATATAGCCCTGGAAATACCCTCGCTAACTAATTTATAAAATTTATTTAAGTCTTCCTAAAGTGGATTGCGTTCGTAAGTATGTAAAGTTGATGACGTGACTTTGATACGTTTGATCAAAGGATTGACCTTTCAGGACTGAGCCTATTGAAAAGTCGCTCCAAATATAACTTTTCACCCATTCTCAGCTAACAGGGACCATTATCAGTTAAAAAAGTTTTGCCGATAGTCCTGTCAGTTAATGTTTCTGATAGAATTATAATCAGCCATTTATTTTCTAAATTTGGACAAGAATCGACTCATTGGTTTGTGAGTAAAGGCAAAAAAAAATGGTTAGCTTCTCCATTGCCAAAAAAATAATTATTTTCAGGTTTCTTTCATCCAAAACTTTGTTTTCGTTTCGAAAGTGAAAGGTACAGCCCGTAAAAAGTCATTTTACTTCACGTCCTGCTGATAACATAAATTCCTCTGAAAAATTTTCATTACGAAATCGCGAATGAGTTCGCATTTACCCCAATATAGAATATATTGTTTTCTTTTCTTTCTTATTTCTTATTTTCAAGCAACAGCAGTTTCAAAAATATTAATGCTTTCAGCTTTAGCATTCACCAAATGGGGTGTTACGCATGGTAACCTAATTTACAATTCGTACTAATAACAACGACATCATTCCATTTCAATATTTTTCAAAATCTAAAAGTAAAAAAACGTTACATATTGCACATAGTCAAACTACTTTCCAATACAACAAACATATGGTAACGTAATTTACAGTCATACTTGCGTGCCGTAAGAGAGGCACACTTGCGTGCTGCAAGGGAGAGAAATTCACAAATCAGCGTAACTGTGGCTAAGTAATTGTAAAAAAACAGGTCTGTTAAGAGCAAGACTCAGTATACAAACTGCTTGTCTGAAGCTCGTTTAAAGTTTGTAACTTCTATGGCGTTGTTCAATCAGCTCAATCGTTGTCTCTGTCAATATGAAGGTGCGGGCGGTTTTGCCGACTAGAACGGGGGCCTCAATAACACAGAGAATACTCTTCCTTTCTAACCACAAGACATCTTTTTGAGCGGGCCACTTAAAACAGTTACTGCTTGCCGCTGCCTTTCCCTTGCCTTTGATCATGAAGGAAACCTCGACCTCTCCACCCTGTTCATCAATTAGCTTGACTTGTCCAATGTACCAGGCACCTTCATAGTCGGCAGCAACCTAATCGTTAACACGAATAGTAAGTCGGCTGTCAAGAGGACCTGTAACTTCATTACGGACTGTGACTTCACCGCTGGTTTGACCCTTTTGTTTTGCTATATAACAAATCACTTAATGACTGGTCCCATGAGGAACAGTGAATTTTGTTTCCCTCGAATCTCAATATTTCTCATTCTCGGGAAACAAAATTCACTGTTTCCCTCGGGTTCAGTCATTAAGTGTTAACTGTTTCCGATGGGGGTTTGCTCCCCCGCATACAAACCTGGACACCAGAGATACTATGACAGTGGACTGCAAGCGTTGACCTACTTCCTGGAAAAGAGTGATATCAAAGCTCCCTCGACCAGTACACTGTACGACTCGCAGAACTGGTACTTATAATTACTTTGATTATTTCTCCTTTAAGTAAGAGATAGGGCCGTAGGCCCGAGGGATGGATATGGATTAATACAGACGTTCGAGATATTTATCTGACTTATTTCATGAGGGATCTTTAAGGGATCAAAAATTTCAAGAATAATCTCTTTACTATCCGAAAGAATATTTGACCATAAATTCTACGCTGGATTGTCAAGTGGGAGAGCTTGGCTCTTTAGGAATACTTGCAGTCTTCAGTATGACTCATTGTTATATGGCAACGATAGTACGAGCAATTTGATTGGTTGCTGAGCGGGCCGGATTTCCTTGTAACGACTGCGGGCATGACAAATATTTTTCTTCGCCCGGTGATTCTCGTAAGCACAAGCAGGAAAAGTCATTTCGAAACTTTTTCTCTCAAGAACTGCTGCATTTATGTGGGGCACAAATATCTAGATCTTTTAAAATTAAGAATGACAAGGAGCATATAAGTTCTACCATTCTGGAGAGGAAGAACAAGCCAAAATTCAACTTCTGGTGCAATACAGTTCTTTTTTATTTTTACTTCCATAAAAAGACATATAATAAATAACTTATTAACCTCGTCCATTCAGTCATTACAGGGAAATCTCAGACCTCGGCCTTGGTATTGACCTTGCTATCGCTCGGTCATTACATAAAAACCTCAGTCTGAGATTTCCCTATCATGACCTTACCCTCAGTTAATAAGTAGTAATGTATGTAAAGTCAAGTTTTCAGGTGAAATTGCATTCAGATAGTAACTTATATGCTTATGTGTGGGTATTCTAATTTTCCTTGGACCGCTTAAAGCATGTGCATGGAAAATTCACTAACTTACAAATTAAGTAGAGGACACTATTCAGGGCTGTGCTCAAGCAGTCCTGGTCGCCCCTGGTGACTTGCTTTTGCCTCTGGGCAACCAGGAAATATTAGATTTTGCAGTTATGTGTTGGGTGACCTGGGGCACTTACCATTTACACAATCCATCCAGGTGGAAATTTTAAATGTAAATATTCAATGTTGCAGCTTGACCAAACACAAAATCAATGCTCATAAATGACAGAAAAAGTACATTGATTAAGCCAATAGCCCATAATTTCTGAAACTTTCCACATGGAATGGTTTGTACCACATGATTTTCCAACCAGAATTTTTCGGTTTTCTGTGTAAATGGTAATGACCCCTGGATTTCAAGAGTTTAGAGATTCTGTGCACCCAACAACTTTTCTTAGAGCACAGCCTTGTATATTGTTAACTACTTCTGCTAAATCTCTCTGTTGAATGGTTGTTCATTGGATTATGCTAGGACAATTATTTATTATTTTAGTAGGCTGCTTGATCTTGACTTCCATTCACTTTTACTGTAGGTGACAGGTAAACTGTATACTGCTAGAAAACTCACATTTGCCATTAATTGCCAAACAAAAGCTCAAGAAACTAAAAGACATTGGTAAAACAAAGGAGATCTCTGAAAAATGGTTGCCTTTTCTTGTTTTGTTTCAAAAAGAGACCAAATATAAAATAATATTTATTCACACTTTGCCAGAATTACATTTAAATCTCAATCCAGTTACCAATTAAACCATATTCTTTTTTCTGTTTACTTTAATAGTGGACATCAACCCTTTAAACCCTAAGACCAAAATTTAAATTCTGCAATAAAAACAACAAAATACAAAAAAAAATTAGTCCGAAAACGTGGAAATCGTGTTTTGGCAACATTTTCACCCCATAGACCTCTTTCATAATGGCAGCCAAATAAAATATTCTTTTGTTTTAATGCTGATAAGCCTTTCTAACCTCGCTACTATGTGCAAAATACAAAAGAATGTTTGCGCTAAAATGAGGCCAGTAAGTCTAATTAACATAGATAAAAAGAACAATATTATCGGCGGCCATTATGAAAGTGGTCTATAAGGCATCTTATGGCCAGATTTACTTGTTTTATGCTGAAAAGCGGATTTTGTCAAAAAACTTGGCACTTTGTTTAGTCCAAAAATGTGGAAATCATGTTTTGATAACATTTTCACCACATAAGGCATCTTATGGCCAGATTTGCTTGTTTTATGCTGAAAAGCGGATTTTGTCAAAAAACTTGGCACTTTGTTTATAAGCCATTTCCAAATTACCTCAGGCCTCTTTTTCAAAGTGAGTCTTAGTGCTCATCCTTTCATATGCAAATCAATTTTCATTCACATGAAAATAAGTTTAATTTGTGTGTGAATGAAAATTGATTTGCATATGAAAGGATGAGTGCTAAGACTTACTTTGAAAAAGAGGCCTGAGGTTATTCGGAAATGGCCTATTGTCATTTGCTGCCCAGACACAAATTTCCTATACAAGTAGTGGGGAGAGGCTGTTAAAATCTGAAGCAAATTCATCTTGTTTGATCCTGTCCTTAATTCTCGTAACCACTCTGTTTCATAAAGTGTTGATATTACAAGGAGAAATTTGATGCCGATCACTCTTAGGGTTTAAAGGGTAGAGTGCTGAGATGGTGGCTTCATCTTAGCCACAATTTTAACCTCAGAGCGTCAACTCCGTTAAGGTAGTACCTAAAAAGCCTCTTGTCTCTAACGAAACCCAAATTTTCATACAGCCGCAGTGCTGCTGTGTTGCTGACTTCAGTCTCCAGGACAACCTGCAAACAAGAGACAATAATGGTCTTTAGAATGTGGATGAATGCTTAGCACAGTTGGTGGTATTATTATACTTTGAACTTGCTATCTCTTTTCTGATTGGCCAAAAGTGAAGAGTGAATTTTTGAAATCAGTGTTTGTGACATCATACCTGCAGATTATACAATAATAATGTCAAGGTCACTGGTAAACATGTCATGTATGACTGCGGTGCATGATTTCCAAGGATAATCATGTCAAGGTTGTGTGCTTGCCGTCGGTGAAGAAGCAAAACAACGTCTAGGTTTGAAAGTGAATGTTTACTATTGCGACATTTCTGTTTGCATTCAATGTATAATAAAACAATTACTGGATGAGGTTTTTGTGATATCCAGAAAAATCAAGGTCTCGGTAAGAGTTATCAACCTCAGCCTATAACTCTTACCTCGACCTTGATTATTCTGGATATCACAAAAACCTCATCCAATAATTATTTAATATCCTACAACACCTAAATGAACACACAAGGGAAGACCAATCAGATGCCAACACAAGTCTGTGACAAAATTTGATTGTGCATTCATGAATTCAATACAGAAAGCTTTCTTTCAAAGATTTAGATTAATTTCATTCACCCTGAAGGATAACCATGCATAAATTCAGCTCTTAGGAAAAAGAGCTAACTGATCAATGCTTTTTCTTCCCTTGTGTGTTCATTTTCATTCATCGAGTTGATTTGAAGTAATTCATATTAAAGCTAAAAAAAGTGTTCATGCCTCTCTTGCACAAGGCCTCTCAATGACATAGGACCATCTGGACACACATCACTATTAGTAATAATATTATAAACGACTTACTAATAATAATAATAATTATTGTTATAATATTTTTACGATTGGGATGCCCATGATTACTGTGAAAATCCAGAAATTCATTGTGTTTCAAGTAAAAAGCCAATCACAGGCGAGAAAACTAAGCCACAAACTGTATCGGTAATTAGTTTGTGGTTTCAAGTTGTTTCTACTTCACAATACTGCACAATGGGAAATGTCAAAATCAAATCAATGAAGTGTTCAAGGTTTTAGGATTCACACAGTAATATTGGTATCCCCCATTACCAATGGTAGTCAAAGCCCTGATGAACAAAACTATTTATAGCTGAGTTCTACTACAACAGTCCCTCTATTATGGATTATGAGCAAAAAATTTTGATCCCTGCAAATTCTATTTAAAGAAAGTTCACAGAATCAAGTTAAAAACTTACCTCATCACAGCTGTCTTCAATCATAGCACTGATGGCTCTTACTACAAGATTTGTACCTGAAAATGCACATTGTAACATCAAGATTAGTGTTTTGTGAACAGAAACACATTTTTTGACAAAAAACAGTGTGATAGAATGAAATTTCATGTTTGATTGCTGTAAGGAGACACCTTCTAAATACAGAATAGCATTGTAGCTATTTATAGCAGTAATAATTTTTTTGTCAACACACCCAAGGCTGCAAAAGTGGCTTGATGCCTGCTGAAATTGCCACCCGCTCGAGCTGTGTATTGTACTTTCCAATAATAACTATTATAATGCCACATTACATAGCTTCATATACCCTAACTGCCTTATGGCACTTTAAATACAATTTTACAATAAAACGTGTATTTATTACTGAAGATTGAGTGGAAATAACCTAATAACACAGCCACATTGTCAATGGTATGCACTGGAAAATTATGTGGTAGGGTAACAAAACGCGTCTCTGAATGTGGTTCCACTCTATGAAAACTATTTCCTGCCCTAGTAGTAGGTAAATGTAATAATAAGGGTTATTCTACACAATAAATATAAACAGAAGGCAAAAGCAAAGCAAACATTACCTATTTTATGTCGTCTATATTCTTTCTCAACAGCTAACATAGCAATGTATCCCCTGCGGATCATGTTCTTATGCAAGTCAAGTTTGCACACAATAGCACCAACACACTTCTCACCATACATTGCCTAGTACAGAAACAAATCTAAGTGTCAATTATTAACTAAATAATCTGTCAACCTGATAATGCCACTAAAATCACTAGAACCACAGACAACTCAAGCACATGGCAAGAGTTAATCTGGTTGAGAAAAAAGATCTGTGCTATCTTGAGAATTTTCTGAGCTATAAATAATTTATATACATTAATTATTAATGTTAATGCAGGAAAGTGCACTGTATTCCAACTTGGCAGCTGTTTTTCAATATACAGTGGAACCCCATTAATATGACCACAGTCAGGTCATGAAACTGTATTAACGAGGTGGTCAGCTTAACAGGGCTTTCAAAATAAGAAAAATTAGTTGAGAGAATTTTGATGAAATATCATTCTCAGGGTTTCCCCACAACAGAAGGGACCAAGACTAAACAGCCCATTCTGATCAGCCCATCAAGGAGGCAAAAACTTCCAACCTATACTATGGTTCCAGAAAATATCCATAACACCAGTCACCACCCCCCCCCCCCCCCTCACCACCAATGGAAAGTTTTTTGGTGTACACCCCCTACCCCTCTGGAAATTCCATTTTAGCTATATACTTTCTTTCAAAACTTTTCCTTTTGTCACCCTCTCCCCCTTGGAATTCCCACAGACCCTCCATAGGAGAGCAAGGCTGTGCTCTAAGGAAAGTGGTTGGGTACCCAAACCTCTAAACCCTTGAAATCCAGGGCACCCAGCATATAAGTTTGGTGCAAAAACTAATATTTCCTGGTCGCCCAATGGCAAAAGTAAGTCACCAGGGGCGACCGGGCGCCACTAGAGCACAGCCCTGGACAGGTATGGATATTTCTGGAAAAGTTCTAAATATTCCAGTAGATAAAAATCTAACCTGTAATCCCGGCAAAGATTATTTTTTTTCTTATTACCTTAACATGTATACTGTACACAACTGCCACACAAAAGAAATGCTAAGCAACAGTTCACTTTGTTGCCCCAGCAGAATGGCAAAACAGTGGTAACAATGTGCAGTCAATGTCACCAGAACATAACCCTATCACAAAGGGTTGGTACCCAACTAGCCTTGGTAACAAACTCAGACTCATAGGGGTTCCACTCAAATGCAGACTGCAATCTATCACCACTCTTCTCACCTACATGTACAGTAATAATGGTACATGGAAGCATGATGGAAAGTCACTGCAGGACACAAAATTCGCTCAAGAAACCCTAGCTCAAAGAGGCTCAGGATCATTAAATACAGATCATGCTCTGTTTCCACCGTTCTTACTTGTATAACATGAGTATCTGGAGGGGGAGTGGCAGACATGGCAAAGCTGGTAACAAGTGCTTTCAACTTAAATTCGAATGACTTTGTGAAAGTTTTCATATAAAATTCACGAAAGTCCCTTGAAGGCTGAATGAGAAACTTGATGGGTAAGCTGATGAAAAATGCATTAAATCACACTTTTTTAAATGACAAGTAGTTATCAAAGCTCCATTATCATCATAATCACTATCGTTATCACCATCATCATCATCATCATCATCACCATCAACATCATCACCGTGAGCATCAGCATCATCATCATCATTGCTACCTTAAGTGGCTCAACTTACCAAAAAGCACAGCTTGGGCCAGTTATGAATGAAATAACGATACGTGTAGATGGAATACGGTTCCGAAAGGTCCTTTGTTATAAGGGCCATGATGGCCTCCATTTGCAGTTCAGACTCGTATGAAACATAAGAGAAATCTCCAGCTTTTTCACTAGCATCAGCAGGTCCTGCCTGTTCGGAAGATTGTTTTTCTTCAAGTGATGACATGTTCGTAATTGCCGGGTCATATTTTGACTGATGGGAGTCATCGAGGGTCAAATGATTTTCTCTTCCCAGCGTATTCTGACACGATTGAGTGCATATCGTCACGCCGTTCAGATCTGTAACTTTCTTTGCACCGCAGATCTTCTGTGCCTTCTCGTGTTCACCATTCTTGCCTTCATCGCTGCAAGGCGTCGAAACTTCACCGTTAATAACGACAGGAGCCCTATCTTGCAATTGCGACGCTGATTGGTCTTTCCTTTCCACGGGCGCTGACGCCATTTCATGAAACAAAAACTAGAATGACTTTTAAAGCTCGCATAAAATGTTACTGTGCCCTTTGAAAGCTAACGTTTTAGAGAGAAATGCCACCATCAAGGAAACCTTAGGGGTTACGTGATGAAGCAAGAGAACGAGAAACAGCCGCCATATTGAACTAACTAACTTCGCAAAGAACGTTGGGTATTCACAGGTTCACCAATGACAACAGGAACACCACCGCGTGCACTTCAAAAAGTCGATATTACGTACCTGATACGATCGATACAGAGTAAGAGCCGCTGATTAAGAACAGCAGTTTTCTAACATTTTTTTTTTCTCTTTAAGGTAAACCCAAATTGGCTATTGAGCTGTCAAAATGGTCGAATGAAACTTACTCATTTTACACAGGAGACCAACAGGAGGACATCTTGGACTTAGTTAAGGGAGCAGGCACATCGGGAACTCGGTCCAGCAGAATCCCCTAAGATTGAAGCCTTAATGACTTGACGTGCGCTTAACTGAAGATGGGATGGGATAAGCCATAGATAAGCGATGATATTCCGTATTTGACATAAAACCAAGAAACTGCTATCATAAATATTAGAACTGCTCAGCAAGTTAGACTGTAGCTGGCAATAACATAAGGCGGAGGTACACCTAAATGCCGTTTTTTCGTCGCTTGACATGGATTTAACGTTAAGACCTCGTTCGCGTTTCAAGCAATCAAAAATCCCTATGCTCATTACACGAAGCTATGTTGTGGGATATTTTGTGAAGGTTTTGGTGATTTTTGGGTATGTTTGGGAAGAAATGGAAATAATGGAAGATTTAATGAAGATTCAAAATTGGGCACCAAAACAGTTCCAGACCAACCTGGAGTGACCTTGTGGGGTGTCAACTGCCTGGTAGTAAAACATTTTTTACCATACAATCCCTTCTTTAAACTCCATAAAACTCCACTCAAACTCGGGTACACTCCCAACCTCAACTTTCAGTCAGGTTGCATTGTCCCTTTAAAATATATAGATTTCACAGAGTCGATGATGAGGATTTATATGGCGCTTTTATCCAAAGGGCTCAAAGCGCTTTACAACACTTTTTGGGGGATTTTGCCAGACTTCTTTTCTTTAGGCGCAAATTGCAGCCACGCAGTTTACAATCTTATTTGAATGAATAGTAGGACCAACACAGGTGCCCCCAGAACAGAATAAGTTATAGACCATCACACCGGCGACAACGTCCCCTACTCTTTCCGATCAGAGTTTGGGTTCTTTAACGTCCCAGTACTGTGAGTAGAGACCTCCGGTTTTATCGTCTTTATCAGAAAAGGCTAGAAAGTCTAACCATTTGCAGATGTCATTACAAAAGTACCACTTTCTCCTCAGTGACTGACTGAGCCAGCTGGTCGCCGGTTAACTCCACCCCTTTTCCTTGCCTCATCCCAGTTGAAACACTCCAGACCGTGACCCCAAGACGTACCTTGCTTTCCGATAGGTTATACAAACCTCTACTCATCTGCATTGTAGCTATCGTAGCTGGAGGGACAAGTTCGGGCTGTAAGATCCGTACAAAGCTTTATAGTAAGAATAACTGTAAAAGGAACCTGTGCTCAATACCATAACTCCAACCACGTGAAAAAACTAGGTCAGAACAACTTTTAAAAGGGCGATAATATTAATCCTCCATAAAAAAATAATAAAAAATAAATAATAATAATAATAATAATAATAAACAGCTGCATTTCTCTGATCTCTGAACTTTCTCAAGTTTGGTGAAAGGATCATTGAAGAAAATGCACGCATTGGGAACTAGACCCAGTCTCACGCGGCCTATTTTTAAAACACAACATGGCGGGCAGTGAAGATCGTAGCCCGCCAGACGAGAACAGTGAATGGTCTGATTTTAGTAGCAATAGCTCAACATCAAACACTTTCGACAGCTTGCCTTTTGGGCTGAGATCCCTAGACCCTATCTCTGTACTCACTACCTTGGTGTCTTGTTTTCCGAGACAATCAGAGTCTACAACTTCTGCCGTGAAAAATGAAGCCTTGAACACGTCTGCCTCGAACGACAGGTAATAAATCCAACCCACTTTGATGTTAGTGTGAAATCTAAGCCTGTAGAAGTTGCCTATATATGTATATGTTCAATAAAATTGTTCTTTGTGTCTTTTCGTTGACAGGGTTTTAGATCGCATCGATCCGTCACTCGAAACCTATGGCGAGCCTTTGATTTGGCGCAGCTCCCTATCCGAGACGAAGTATTTGAGGGCTTTAAATTTACCTCCGTGTAATTGTCAAGTACGTAAGCCTTCAGTTAATTTCCCATTAAGAGCCTCACTCGTTTTTTTTTTTTTTTTTTTTTAATGGACAGCAGTTTTTCCCCGGGATTTACCATGCAAACTTTCCCAGATTTCGTTTCTAATCTAACATGCTTGAACCTTTGATACCTTATATGGAAATCTAATACGTCCACTTTATTTTTACCCAGTTAATTGGTTTATCAGTATGAACCTTGCGAATTGAATTTAAAATTTCAGTTTCATTTTTAACATTCTAAAGAACTCTGGGAATGTTGCTCTCCACTTCAATTCATCTGGTTGTTTTTTTTTTTTTTTGAGTCTTCCTTTGATTTTCAAATGGTGGATCATGAGAGACCAGGCATGCCCCAATGTAAGGGATGTCTATTGTGGGAGATCTTGAGATATCTCCAGAGATGATGAGATGGGCTGAGTTATAAAAGAGGCCCAAGAAGGTCTCCATAGGTTTGAGGTTGGTTTCCAAGAGGGGAGGGCTTTCACAAGTCATTGATGGTTATTTAAGAAAGTAGAGTTTCCTTCAACGTGAATGGTAGGCTGTGTTAGAGACCAGGGTTTTATAAAGGCTAAGGGAAGGTCATGTGATCAAAAGAGACCAGAAGTGTCACATATAAGGTTTGGGTTAATTATCTAAGGCAAGATACATTAATTATACAATCATGCATTTTGTGACTCAAACTCTATTCATTTTTGGAACAGGGTTAGTATGACAGGGATGCATGTATAATTAATGTATGGGGCTGTGCAGAAATCTGTTATCTAAACAATCACAGGGATCCCAAGGTAAGGTGACCTGTGTAGAAGACCAAGGGACTTTAGGTGAAAGGAGTGTGCTAATTGTGATTACCCAAGGTAACAAGTTGTGTGTCTGAGAGACTGGACCCCAGTTGTTTATCACATTGTCCATTTTACCCTGACCAAATAGCATTACGTAAGACACTGTATCGATTGAGGTTTAAATTTGCTTTTGGTTTAAAATTAATTTTTTTTAACCAGTTTAATTGTTCTTTACCTTTGTGTCAAATTCACATCCATAATTTCAAACAAAGGAAAATAAAAATCAAGCTGATTAAAAAAAAATTAAACAACAATATATCAACTGGACAAAGTTATCTACTCTTTGAGCATCTACACAGACCAAGGAACAAGTTCAGATATATAAGAAATGGGTTTTGTAAGTAATCAGGGAGTGGCCTGGTAAGTAAAATGTGTACAGTAGAAGAGACCAACAGGGGTCTCCCAGGGGTAGGGATACACTGTATGTTATGTATAGAGAGATCAGATGTATCTATTAGAGGTAAGGATTATATTATAAAAAAGACCCTTTTCAGCTGGTATATCATTAAATAGTATGGCTATGTTGTAGGCACAATGAATTTCAGGTCAAAATGAATACCCTTTGTTTCCTAACCCTAATATAATCATAACAGTCTTGCATCTGATGGCTATCACCAGCTATGACTTTAGCCCAAATAGGACAGTGTAATTGGACAGTACATGCCATTGTGCACTTGCTGGAAGAGGGCAGTTGTACTTTAATATTTTCTTTACTACCCATCTCCCGGTCATCCAATTTTGTTTATCACTCATATGATTATTTACCGAATTAGACTCCACTCAGTCCTATTATCATTATTAATAATATTATCATGAGTAATTAGGGTTAGGTGACAAAGAAAATTGACATTTTGACATTTTGACCTTCAACAGCTACATTGTGACATGCATCATGTCGTTTTTTTGTTTTTGTTTCCAGAATCATTTACCTTCTTGGCAACTTGAAGAACATAAAGAGTTAGTTTCAACAAGAACTTTTGACTTTCACAAGTTTGCTGAAAATTACGGTGTGCGCTCCTCCTCTAAAAGATGGAGCAGTGATTCAAATGAACTTTCAGAAGATTTTGTGGCATCAAAGTCTCCTGATCCTCTCTCTCAAACAGCTGGTTCTGATGATGATAATGAAGATGAAGATGAAATTTTTCTGGTATTCAGGGGAAAACCCAATAATCGTCCTTCAAGTTTTGATGAATGCCAGGCTGCTGCAGGTAAAGTCGAGTGTTGATGCTGAAAAAAAAAATTAAATTATTATTAATTGACTTTCCTATAAATTTTATAGGTTGCATAGTCAATTTGTGGCATCATGGCACTGACCTTGTCTTCTCTAAATAAATTGAGTTCAATGTTATTTTGATGTGGAAGAATACTTTCATGCAAAAGTTGTAAGGTGTGTGGGAGTGAAGGAAACGACACGAATCACAATCTGCTATTAATTATTAAAACATCAATTTCCCCCAATTAAATGACACTGAACAAAAGAGAATTTTAATTCACATACTGACTTTTACTTTCTAGGACTTTCAGAACTATCAAATGGAGAGCTTTTCGACCTGAAACAAGAGATGGCCGCTTATGTTAAGGAGTACTCTGATGTTCTGATAGAAGAGCTAACCCTCAGAGAGGAATTGGAAAGAGAAAAAGAAGTCAAGAATAAATTTATCTCAACTTTATTAGCAGTACAATCCAGAATACGAGAATTACAAACTGGCCAAGGAAAAGGCAAAAAGGGGTCATCAGCTAATTCGGGAAAGGTTATTCTTAACGTTTTTGTCATGCCTTTAATAGTAATTCAAATAAAATTAAAACCTTATTGTTATTGTAAACTATCAATTTTCTAGTGGTCCAGCATGTAGCAGATGAAGGATTATTACTTCAATGAAAAATTCTATTTAAAGACATTAAACCCCAAGAAAAGAAATAGTTTTTTTATTAATGAATCTTCGTGAGATCCCTGCAGTTTGCCAGTAAACGTGTCTGTTCTTCTCAGGAGCAGTGATCACTGATGGCTCAATAGTAACCAGCAGTATCACTTTGTACAAATATCTGTGTTATGTAATTATCACTAGGAGGAGGCCATAGTATGTTGCCTTTCAGCGCTGATTTATTAGACAGTTTGGAATGTACAGGTGTATAACTTTTGCAAAATAGAAATGGGAAGTTTTTAGGGATTTTCTCTGCAAAATGACATGTAATTATTTTGCAATTTATTATTTAAATAATTTCTTGGTGACAAAAATCGCACTTGCCAAACGGGCGAGTGATCAATGATTTGTGCTCGTCCGACACTTTAGACACTCACCTGGGTGAGCGGGCGAGTGCTAATGTCCAACCCTTGCCTTGTCAACATCCATTGTGGACTGTGAACATATAACTAATAGATAGATGTTATTAGTACATTAGATGTTCTTCCATGAAGCACCCTTAAAAATAGGGGTTTATTAAAGCTATCTTTGCCAGACTGAAACATCTGGTAGTACCATTTTTTAAAGGTGTTCTTTGTCATGTCCTGTCACTCTTCCCAAAACATTTGGTTTTCACTCAGTCAAAGAAGAGATGTCAAAGTAGAGAAAATTTAGAGAAATTTGGTTGTTAAGGCCAAATCCTCACTCTGATGCCATTTTAGAACCAAGCTATTCTATTGCTCTTTAGTATAAATCTCCTAGCATTCTATCACGAATGCCAGTCTCTGATTGGCTATGCTACTCTATATCTACTCTGTCAGTGATAGATAGTGAGTGGCATTTGTCAACAAAATGGTGGTCGCTTCTTGGCGTTTTCAAAAGTGTCTGCAGGGTAAATTTAGATAATTTACTTGTTTATAATTTACTTGTTTTGAATGACTCAAGAGTAGATTTATACTAAAACAATTACATTATTCACTCCCAATTTCTATGTGCGATAGAAATTGAGAGTGAATAATGTAATTGTTAAATATATAGTAATTGACAGTCTAAATTATGCATATGGGCTTTTTTTTCAGTATCTCACCACTGTGATTCCTTATGATGACTTTGATGGAGGCCCAAGCACAAAAGTATTGTCGCAGCTGATTGGCAGTGAGTATTCAATTTCTTATTTGCACTTGTAGTGAATACTATGGGTTCCAGATGAAGTGTTTGAAACAAGCAGTCTATACATTCCCTTTAATTTGCAGACCTTAAACCAGGGCTGTGCTCTAGTGGTGCCTGGTTGCCCCTGGCGACTTACTTTTGCCTTTGGACGACCAGGAAGTATTAGTTTTTGCACTAAACTTATGTGCTGGGTGCCCTGGGTTTTAAGGGTTTAGAGAATTTGAGTGCCCAACTACTATTCTTAGAGCATCACCTTGCCTTAAACGTTTGTTACTTCATCTACATGCAAAAGTCTAATAGGCTGAGCATTTATGAAGAACAAAACCGTCAGTGGCAACCACCAGGCACTAGCTGACACAGTGACAATGAAGGATGCATCAGTGGAAGTAAATCCCTACCTTATACTTAACTAAACAGGGTTGGGTCGCGAGCAAAGCCTTCGGAAGTGACATAGGAGGCAGGATAGCTGTAAATTCAGGGGCCTTCCTTCAGATACCTCTGACTTGCCCTCTATCAAGGAGTGACACTGCTGGCTAGCAGTTGTTTTGAGTTTAACTAAGCCTAAATTAGCCTCGTGCATTTTAAGTAACCACTTGACATTAGTGTGGATGGTGGTTGCTTGTACTCAGTTTCAATTGTATTTTGTGCAGTGAAGTCACATAGAACTTTTTCATACTTGTAAAATAGTCCAACAAATGCATGGGGCTGTAGATTTTGTTGGCTAAAATCAGTGGATTTTTATCAACATTATCTGATTGAGCAGGATAATTGTGTTTATTCTTCAACTTACCAACAACAAGGTGCAGTTTATGACTGAGTTTATTATAGCAAAGCTGGAAAGGCTGCCATTTTCTTCTCCAACATGGAATTATGTATATATAAACAGTTAAGTCTCCATTTGGCACAGAAATTTTTTGTTCATGGACGTTATATGTTAAAAAGCAAACAGTTTGTTGTTGTTTGTTGTTTTTGCTTTGTTATCCTTGAAATATTTTTCACAACACATATTTGGGGAATATCACCGGATTATCTGATGAATATTCGGTTGCATGATGTGTTTAGACCAATCATGTGCAAGCGAAAATATTTGATGGGTTATAATCATGCAGGATATCTGTTGTGTGCATGTGGCATATGTCAAGCACTTATGTTCATAACCACATTTGAACAGTGTTTTTTGAACATTATGTCACTTGAACAATAAAACTAAATACATGTTATGGATTAATTTATTTTGTGGTTTGTAGTCTATGAAAAGTAACAAAAAGAAATTTTTTTGTAGTTATGGAGGCTCTTCTTTCAGACAGTCCCATTGTGCCTGGCTTGCTTACCGAATACATATTGAAAGGTGAGAACAAAGGATATAAGAACAAAACGAGCCTGTCAAATTCAGTCTGGCCAACTGTTAAATATATTAAGTGTTTAGTATATGTAATCGCATGGGCCTGAGGGCAATTAAGGATTAATTTCACACATATTTTCAAAGTTTTCCCAAAATTGCCCGAGTCGCGAAGCGACGAGGGTAATTTTGGGAAAACTTTGAAAATACAAGTGAAATTGATCCTTAATTGCCCTAGGGCCCATGCGATTACTTGTTTATCACATAAAGGGCAAAATTTTGGAGGGAATTGCATTCGCGCACGATGTCCTCGCGATGAAGCTCTTTCAATGCCGCCACAAATGTCAAAACAAGTGTAACTGACCAATAGATGCAATGAAAATTTTATTCTCAAAATTGATCAGTAATAATGCTTCGTTGCCAAGCAACTTATAACCAATCAGCATCAAGTAATCATGCCCTGTTGATTACCAAAAGTGCCCTTGTGATTAAGAAAAAATGCCCTCTGTCTCAGCCAATCAGCATTCAGTAATTTTGCCCTGCATGCGATAAACCTTGTAAGTAACGGCTGACTGTTGGTTTTTACGTCAGTGGACTGCCGGGCAACACAGTTGGCCGACAGATTTTCCAGGGGGGCAGCTGATTCACCAAAAGTTGCTTGTTGCATTCTGTGGTTTCCAGAGAACTGACATGTATGTTTAATTACTGATAACATAATTTTGTGGTGAAAATGAAGCACCTAAACAAGAGCGATAATTTGTTTCTGTTCAGTATTGTGTGCTGAAGACTAGAGTTTTGCTTACAAGCCAACTCTCACAGTAAGTATTGTTCATGCTTAACAATTTCATTAAACCACTGATAATTTCATAGCAGGAAGATATTATAAAGTAACAGGAGAATCTGGCCCCTCAGACAAAAATTTACCTTCAAGGCTGCTACAGCCCATTGAAAGTTAGCCGGAGAATTCTCCGATCTCTGATGCCTAATGAACACCCTGTCATACAATATTATGTGTTTAAATTACCATTATTTCAGACTTTGTCACAGATGAATAAAATTATACAATATTTTATAGTATATAGGGAAAAAATGAACAACAAAGCACTCAGCTTAGAAAATATTTTGAAGGCCTGTCGACTTCTGCTGTTGAAATAAAAGTGTGTGTTGAATTCTTAATCTGCTTTTCAACATGGTCGTATTAAACACTCAACTGTATACACAAACAATCCTAGTAGTAAGGAAAGGTAGGTTCCTGAAGATATCCCTACCCCCTCCCCCCATGAAAGGTTTTTTGGTTTCCACCCCCACCCCTCCATATGTTTCTTTAAAAAACTTTTGCTTTTGCTATCCCCCTCCCCCTTGGAATTTCCATTGACCCTCCACAGGGATGGGAGGGATATTTTCTGAAACCGCACATTTGTTCCAGAATGCTGAAAGAGCGGCATGCTTGACGAGATACATCTAGATATCAAACTCACTAACCTCAGATGATTACTTTCAACAGTCAAAGAAACCATGTTGATGAAGCAGAGGTGTTCTTTTTCAGGTTTGAGCTGCTTCCATGAAGAACCAGTTTGTTGACATGAGTTGGTCAAATTATTCCATCCATATGAATTTAATGTAGTGTCATCTGGCACTGCAGGCAAGCAGTAAATGCGACAATTCATGTTCATTGTGACCACACCCACATCACCAGTATAATATGCTTCTGTTTACAAACAAGAAACAACAAGACCTTGGTGATCCTGGAGGGAAGTGCATAATTATAGTTTCTGTGGTTAGGCAGGTTAAAGTTGCATGTACCATTTCACAGGTGGATTATTGCTGGTTTTGGAACAATGGTTAGGACTTTAATTTCAGCCGCAAAACACAGGTTTAATTGAAAAAGCGTTATTTGGACCTTTGTACACAAGGATTGTAATGAATGGGAGAGCAGATGGTGATTCTGTCGCTAGTTTCAGTTGCAATGCAGGATGAAGTGGGAAGGATTACCAATGAGAAACAATGCAGCTAAGTAATCTAACCCTAAAATTCAGGTCAAACAAAAATTGACAACGAAAATCGTTCATTCTGTTACTTATAGGTACCATGTTCCATTCATTTGGAGATTTTTGTTCATAAGAAAAATATTTATTTTGTAAAACCTTATTTCAAGAATTGGAGTTTATTCTTATTTTAATTAAATGTATTTTTAATTAACTTTTTTTATGCAAAAGTCTCTTAGAGAATTATTAGCTTTGTATTGCCATGGCCATCCAATGTTTGGGTCTGCAGTTGCACACGACAAAAATTTAATATGGTAGCCAAACAATAGTTATGCAAGGAAGGTAGGCATCCAACCAGAGCCAGAACTTGTGCCAATAGACCTTTTTACCGATACGGTGGCCATCTTGAATTCCAAGGAAATTATGGGATACCCAGGGGGCAGATGAGAAATAATTAGGAAGAATACTGTGGCGTGATAACTTTTAACAATTTTACAATACCGTGACAGAAAGATGTAACGCTTGTAATATTTGTTTTGGAATATGAGAGACAAGCAGTAAAAATTTATCCTGAAAGCTGTGTATACGATAAATTTTCCAGCGATTGCCCCCTCGGCAGCCCATAATTTCTCAGTCAAAACAATAGAATTCAAGATGGCCGCCGTATCGGTAAAAAGGTCTATTGGAAAACATTAATTTTAATGGTGAATCAGTGCCAAAATTATATTTGTAAATAGAAATATTAATATATCAAAATAAATATCATTTCTCACAACATGCTTTTGTGCAGTTTGACTTAATGTTGAAAAGAAATGTTTTTTAAAGTTACCCTAAGGACACCTAATTCTTTCCTTTTCTCCCTGTCCAAAGCAAGCTTCATTTAAATTATAAATTTATTTAATAGATTCCATTTGGCTGTACATTAATTTGTACTCTGATCATGCATTGGAGACATCCTCTGTTCATCATCAGACAACACACATGTTTGTAAGTATTGCCAAATGGAATCTATTTGGTTTATATACATTCTTTAAGTAATGATCCTGGTAAGAAGGGAAGCAATTTCTTTTGTTATAGTGCAATAAGCTTCCCTCACATAGGAATGTTTTCATGTTTACACAGAGAATGCGTAAACCTACAAAATAAAATATATTTAAACTTTGTTTTTAAAGGATGTTTTTTGGTGTTAAAAGATTTCAACCAATCATAAGAGTTGAAAACAATAGCCAAGAAAAGTTTGCAATTTTACATGTTCCCCACATAGAATTTCTGCCTTACTCAGTCTCACAAGAGATTTTGTTATAAGGAAGTTGGTTAGAAAACAAGGGATTAATATCCCCACTGCTTTGCAAAGATTTCATAAAATTTAATGTTTAAACCAATCAGAAGTGTAGTAGAGACAATAGTGAAGAGAGCACCTTTTTGCATTCCGACATGTTCATTGCGCTTGGTTCTTTCCTTCTTATCTGGACCATTACTTAATTTCTTTTTACTTTTGTGGTTCATGATGTCATTCATGTCTATACTCTAATCACAACTTAACTGATCTGAACTGATTATATTTTGAGGTTTGCATCATCCATTGTTTACTGGGTAGTGACCAGTAATACATACATATACAACCATTCTGTTGAACCCTGTAAAATTGAAAGAGACAAATATACACTGGTCATGAAACACAGAAAAGTACTTTTAATTTTTCAAGCTATGATATAAAACTCCAAAATCCAAAATGCTCTTACCATATTGCAGATAACTGCTGAAATTCAAGTGCATGAAATTATTGCACAGTACCTGGACAAACATGAACACATGTACACATTTGTCCAGGTAGTGTTATAGGTAATGCTCTTGAGTATGTCAAGGTGAACTTTTCAGCCTCAACACTATTTCTAGCCATTTATTTTATTGAAACTTTTTAAACTGACTTTTATGAAAAACACCAATGACAGAAATGATTAGTGCTGCTGCCATTGGTGCTTAACTCTTAGTATAGAAGGTGAAAGGGGATCAAGGATGGAGAGTTTGTGAATGACAATCACCTGCCCCCTTTTAGGCAATCTTGAATGACTCAATGCTTTTATTTATTACATATTAAAGACACAAAGGAATTCTTACAACTAATAATGTTACTTGCCATGGACAATTAAAAAAATTACTACACTCCTGTATTATATGTCCCAAGAAACATGCAATTCATACATCCATCACTGGACAACACTATATTATGTTCCAAGAGTATAAACTAACTGCCAATGTCACATGTAATCACTTCAAATCTATCTTTTTATCTTTTTTTCTAAATTTAAGCAACTTTGGTGATAGTGTGATTTCTTCTGTGGTTCATGTAGAAATTAAGAAATATATTCAGATTATTTACACAGGCCTGTCATTTCAACAAAAGTATTAACCAAAAGGTGGATGAACATCCAAAATGTAATTGCACAAGTTGAAAAGTCTGTGAGATAGCAAATAGGTGATAGGTGAGACAATATCCATGCAACCTTCAAAATAGACTGTAGGTATCCAGAGGCTTTATCTTCATTTGGTTAGATTTTACAATAATGTCTGTTAAAGTGGCTTACTTTAACCCTTAAGAGAAGCCAATGCTCCTTATAGATTAACACCGCTCAATCAAACATAAAGGTTGTGAGAAAAAAAAGGAAGCAATCAATAAGTAACAAATTTTAAAGGTCTTGATTGTTTAACAAATTCTCCTCATTATTTCCATAGAAAATGTATGGAGAACAGACATGCTGATCTTAAGATTTACAGGGCTGAGGATCCAAGTTTAAAAATTTAACACATAAGTGATTGATTACCAGAGTAAATATTAAACCAAACAGTTTTATGTTCTTCAAATTTATGAAGAACAGTCTGAGTGCATTTTATTACCTAATTATAATGTCTTCATAGTGCTGTCATTCTAATTATATGGAAAACTGCGAGTTTTCAAGATGCAAAAGTACTATGGTTTTCAAGGAAACATTTTGTGCAGCTACCAACTGATTGCCTATGGATTTAGGCACCCAGAAGAGTGATTTCCTGACCAAATTATGTAGAAATTGGCACAGTTGCACAAATGATTACTTGGTTTCAAATAACTACACTGTATAAGTCCTTGAAGTTTGAATATTTTGCAGTGGTTTCTGTGCTGTATACAGTTCTGAACTTCACTTTCCATGAACTCAGCAGACACTTGGTTCTCGTGTGGCTGGGGGTGTGACTTTTGGTGGCTGGACATGGAGACGAGTCACTGGAAAAGGTAACAAAGTGACTTCTGATTAGAAATTCCTATACGGTCTACACATGTCACAACAGAGAAGATACTCCTCTGACCAAAATAAATATACTACAGCCTGAATAGCTTTGCTGTACACCTGAAGCAAATATTATGGACAGAAACACTCTTAAAGCTAATTGGTAACTCTTCGATGCAGGAGTTTCCATGACTTGAAATAGCTACCTAAGCTAACCAAAGGACATGGTGACCTGGGGCCGGTTCCTGAAAGGTGTAATAACCCTATTCCAGGGCTAAATATGCCTTATTTAGTTATTTATCCCTGGAATAGAGTTATTACACCTTTCAGGAACTGGCCCCTGGTGAATATTTTTTAATCATTTAAGTAAAAAGATGTAGACAATTAAGTAGGCAACGTTTGAGGTAAATTGTGACAAAGTAGTTGCTGGCTTCTATGACAGTGTCAGCAATGACAGTGAGAAGGGTGCTTTGAACCTGAGTATGTATGTATGTATGTATGTATGTATGTATGTATGTATGTATGTATACGTAATTGGCCACTCCCCATCGGGGCTTTTCAGGACCAATGTAAACAAATAGTGATAAATAAACATAACTAGGTTAAGAATCCCAACTGGTGGGAGGCAGACCAGTTGGCTATTTACAAGGTTAGCATAGACGAGAAGTTGAACTTGGGGCTACCGAGAACAACATCAGCTAGCAGTCAGAACGGGATTTGAACCCACGACGTACGGATTTCAAATCCAGCGCTCTAACCACTCGGTCACGCTGCCTCCCTAGTATAGTTAACTTCTGCAAAAAGAAAATAACAAACAAATTATGCCCTTACAATAGCCCAGGCCCTGAAGGAACAGAATCACTGAAGTGGCTACTTTATGTGGCTGCTCTTCCAATGGCATTCCTCCACTGTCTGACACTTTGAAGTAGCTGGATACCTCAGGGTCCAATCTGGAGTTGGTATTAACCACATCATCCTGATGTGGTGAGTTGGCTCCTGTTACCAACAAAGTCGCACACTTTAAGGACTGCACTTTCTTGCTGCTGGTTTTATCTGGTCGGTGTATCTCAAGGTCAGTGCGATGCAGGTAAGAGTTGATAAACAGTGACAGGTTGCGAGGACTTAAGACGTTGTGGATGCTCTGCTTAAAGGCATAGACCAAATCCATGTTTTCCTCCTTTGTCTTTTTGCCAAAGTGATGCCAGAGAAGGTAGTCTTCAACAAATGTTGTAAGTCCTTTGCTTTGCAACTGTTTGACGCATAACTTTATGAAAATGGAATAACAAAAGTTAGGACTCAGAGCTACACAGTGCTTTGCCAAGACTACACTTTCAAGGACTTTACCACAAAATAATCATGATAAAGACAGCAAAATAAAAAAAAAACTTACACCCAATTTATGTTGCTCCTTACTCTCCTGACCAAATTATTATTTTTCCAAAGGGGATTTTTTTTTACATCTTCCTAGTGACTTAGTATTTTAGGACAAGGAGAAATCTGACCTGCTGTGTTTGTGCAAAGTAAGGCACATGGTTTTAAAAGCAAAAATTACCATTATAGTTATTTTATTTAAAAATAATAAAAGTGGGATGTTTGTAAATCGTATTTACCGGTACTGCTTGTGTTTACACACTTTTTATTACACACTTTTATTTATGTATTTTCTTGACAGAAATATCAAGTTTATGTTGGCCCGCAGATAGCAAATTTGCTATTTGCAGTGGGCCAGTCATCAACATACTATAAGTTACAATATTAAGTAAAGGAACTAAAAACTAATAGAGTTAGACATTGCATGTTATAAAGAGAAGCATAACTGGTAAATACATCGATAGTTGTAAACATAGTGTAGCAATAAAGTATAGGAACGAATTAGATACTACAGTAATGAGATCAATTTGTTTTAATTATGCAGTTTTTTAGCTTAGAGGTAATACTTTCAACATCAAGATAAGAATCTTCATTACTCAGGATCTAAAATAAAGACTTGTTTTTTAAAGGAATTTATCTTATTTCAAATTTATGCAAATTCTTACTGCAATGCAATTTATGCAAAGTGAGGAGTGGTCAAGCTTTTTCAAGGAGACCAATTACAATTTCTATACTATTATTAAATGCGGATTGTTTTATAACAAATATACAGAGTACTCATTACTTGAACAAATCAAACTGGAGTTTATTTAGACAATAAAATTACACAAACACTAAATCAAGGTGTCCTATTTTTGTGCTAAGTGTGATATTTTTATCACTTTTTACCCTCCCCTTTCCTTTTCCTAAATTATGCTTACTTCTCTCTTCAGCCCCACAGGTGCAGTACGTGTACACCGAAGAAAATTTTGAGCGATAATAAAAACGTTATTTTAAAATTACAATAATAACTCTTAAATAGGAAAGATAGCAAGTGGAGCCATTGTCTTGGGCATGAAAAACAACATTAACACATTACGGATTGCCATAAATAATAAATAAGCTTAAGCTTAACTATCCAAAACTAATATTAATTCGTGTATGTGCACACTTGCACGTACTTTAAATATAAGTCTTAATAACTGACTTTTTTTTTTCGAAGCCGCATACCTTCTGATATCCCCATTCAATCCACCCTCCGTTAGAAGCCACCAATTCAACTAAAACCAGCGCTTCTACTCTTGTGGGATGCCAAAGAGCATATCGGCTAAGGATATTAGCTCCCGCACCGATTCCAAAGCCAATAAAGCGCTTGATGTCAAAGAAATCAACAACTTCTCCGACCATGTCCGACAACTCGTCCATGGTAGGATAAAGGTATTCTTCAGGAAGATCTTCACTGTTCTCCTCCTGACCTGGAGCATCAATGTGGTAAATGCAGAAATGATCGAGCAGCGGCCTTGTTTCGTTGAAGTTGAAAAAACCAAGAAATGCTGAGGTGTGATTTTGGCCAATATCGTGAAAGGTGACGATAGCTGGT
This sequence comes from Galaxea fascicularis, assembly GCA_948470475.1. Lineage (NCBI taxonomy): Eukaryota > Metazoa > Cnidaria > Anthozoa > Scleractinia > Euphylliidae > Galaxea > Galaxea fascicularis. The sequence continues at coordinate 21,034,096 of OX419342.1, read as the reverse complement.
TTGTTGTCCTTTCCTTGTCGACTTACACGGAGTTTTCCTCGGGATGTCTGCACATCATGCTCAGAGAGGAGAGAAATGAAGGCTTCGTGATCGTCGAAGACTTTTGCTTCGGATTCGTGAATGTCTATCGATGTGAGACTCACAAGAGGGGTAGCATCCATCTTGACACTTGTTCTGTTTTCTTCTAAGACACGTTTGCTAAGACTGTTGGGATTGTTACGGATATTGACTGTCGACGTTTCAGTGTCTGTTGCCTGACGCAATATTTTGATTGGTTTCTCGAAAAGTCAAAATTTCTGTCTGACGAGAACGTCAATTCCTCCCGTATGTCAGCCTGAAATTTTGCTGTCAACCACCTTTAAAGTTAAAAGTGATTCATAAATTTTCAAAGCTTGGAAAACGTGAAAAAGAAGCTGAATGTTGATGAACTTTTCGGCCCTTGTTACATGAAGTAAAATTCCAGTTGTTTGCCTGGTGACTGTAAAATGTGAAGTCACGCAAAATAGTTTTTGTGAGCGCTTGGTCAAAATGTCTTAAAATTTAGAACAAAATAACCACCGTTTAACTGTCTTTAAAGAATGGAAAGTGGTGCTTCTTCAAACGAGCTGGGCGAGGAGAAGACACCTGAAGTGAATCTTGATCCGGTAGATGATAAACCTGTTGTTGATGAAATTGTTGCTTCTGCAACAACCGATGGTCAACAAACTCTGATAACACCTGAAGACAAGTTTCCCAAAGGACCAATCACAGATCAGGAGCGTCAGTTAATCTTCGAGAAAGGAATCAAGTAAGCTTTTAGTGTTAATTTTTTGTGTAAGATAATGCTAGTTTACTACACCTGTGCAATCAGGGGGTAGTTTCAAAAGAAACTGTGGTGCCGCATCGTTGCATGGGGGAGTTGTACACAGTGAATTGACTACCGAACAGGGATTCTAAAAACTGACGTTTCGAGCGTAGTAGCGATGTTCTGTTGACAAACATAATGACATCAAATTTTTTTTGATATTCAAATTTGCCAGCCACTGAACATGCGTTGCATGCGTTGTTTCAGCAGCCAATAAACTTCTGGTTGGCACATTAATAACAATAGGTGACGTAACGAGAAACATTGCCATAGATTTTTGTCAGAGTGATTCGATTCGCTCTGACAAAGGACTGACGCTGCTTTGAGTATAGAAAAGTAGCCTTTGATTTTAACGTCACTAATTGTTATTAATTCGTTATCTTTTCCAGGTTCAAGGTAAACAAGATGATTTTACTTTGCTCACCACCCAGGCCCTCCCCAAAATGGAACCACCTATGTGGCCACCAGTGTCAGCAACCTAGCCATGAGCCCCTACACCCATAACCCCAGTTGTGTGCGGGCTGTAGTGCCTGCTATGTTGGCGAAATCACCCGGCATTTTTCCACGCGCGTACGTGAGCACATTTTCAGTGATAGGACCTCGCATATTTTTAAACATTTACAAAATTCTGAACATTGCCGCACTTTATGCTCTAGTGACTGTTTTAGCATCCTAGGTCACGCTTCCACCACCTTCCAACTTAAGATAAAAGAAGCCATTCATATTCAATGGGAAAAACCTACACTTAATCATCAACTTTATCATGTTGATTTAAAACTTTCTCTGTAATAATGTACATTGCCATGGTTCCTTTTGTTCTTACACTTAATTAGCATTTTGTTTCACACTATATATTCAACTCTGTACTTTGTACTGATTTAAACTGAAGACGACAGAAGTTTCTGTCCAAACATGTTTTTAAAAAGTGTCGTGTTGTTTCTGCGAATTTCGTCACACTGAACAATATTGAAGTGAAGGAAAAAATAAAAGAAGACAATAACAGTATATTAAATAACAACAACAACCATAACAATGATAATAAATAATAATAGTCGTCATCATCATCATTATCATCATCATCAACAACATTCCCAAGGGAAAGGTGGGTGGGGAGCACAAACAAAAAACACCTTGAGTCCTTGAACACTCTGCAGAAGCATTTAATGTGTGGCAAGCCTGATGGGATAACTTACTGACTGCTGACAACTGCTGAGTAGGAAAAAATAACCTTACAACTGTATTAACAATGAAGACGGGCTTAAACCACCAAATGGAACAAAAAACACCCTTTTAATACCAAATGCCAATATTGTTCTGCTCACACGAACAACATTTCCTCCTTGTAGCTAGTTAACTTTAAGTTAAATTGAATTTAACTCGGTGGTTTCATCTAAGCAACTTTAAATTGTTTGCTATGTAAACAGTATCCTGCTAGAATTTTATTTTTGTTAGTCAGTTCTAATCGTTTAGTCTCTATGAGCTTTAAAAAAAGCTGGCAACCTGATTTGATTTACAGAAGAAGGGCAACTATCAGCATGCTTTGTATTGTCTGTTGGCTTGTGTACGAGGATTGAAAGAAGGATCTGACTTCCCACAGCTTCCAGAATGTCTACATAACGTGAGTATCCTGGGGGCACTCCAGATTTCAAGTGATGGGGAGGATCGAATGGGGACAAAAAAAAATCCCTAGGGTTTTACAAACAAAACCCAAAAGAATCCCTAGACCAAAAAATCCTATGTCAAATACCCAAGATTTAAAATTTCCAGAAAGGATAGTACCTTATTCACAGAACTATGCAACCAGGATACCCAATACCCCAAAAAAATCCCCTCTTAAATCAAGCCTCACAAAAAAATACTTGCCAACTTTACTGTCCAAAACATCTGGAATCGAAAATTGCAAGCTCAAAAAAAGCCCTTTGACCATCCCCCTCACTTGAAAGATTTTCCAGAGTACCCCCCTGGGGTGAGTATCTTGGATATATTATTGTCAGTATTCATATTCCTTTAAAGTGCCTTTTTAATGCTTACTTTTAATGTCATGGGGAGCTTTCTTATTAGAGAAAGTATAGAGTATCAAAATGGGCTGGGCCATAGAGTAAGAACATTAAATGTAAAAACTGCTGGGAAAAACAAGCTGATGACTGTGCAAAAAGAGTGTACTTGAGTAATTATTTGGCCTTAAAATCCACATGTCTCTGTATTCACTCCACTTTTGCCTACAGATTGGTTATCATGTCAGAAAGTTAGGTCCATGTTTATTTTGTGGTTGTAAGGCTAGAATTCAATGAATAATGATATGACTTTTGCCAAATCTGAAGAAACAGATCATGGGATCTGATACATGCTTGATTTATTTTGTTTGGGTTTCAGGCTGAAGGCATTCACTAATTTTCCAAATCCAGGCCTTCAAATCACACCATAACTGCAGACCTAAATTAAAAGGAGCAAATTTCAGGAAAATGGAGATGCTAAGACTAAATTATCACTTAAAATGTGCCTTATTAGTACAGAGATTAACCCTTTCACCCCCAACAAGGACCACCATGCAATTTCTCCTTGCATTATTACTACTAGAAGAGTAAGCATGTAATTCTTAAGAAATATATAAAATGATCACCAGAGATTGAATGCCCTGATTACTGAACAGATTCTCCCAAGTTATGCCATAGACACATCTGGAGTTCAGTGAAGAGAATATTCATATTGATCACAGGGCTTAAAACTGTTGTTGATGTCATTTCTCCTTTAATAACAGATAGCAGAAATTTACAGCCTTCTTGAGGATTGTATCCTTTTCATTCAAACAGATATTAGATTGACCTAAAATACCTAACATAGAAAAAATTATCCCCCACTATAATGTAATAATAATGCGATGTTATGAAGGAGTTCTCATTTTCTTAATGACTCCTCTTTCCCACAGGGTGGAAGACATTTTTAGACCACCTTTAATACCCATCTTCCAAGTCAACCAAAAAAGTAAATTAATTAAAACTGACCAGTATTATTTGTTGGGAAAAATTATTGAACACAAGAAAGTGGAAGCTCGATGATTGAAGACTTAAGGTAATTCCTTTGTATTGCATTGCGCATCCCTACTGCGCACGATTTTTGCGTCATCAGCGCGCGCACATGAGCGCGCGCGTACAAAACATAAGAGATTTCCCTGAAACTAAGCTCGATAGCGAAATAAATTCTCCTTTTCTCTTTAACGAGCACGGTGACCCCCGATTTTTTTTTCAGGCATTTGCTACGAACAGTTTAATAAAGAACATATTTGAAGACGAAAAAAAGTTTGATAGTAGAACATGATTATTTTTGGAAAATAGTCCCCTACTGGATGTATTTTGGCCAAGGCCAGGACTTCAAGTCAACCACGGAACTGTTCGAAAAAGTGCAATATTCCCGCAACCACGCAATCAAAAACAGTTTAACTGAAGCAATACGACTTATGTCAATAAATGAAGCTTTACTTTCAAGATAAAACTTTGTGTCTTTCGGGTAACCAAGACTTAACTCTGTATGAAGGTAATTCGAATATTTAACGCGCAGCCGGTAAAAATACCCCATTTTAAGAGCCCGCTGACGTGTAAACAAGCACGGTGACCCCATTTTTTTATTGCATTTTTTTAATGTTCATATCATGAATGTTAATCACGCCGAATTTCAAAAAAAGTTTGATAGTAGAACAATTTCAAGGGAATTACCTTAAAGAGAAGGGAAAGGGGTCCTCTGGAAAAATTTTGGTAGGGTTAAATATGCAGTCCTGTAAAATGACTAGAAAAATAATATTCAGCTTCCTTTTGCAACAGTTTACTGATTAGAAATCCCCAGCCTGTCCTAGACTTACCATTTCAAAGATTCAATCCCTGTCAAAGTGTGAAATACTTTATTTCTTGCAACTGCTGCTTTTGAAATTCAATCATGAAAATCGATGCCAATACCTTGATTAGTTCAGTAATATTCTTGTTATCATTGACCATTTTAATTTCATGGCAAAGGCCTCACACCCACACAGTTGATATGTGAGTGCACCTCTCCCAGCCCTCCTCAATGAGGTGAGAGAGAGGTATTAATGGAGAAAAATGGAAATCATGAGATTAGAGGAAGCAGTTGCTATGACAAAGTATTTATAACTCATTGATGTTGAGCTGTAGTTTAATTTTGAACTCTTCGACTTTACACAAAAGAGTTCTTTATTGTATTGTAACAGTCGTCAACTTCTTTAACATGCTTTCCTAGATGAAAATGCTGTTTCATTTGCTCAAGCAGAAAAGTTATATTACGAAACATCACTAATCAATGTTACCACAGAATCTCAAGAGGGAGAGGAACAAGGTATTAAAGCTTCAAGTCTTAGGCTGTCTTTAAGCTGGAGCTCATATAATCCTTTTGATTGTCACATCTCAGTAACAAAGCAGTTGATACCAAGATTGTTATTGATATTTTTCCTTGTTTTTGTACACCAGGTTCTAAAGGCAGTGCTAATGCATCCTCAACTGGCAAGGATACAGAAGCTAAAGCAACTCAGGTTAGCAAGGAACCCTGTGCTAATTAAGAACAGTACCTGT
>OX419342.1:21021178-21023678 GCA_948470475.1 Galaxea fascicularis | reverse complement strand
TGAATACCCCCTTGACCATGCGCCCACTAAAGCATATGTAGCAGAATCAAGCCGTTCGTTATGACTTTATCTGGCTTGATAGTATTTCTGGAAGCAAATCTTGCCTCAATTTTGAAATGAAAGCGGAAATGAAAGTGGATCAATGAAATTCATGGACTTTTCTTTGGTGATTTGTTTACTTGTTTGTTTTTGTTTTTTGTTTTCTTTCCTAGCAACCTTTTCTTTTCATGTGAGTGGTGAATATGAAATGGATCATATACGTGAACTGCGGAAATGAAATCAAATGAAGACTGATCCTAGCAGTTGTGTATGCAATTATATACAATTGCGAAAAAAGCCTGAAAAAATGTTCAGGACTTCAACGGCGTTTGAACCCGTGACCTCGCGATACCAGTGCGACGCTCTAACCTTTCAGTTGGGAGAAGTTGACGAAATGCTGTGGAATGTTTCTTGTTGTTTTAGTAATTTTGTTCTCTTTTATCGCGGAACCATTTCTCATTTGCCCAAGTTAGTACTTGAAGGTTTTGCCGCTGATTCTCTGATTACCGGTGTGTTTAACAAACTGGATAATAAGCAATTTGCTCTCTCTGGTCGCTCGACAACCCAGGCTCTTATCTTCTTTATGCACACTATTTTAGAAACACTGGATACTTCTGGCAGATACATTAGAATTTTCTTCTCAGACTTCAGTAAAGGCTTCGACCTTGTGGACCACAATGTACTGTTAAGTGAACTAAATAATTTAGATGTTGACCCCCACCTTGTTAGGTGGATTGCTTCTTTCTTAACGAATAGGAGTCAGCGGGTTAGGATTGGGAATTCCTTATCTCCCCCTGTTGGGCTCAATGGTGGGACACCTCAGGGTACCAAACTCGCCCCCCTGCTCTTCTGCATTCTCGTAAATGGGATGGCAGCTAAGTGTAAGAGCAGAGTCAAGTATGTAGACGATGCTACTGCCATGGAAATCGTCCCTAGGTGTTCGCCATCTTACCTACCATTTACAGTATCTGATATCTATACATATGCTTCATTAAGAGGCATGAAACTTAATTCTAAGAAATGCAAAGAAATGATCATTAACTTTATGCAGTATAGCCCATTCCCCCCTGGCCCCCTTACCGTTGCGAGTTCTATCATTGAAAGGGTTGTAACCTATAAGCTGTTAGGTGTCTATATCTCTGAAGATCTTTCATGGAATGTACACATAGAGTATATAGTCAAAAAGGCCAATAAGCGTTTGTACGCACTGCGCGCGCTTAAGAAGAGTGGCCTCACTATCAAGCAGCTAGTGCAAGTGTACTGTAGTATTGTACGATCTGTACTAGAATATGCTTGCCCTGTGTGGGCAGCTCTGCCTAAGTACTTAGATGACGCTATAGAATCTGTACAAAAAAGGGCCCTGCGCATCATTCTGCCGAACTGTCACTATGACGAAGCCCTAATTCAATCTGACATCACTGCCCTTTCCCAAAGAAGGGAAGAAGCTTGCATAAATTTTATCAAGCGTGATTGCCGTTCGTCTCCTGTCCTTAAGCCATTAATTCCTCGCGTGTCAATTGACAGGCCGTACTGCCTCCGATCAGGCGAACGTGTTCCGGTGCGCTTTGTCCCCAAGACAAAGCGTTTCGCAGATTTCTGCACCATTAAGTATCAAGACCAGTTGTAATCCTTTTCTCTGTTATGTTTTCTCTGTTATTTGTGCTTTAATCATAGTTATATCATTATTTATCTGACTGTCTTTATACCGTAGTGTCTTGTGCTATTGTCACTGACCATCCTTGTAATTCAGCCTTTTAGGCTGCGAGAGGGATATCAATAAACTATTATTAAGTTCAACTTTTGAACTCCTTAAACGTTACGCAGGATTCAGTAAAAACTGAAGTACGGGAAGCAAGAAAACAGCAAGGAAGAAGAACGAGATGAAACTGAGGCTTATCTTTCGCGCAGGCCAGCTCGTAAACCGTGCAAAGCTTTAAAATAAATCATATATAACAATTAGATTATGAGCTCAATAATCTAATTGTGTTAGTATAAATCAGTTCTACTAGTCGTTCAAAACTAAACAAGTAGATTATCTAAATTCTTCCCGCAGACACATTGGAAACGTGAAGAAGCGGTCGCCATTTTCTTGACAAACGCTACTCACTATCTATCACTCAATTAGAGACCGGCATTCGGGATAGAATACTTGTAGATTTATACTAATCGCTGATATTTCAGTGGATCAAGATCAAACGTTTGGGACGGCTGTCCCTTCATCGGTGGGACAAATATCAGCAGCGATGAATTTATTTAAAACTTTGAACAGAACTCGTCAATGGCGCTACACAATATTTAACATATTTTAATCCTATTACAGCCGGTGGCTTTAAATCTACACTCCAGAGACTCAGCTCAAAAATAGCTCGACAAAGTAGAGTCATAATAGAAACTTTCTCTCTGGTTTTCTTTCCTGTAGATGACAGAGTTGGTCTCACTCCTGGTCAAGCGATGCTCTGTT
>OX419342.1:20843678-21016178 GCA_948470475.1 Galaxea fascicularis | reverse complement strand
TGCTCAGTACTAATGAAACATTATCTATCTTTTAAACTACTAAGCTATTTCATCATTTTTTTTCCCTCACGTTTCATTAAAAATCTCAGGTCTTTTGTCCTACTTAGTTTTAAGAGGCACAATATTAGTTTATCTAGACCTGCCTCACTCCTCTCCCTCCAATATACCATGTAAATTAATCTACGCGTTGTAAATTTGTATCGTGTATTTTTTCCTTTGTTAATTTTATTGCCGCCATATTACTTTCTCCCGCTATATCTACATAATTATGTATTAGCTAGGGTTTGGGGGAACAAATAGATAAAATAAATTAACAAATTTACACTCCTTTTTCCGTTTTGACTTCAAATGAAAAACGTAGCACAGTTTAGCATATTACAGCTACTTTGGATGAGGGCCGTGCCTTCCTGCGATCGATATTTGCTCTCAGTAAAACTACAGGTTATCTTGATCCATGTTTTATTTCAGACAAAACAAAAGAAAATGAAATAAATTCTCCGAATTGGAATAGAAGGAGTTTGCGTGAATTGCTGCGCATATTATAATCTTCTGAAAGAATAACATATAGTCACCAACGTATATCCCTACTTGTTCACGCGTTTGTGATCTGTCGGTTGGACAATTGCAATTCGCTACTTATAGGCTCCCCGAAGTACTTATTTCTAAAATTTCACAGTTGACACTTGGAATAAAGCCTTAAACCGTTGCTGTTGGTTTTTTCTTTTTTAGATTCGATGGAGGACTTAGGGATTTGGGTCTTAATTTTAGAGTTTCGGAGGTGTTCTTTGTTATAAGATATTTGGCCTTACTTTTTAAGAAACCTTACTTAAATTTAAAAAGTACTGTGTTTTGTCCTTGCAGTTGAGAATAACATAACGGTCTTATTGTGGTTCAGTTTTATTTGTCCTACGCATTATAAATATTTCATGTCAAATGTCTGTCGGTGAGCTGACAATACACCCACTCTCTTAAAAGGTGCAAACAATTGTTTAATTAAAGCAATGTCGCTATTCAGCAGAAGTTACAAGGAATCAATTTCTGCAAAACAGGGAGGGGATTACATTCGCGGAGGACGAGGCTAATTAGCACAACCGCGACCCGCGAAGGGAAATCATGGAGTACAGCTCGCCATTTTATATCCTAATCATGCTGTCCCGCTTTTCAGTGACAATTGTTTCAACCTGCACGGATGGTAAGTGCTGCCTTTTGTCAAACTTCCAAACTCTGTATTTGGCGGATTAAGGTATTGGAGCCAAAGAATAGAGGAACCAAAACTCAAAAGGTCATGTCTTGAGGTTTGCGGTCAAGAAGGTAGACTAACTTAATGGTAGGAATTTTCCTAGCACCTAAGTGAAAACGTTTTCCGTGTCTAAGGAATGTTTTAGTGGGCGATACCATCCGTGAGCCAAGTTCCGCGTTCCGCATGTTATAATCTTTTGAAAGTACAACATATAGTCACCAATTAATATCCCTAAGCGAACCGCTCCTTGCCCAGGCGTGTTTTCCGTGTGGTTCAGTTTTATTTGTCCTACGCATTGTAAATTGCGATCACAACTGCGACGATCATTCTTCATTTGATTTCATATCCGCAGTTCACATATGATTTCTTTCATATGCATCATTCACTTACATATCTTCCATGGGAACATATGACCCCAAAATTCACCTGCTCCCAACGTCAGTGGCTTCATAGCTCAGTTAGTAGAGCAACGCACCAGAATCGCGGGGTCACGGGTTCAAGCCCCGTTGAAGTCCTGAATTTTTTTCAGGCTTCTTTACGCAATTACAAAAATTGCGATCACAACTGCCACGATCATTCTTCATTTAATTTGGCTAGTTAACCTGTTGCAAAAAGAGACTAGATCGACGAAACTGATTAGTCAGTTGCTTTCTTCAGCCCCGAGTGTTTTTGGTCTATTCTCTAATTTAAAGAAAAAAATCTTTTGTATTCAAAATTGTGAGGATATTTTAGACGTGCAATCAAAAGTAATTTGTGAGTAAATCTTTCTGCATGACAATGACTAACTACACTCCTTTTTTTCCATAAGAACGTCTAATTTTGGAGCTGTGGCTTGACGTTCTTATTTGTTTCGTGACATGAGCGTGAAAACCTTCTTAAGGTGTTCTTAAACACGATGTTGCGCCAACCAGCTGCTGGTAAATTTAGCTTTTCAAAAAGCATCGAACACGTAGGTTCACAATGCCACATAAAGTCACCAAATTTTGCAGTGAAAACGCAGAAAAGTTCTTGTGTACATCATATACTACTCATTTAAAAATATAAATGAGCAAAATTAAGATGATCTGAACTGACTTTCTCTCTCTCTCTCTCTCTCTCTCTCTTGCATACTCTCTTCAGTATGCAATAAATATCACAACGAGAGACCAAGGCGTAAATTAAGTATTATCGTTGGGAAATCTCGATGGGGACTGAAAATTAAGACTGAAACCACTTACAAGTGCCAGGCTCTCAAGCGAGGTGAATAAAATTCCTTGGTGCAGGATTTAATATTCTGTTTACCACCAAAAAACTTTTGCCTTTTATCTAATAACGACAATAGGAGTTCCCGGAGCATGTCTTTCAAACCGTAAATAGCGGTATATTTTTACTTGAAATTCCTTTGCGTTTTTTCGCTGGAACGTCTAGCCAATCATTTCTTTATGGCTATATTTTAAACCATAGCCAGAAATATGGAACTAAAGAGTGAATAAGCCAGTCCTATTTAGAAATTACTGTAAAACACTCCACGGTACTCCACTGCATAGTGGACTCATCCTCACGTTGAATCCGATAACTTCCTATTATCGCTTCCGAGATGTTTTTGTTTTGCTTGGAAACAAGTGTAGCAAGTAAATAGAATATAGCAATTCCTAGTCAATAGAAATGGTAATGGTGATCACTGACTTCAACAAAAACGACGAAAACAATGATGATCATAATGATAATGACCCCGACGATAATTATGATTGTAACATAGGAAACCCCTATTGAGGCCAAATACAGCAGTAGCACCTAAATGTCAACCACAAATGACATTTTCGTCAACCCTCCAGTTTTCCCGTTCAAAAAGTACTGAGGTTTAAATGACTCTTCCTTGAAGCTCAAAGCAGGTCAAGTAAACTTTCAGTTCTCCCAAAAGAGAACAACGGAAGGGCAGCCATTCTGTGTAATTTTATGGCGAATATATATGATAACATCAACGCTGGTCTATGCTAAACGTTTCAAACCAATACACTCTTTTTTCTTTCTATAAGAACCTTTTTTATAAGAACGTTGAGGCTGAGATTAGCCAAAATGTCAAGAACATGCTAAGAACATACCCAGGTTGACACACATGGTTGAACGACTCACTTATGAGGAGCTTTGAGGCGTGAAAAAATGTTATGCAAATTAGCTGGCTGCACATTGAATGTGCAGCCAGCTAATTTGCATATGTAACTCAAAGCCAAGGTTTGACACCTCTGGATACCGTGAGGTGTTAGCCGAACACACTAGGATTTCAGGTAGTCGTCCGCAAATGTTAATTTAAGCTCCCCTATGGTGACATGAAAGTAACCGCAATTTCCGATAAGTGTATTTTTTTAGTCACGTTCCAGATAGCGTTTCGTCTTTTGCTTTGAGCTAAAAACGACTACACTATTTCAATATTCTGGCCTTCGAGAATTGTTCCTCAGAATAAAACTAAATCACAAGGGCTATACAGTAATAGAAAAAAAAAGTGCAATCATATATACACGATTTTCATGATCATCATTTTTCCTTTTACAAATTGCTCTGCTGAGCCCGACTAACAAACAAAGATGCACTAGTTCGCGCGAGTAATCGCGGCTCGCGGAACATTTTGACTGCCGTTATACCACCAGCTTTGCTAGCAATAAAGAATCGCGCGCGGCAATTGGGTTTGAAAATGGATTCACTTTCTCGGAGGCGTGAAATCAAGCTGGATGAACAAAAGACAGATCGAACACTGCTTAAGGTTTCAGTATACAAGCCGCGCGAAATCCGGCGTCACTGTTATTTTAAAATGCAATCGTCAGTACATAAAGCTGCTTTTATTGAAGAAATTGTTGGGCGATCAGAAGCTGAAGCAACACATCCACACTTCACTCTCAATAGAGGGCTTTCCCATTCCGTCTATCAGCTCAGGGGCAGTGTAATTGTGAGGTTCCCTGACATGAATCGGTTTGGCCACTGGTTTTCTGCTTCATATCTACAACCACTCTTTCAAAATCGATAATGCCCTCTTCCCTTTCGTTCTTTTCGGAGTTTCTTGTTATAAGGGCGTTTCGTTCACTGCATGCTTCTTTCTCTAACTGACGTCGGTTTTCACTTTTTTCACTAGTAGACTCCATCGCTAACGGAGCGGCGCAGGAGGAGACGACGAGTTAAATGACGAGTCGGAATGAGAGATTTTACAATTGCAAAGTTTGCATTTATGTCACTTTATAGAGACAAATGAAATTTAGCAAAAATGTCTCTCTATATATATTACAGAAGCGAAGGACTTTGCAGTTAGTTAACTGCGAAATGTTCGTCTACATATATAAGGGAATCAGTGACTTCGCGATTAATTAAATGCGAAATGTTCGTCTACATATATAAGAAAATCAGTGACTTCGCGATTAATTAAATGCGAAATGTTCGTCTACATATATAAGGAAATCAGGGACTTCGCGATTAATTAAATGCGAAATGTTCGTCTACATATATAAGGGAATCAGGGACCTCGCGATTAATTAAATGCGAAATGTTCGTCTACATATATAAGGGAATCAGGGACCTCGCGATTAATTAAATGCGAAATGTTCGTCTACATATATAAGGGAATCAGGGACTTCGCGATTAATTAAATGCGAAATGTTCGTCTACATATATAAGGGAATCAGGGACTTTGCGATTAATTAAATGCGAAATGTTCGTCTACATATATAAGGGAATCAGGGACTTCGCGAATAATTAAATGCGAAATGTTCGTCTACATATATAAGGGAATCAGGGACCTCGCGATTAATTAAATGCGAAATGTTCGTCTACATATATAAGGGAATCAGGGACTTCGCGATTAATTAAATGCGAAATGTTCGTCTACATATATAAGGGAATCAGGGACTTTGCGATTAATTAAATGCGAAATGTTCGTCTACATATATAAGGGAATCAGGGACTTCGCGAATAATTAAATGCGAAATGTTCGTCTACATATATAAGGGAATCAGGGACTTCGCGAATAATTAAATGCGAAATGTTCGTCTACATATATAAGGGAATCAGGGACTTCGCGATTAATTAAATGCGAAATGTTCGTCTACATATACAAGAAAATCAGGGACTTCGCGATTAATTAAATGCGAAATGTTCGTCTACATATATAGGGAAATCAGTGACTTCGCGATTAATTAAATGCGAAATGTTCGTCTACATATATAAGAAAATCAGTGACTTCGCGATTAATTAAATGCGAAATGTTCGTCTACATATATAAGGAAATCAGGGACTTCGCGATTAATTAAATGCGAAATGTTCGTCTACATATATAAGGGAATCAGGGACCTCGCGATTAATTAAATGCGAAATGTTCGTCTACATATATAAGGGAATCAGGGACTTCGCGATTAATTAAATGCGAAATGTTCGTCTACATATATAAGGGAATCAGGGACTTTGCGATTAATTAAATGCGAAATGTTCGTCTACATATATAAGGGAATCAGGGACTTCGCGATTAATTAAATGCGAAATGTTCGTCTACATATATAAGGGAATCAGGGACTTCGCGATTAATTAAATGCGAAATGTTCGTCTACATATATAAGGGAATCAGTGACTTCGCGAATAATTAAATGCGAAATGTTCGTCTACATATATAAGGGAATCAGGGACTTCGCGATTAATTAAATGCGAAATGTTCGTCTACATATATAAGAAAATCAGGGACTTCGCGATTAATTAAATGCGAAATGTTCGTCTACATATATAAGGGAATCAGGGACCTCGCGATTAATTAAATGCGAAATGTTCGTCTACATATATAAGGGAATCAGGGACTTCGCGATTAATTAAATGCGAAATGTTCGTCTACATATATAAGGGAATCAGGGACTTTGCGATTAATTAAATGCGAAATGTTCGTCTACATATATAAGGGAATCAGGGACTTCGCGATTAATTAAATGCGAAATGTTCGTCTACATATATAAGGGAATCAGGGACTTCGCGATTAATTAAATACGAAATGTTCGTCTACATATATAAGGGAATCAGTGACTTCGCGAATAATTAAATGCGAAATGTTCGTCTACATATATAAGGGAATCAGGGACTTCGCGATTAATTAAATGCGAAATGTTCGTCTACATATATAAGAAAATCAGGGACTTCGCGATTAATTAAATGCGAAATGTTCGTCTACATATATAAGGGAATCAGGGACCTCGCGATTAATTAAATGCGAAATGTTCGTCTACATATATAAGGGAATCAGGGACTTCGCGATTAATTAAATGCGAAATGTTCGTCTACATATATAAGGGAATCAGGGACTTTGCGATTAATTAAATGCGAAATGTTCGTCTACATATATAAGGGAATCAGTGACTTCGCGATTAATTAAATGCGAAATGTTCGTCTACATATATAAGGGAATCAGGGACTTTGCGATTAATTAAATGCGAAATGTTCGTCTACATATATAGGGAAATCAGTGACTTCGCGATTAATTAAATGCGAAATGTTCGTCTACATATATAAGGGAATCAGAGACTTCGCGATTAATTAAATGCGAAATGTTCGTCTACATATATAAGGAAATCAGTGACTTCGCGATTAATTAAATGCGAAATGTCCGTCTGAATATATAAGGAAATCAGGGACTTCGCGATTAATTAACTGCGAAATGTTCGCCTACATATATCAGGGAATCAGGGACTTCGCGATTAATTAACTGCGAAATGTTCGTCTACATATATAAGGAAATCAGGTACTTCGCAATTAATTAACTGCAAACTGTTCGTCTGAAAATATGAGGGCATCAGTGACTTCGCCATTAATTAAATGCGAAATGTTCGTCTGAATATATAAGAGCATCAGTGAATTCGCGATTAATTAAATGCGAAATGTTCGTCTACATATATAAGGAAATCAGGGACTTCGCGATTAATTAACTGCAAAAAATTCGTCTGAATATATAAGGGCATCAGGGACTTCGCGATTAATTAACTGCGAAATGTTCGTCTGAATATTATACAGGTTTGCATATCTGAGCCACTGGAAAACCTGAAGAACTTTCAACTAATTTATGTTCACCCGGAAGCCCTGGTAGAGAGCAAAGCTGTTTTGCAGCTCCTCAAAACGACAGAATGCGTGGTATTGTTTCTGAACAAACCAATCAGAGCCGCCCCTCGAACGGATCTTTCGAGAGTCGCTCGTTTCGTCAAGCCAGCATGCACAGTAAGGAACGAAGACTTGAGGTACGAGAGTGCGTACCTCTTTGCTTCTGAGACTCGGTGTCCAGTCCACATCATCTGGAAACTGAGCAAGATAGCCCTTAAATTTGTCATATTCCATAACAGTTCCACGTATCCATCCAAGATACTTTGTTTCCCCATCAACTTTCTCCTCATATATATTCCACTTCAACTCTCTTGCCAATAATTGCCTCTCCCAACTTTTTCCTGGATGACCATGCCTCGAGTCTTGCCCTTTCATCAGGTGGTGTTTGGTTCAAATGCGCTTTAGGGTCATTTTGCGAGCCAGAGGTTCCTCTCAAACTAAGGCGAGATCGCTTCCTCTTCTTCTGCTTCTTCTCTTTCTCTTCCTGGCTGCTGGTTTCGTAACTGATATTAATGTTTTGTTCGTAAGCTACAATCTTCACGGCATGTAGCCGGTCTTCCAATTAGATATTCTTCATCAATACTGAGATATTGCTACATCCCTCACCGATGGACTGGCGGTTTAAAGACTCAACGGGATTTTTGGTATCCGCTGTGGATTCCCAGTCTTCAGTATCACGCAGAGTAAATGCCTTACAAAACATCTTAAGAATTTGGTCCCTAGACCACCATTTGACCCAGTGAGCAGATCTCGATCAGTGACAGTTATTAATTTGATTGGAGATTGCAGCTAGTTGTGGGGAGAGCAGATGTTTAGCATGACTCACGCTCTTCTAACCGCAAAGAAGGTCAAATGCTAGCCTAACATCAGCTTGTTGATCAACGTCCTGGATGGCATGACCTAAGTGGCGAAAGATGCTATTCTCTTCTTTGCTTTTAGTCACGATATAGCTGACACGGTTGACTGAAGTTTTCCAATCAACCGTGCAGCCACGCATGATCTTCCCTGTTACTTCCGTTCCCATGCTTCTTTCAAAACCATTGTACTCGGCCTGGTCAAAATCCACCATTATCTGGCGAAGGTTATGACCATTTTTAAAGGAAGGGTGGATTTTTGTGACATGGCCAAATACTTCGGATATGGCTGTTGCATAAGCATTGCCATCCTGCTTATTCAGAAGAACTCTGGCCACTGTTTTGTTTGGATCAGGGTAGTGTCCAATTCGGTCAGAGGAGACATCGAAACCGGGGTATTCGTAGGCAGATTTTTCTTTGACTTCAAACCAGTTCGTGGGGTTTGCCAGTTGCTCTCTTATCTTCGGCAAGTAGTGTTTGTTTCTGTACGGCGTAAATGCGTTGACCACCATTCCTTCTTAAGCGGTATACCATCCAGATGCGTTCCCTTGGAATAACCAAGATATCACTTTTTCCTCGCTGACTCCAGACTTAATTATTGTTAGCTTTGCTACCTCTTCCAGTGCTTTAAGCAGAAGAGCAGCAGTTTCTTTGCAGTTAAATTTCCTGGCTGAAGAAATGTCACAGCTGGAACAGCACTCACCACTAGCGGCCAACTCAAATACATCTGTGGACTCGAAATTATCTAATAGACTCTTTCGGAGGCAAGCCCCAGCCAGAAAACCATACAGCCATTTCCAGCATTGTTCATATTCTGATTTCTTATCAAGGATTTCTTCCCGAGAGCATTCCTTTATCCAATAGATTAAACGCTGATCGTCGACGCTTTCATTAACCATAATAATACCGTCTGAAGACTCGCTGTTTCGACCTGCACGACCAAACTCCTGCACCAATACCGCCATATTTCGCATGCATCCAATTCGCAAAACAAGGTTAACGTGAGGGTTGTGGGTTCCAACTTCGTACGATTCAGTAGCGAACCTGTATTAAGCAGCCAGTTCATCAAGTGCTGAGGGTGGCCGTTATAAACAGGTTCGACTGTACTGATCCCAAAATTTTTCCTGTTTAAGGTGTGATTTAATTTTTCTTCTCTTGGCCCAGACGAAACGCCGCGTCATATCAGCCACGAAATTTAAACATGTTGCAGATCCACCATTCTGATTTCTTTGCCCAGTTTACATTACTGTGCAAAAGACATGAAAAAACAAAACCTCAGTAAAACAAAAATCGCAGATTAGATCAAATGCGAGTATCGGATTCAGCCTGAAACTATGAAATGTGTGACATAATTAAAATTTCGATAGAAATGCGAAGGTAGATTTTGCACTCAACTAATTGGGGAGGAAATGATCCCCTTATATATTCAGACGAACATTTCATTTAATTAATCGCGAAGTCACTGATTCCCTAACATATTCAGACAAACATTTCGCAGTTAATTAATCGCGAAATCACTGATTCCCTTATATATTGACGAAAATTTCGCAGTTAATTAATCGCGAAGTCACTGATCCCTTATATATTCTGACGAACATTTCGCAGTTAATTAATCGCGAAGTCACTGATTCCCTAATATATTCAGACGAACATTTCGCAGTTCATTAATCGCGAAGTCACTGATTCCCTAATATATTCAGACAAACATTTCGCAGTTAATTAATCGCGAAATCACTGATTCCCTTATATATTCAGACGAACATTTCGCAGTTAATTAATCGCGAAGTCACTGATTCCCTAATATATTCAGACAAACATTTCGCAGTTAATTAATCGCGAAGTCACTCATTCCCTTATATATTCAGACGAACATTTCGCAGTTAATTAATCGCGAAGTCACTGATTCCCTTATATATTCAGACGAACATTTCGCAGTTCATTAATCGCGAAGTCACTGTTTCCCTAATATATTCAGACGAACATTTCGCAGTTAATTAATCGCGAAATCACTGATTCCCTTATATATTCAGACGAACTTTTCGCAGTTAATTAATCGCGAAGTCACTGATTCCCTAATATATTCAGACGAACATTTCGCATTTAATTAATCGCGAAGTCACTGATTCTCTTGTATGTATATATTTGCAAAGCGAATAATTCGAGGTTAGTTAACGGCGAAATTTGGATCTGTTATATTAGAAATGAAAATATTTTGAAAAATTTACAGAGATGTTTCATTGCAAATTTTCATAATTTCTCTATAGATATAATTTATTACAAAATTTTTACTCATATTAACTCCCGTCGGAATGCCTTTTATATTTTTGAAGAGCGGGAGTGGTAGTGATTTGTTTTGTTATTTTTTTTATTGTAATGCCATTGGAGGATTTCCATTTTTCTTCAATTGGAAGCCATTTCACGGATCTGTTTCATAACACAAGACCTTTTTCTAGTTACAGTAATCATCTGCGGGATATTTTTTCTAAATTGGTACCCTCCAAACCCTCTACCCACCTCTCAAAAACTGAAGTCGCTTCTCTCTTACGTCCCCTGTAGCTCTTATAGAAGTGTGGAAATAAAGGTTTATTGTTTTGGGGCAAGAAAGAGACAACCAAAAATAAACCCGACAACAACAACACTTTCCATAAGTGTTACGTTATGAAGAATGCTCCGAAAGGTTCAAACCATTTTAAGCTTTGTTAAAACACTTTTATCAAATCCACGTGGAAACCCCACGTCCAAAGCGGTCAGCGTTTCTAAAGAATGATACCAAATTTCAGTCGATGTTTCTCTGTTGATAAATGCGTAAATTAACTGTAACCCTCAGGTACATGTGGTCTGCAATCACACAGAATAGATTTATGTGACAGTTCAGTTATATGCAAGCTACTCACAAAGGCCACGCAAAGCTTTATAACAACCCACGAAGGGCAGACACATTGCAGGGTAGTGGCAGCAAATGAAATACAACCCCCAGGTTTATGCTACCCACCAAGGCACATTGCAGGTTAGTGGCAGCAAAGTAAATGTAACCCTCAGGTATATGCTACCCACCAAGGCACATTGCAGCTTAATGACAGCAAATTAAATGTAACCCTCAGGTATATACTACCCACCAAGGCACATTGCAGCTTAATGACAGCAAATTAAATGTAACCCTCAGGTATATACTACCCACCAAGGCACATTGCAGCTTAATGACAGCAAATTAAATGTAACCCTCAGGTATATGCTACCCACCAAGGCATATTGCAGCTTAATGACAGCAAATTAAATGTAACCCTCAGGTATATACTACCCACCAAGGCACATTGCAGCTTAATGACAGCAAATTAAATGTAACCCTCAGGTATATGCTACCCACCAAGGCACATTGCAGCTTAATGACAGCAAATTAAATGTAACCTTCAGGTATATGCTACCCACCAAGGCACATTGCAGCTTAATGACGGCAAATTAAATGTAACCCTCAGGTATACACTACCCACCAAGGCACATTGCAGCTTAATAACAGCAAATTAAATGTAACCTTCAGGTATATACTACCCACCAAGGCACATTGCAGCTTAATGACGGCAAATTAAATGTAACCTTCAGGTATACACTACCCACCAAGGCACATTGCAACTTAATGACGGCAAATTAAATGTAACCTTCAGGTATACACTACCCGCCAAGGCACATTGCAGGTTAATGACAGAAACTTAGAATGTAACCCTAAGGTAAATGCCACTCATAAAGGCACACTGCAGATCAGAAATTTAAGCTAGAACCTTGGTTGGACTGGACCATGTAATCACCATGTTTCGTTATTTTATGCTTTTGAACATCTAACCTGGAAATCAATGGAGTAAGGTGTTCTCTGAGGAAAAAATACACAATACATTTTACTTTTTTTATACATAAGTTTGTACAATAACCAAACAAATATCTGAATGAAACAGTTGTTTTGATAGGTGACTAATTTGAAAGGTTGAGCTCATGAATACAGACTTAAGAAAGTTACATGTATCAGCCACTGACTGTTCCTAACACTATGACCCCTGAACTCTAGTAGGATATTACAAACAGCAAGAACAGTCATGGTGAAATGACATGTCAGCAACCTGACCTGTTGCAAAATGTTATACAAACAGTTTAATGTTCAGTAGTATGGTAAGACTTTCCAAACGTTATTTGATGTGAAATACCAGTATGCCAGTGCCTTCAATCTTTTGCCTCAGCCTAATTTAGCTGAAAAGGTAATATCTTTATGTAATTACTTGACCAATTCAGTTTTGGGTTCATTTTGTTGATTTTTCTTGCAAGCAACCACTTTGTCATTCATCAAGGGTGGTATATACAGCATACATAAACAAGTAGGTACACCTTGCAACATGATTCAATGTGGTTTTGCCTAATTAAGGATGCTAAAGCCAATATTGGCACAATAACCCTGTACTAGCCCAACCCCCTCCCTTGACACATACACTGTACACTTCACTACCACCACCACCACAACAACAACAACAGCAATTTTTTTCAGAAAAAGTAATGCCTCTAAGGTTGTTAGATCTGATTAATAGTTGCTTGTATTACACAAAAATTATAATTACCCCATTCCGTCCTGGCTGTGTATTAAGATGGAGCGAAGTCTGCCAAGCAGCAACTGGGAGTCTGGCTCAGATCTTGCACAAGTCGCTGGTGGGTTTCCGCCAGGAGAAGATTGGGTGAAGTCCTTTTTTTAGTGTTACGATTTGTTGTCCTTAGCTTCAGCAGTTCATGATCGCCTACTTCGAACATCCACAGCCTGCATTAAATATTCAAATCACGCGCGCTAAAATTTGAATTTTTCCCGCCTATTCTTGTGGCTGAGTCAAGGATGACACAGTCATGGCCTTTTGAACAGAACTGATTGAATTCTGAAGATCAGATAAATTCGTTTCGGGGAAGTCTCGGCGTTGTCTCGATGAAGTCAGTTAGAGCAAAGAGCAAGCGTGCTAGTGACGCTCTCGGGTTTCCACAAGTTGAATTTCGCCTGAAATCGACCAGAAAAGTCGTTCTTGGCCAAATTCTTTTGGTCTGCTGCTACATATACTTCTTGTCAGGACGTACGAATGCTTCTTGGTGTCCAGCGCTGGGCTGTAATTCTGAAGCTGAGAGTTCCCACATCTTCGGGGACATCGAGGACGAAACAACATGGGTTCTCAATCACTGAACGCTCAATGGCGGCAGATGTTTGACGATCTATTGAAACACGTCGCGTTCTTAGTTGAAAGTCCGCTTGAGTAAAACATTTAAGTTGAGAAATATTTAACCTTTTCAAGATAATTATTTTCGACGTACATATTGAACTCCAGCTGCAGGAAATCAAGAGTCAAGAAGAGTGTCTCCACTGAGCGCGTGTAAAACATATACGTGACTTGCGTGACAAGACATATCGACAAATCGTTTTGGCTTTCGCGGTCGCGTGCGTGGCAAGATCTCACCCGATAACTACGCTGTTGTCCCTATTTTCCTTTAAGGTGCAACCAAACAAGAAAAAATTTAAACTTTATGTTTTCCTCTATACGCGCCGAATGGCATTAACTGAAAATGACAAGCCGCTACGAAGCAAAGAACCAAAACGGGCCGAAAGGTCTCTTTGACTAGCTTTGACATTTCCTATTGATACGAAATCTATCTGATCGTTTCGCCTTTAGAGATACTTGCATTTATTTCGCTCAGTAAAATTAAATAGTGCCGATTGATGCGGACCGCAAACGTCATTCAACTGTGCAAGTTTAACAAAATAATTGACAGATTTTAGCGCCTCGAAAAGGTCTCCTGGCGCGAATTTTTTTAGAGGCCAAAGCCTCCTCAGAGTCAGTAAGAACGTCTTTAATTTGCTCGTTCGTTTTTGTCGCGTTGTAAACCTCTGTTCAATGCTTACCTAGAATTAAGCGCCGCAGTTCTGGTCTAGACTCGTAAGCACAAACTCGATGTTCGTGTACAACATAAAATTTAAAATTTTCTTGAATTCACAACTCACAATAACTCGTTGTGAAGAATAAAGATTGTACGCGCTCACCAACCATGAAGTAATCTAATACGTCTGATATGTTGCTAGACAAATTTTAGAACAACAGAACTTGTAGATCGGCAACTTCATTCTTTAGCTTTATCCGACCCTGTTAGAGGGTCTCAATGGGGTGGTGGCTTTTACGGTTATCGGCTAAAATTTTGGCTCTTTTACGGCTATCGGTTAATTTTTTTCAGTTACGGTTAACAAACAACAAAATTTCTTTTGTTGCAAAAGGTTAAATATTAATAAAACTGTGTTTTTTTAATCTTTAAAGCAAAGAAAAAGTCTTATGATCATCTCGGGCTTAAATAAGTTATTCTTTTGAAATATTTTAATATTTGATAGATCATACCACTTATAATATTATTTTACGTTTAGAATTGTGAGCTACGAAAAAGGATTCAATACAAGGGCATACACAACTTAACTTACGTCACACATTCTTACATTTACTTGTAGGAGTGGTGTTCTGTTTGTCCTTATATGGTGTCATATGTGTGTTAAATTGTCTCAAAATATAGCCATGCTTGATGCCTCAAAATCCTTCAATGTACAGTCTAGCTTGCCTCGGGTTCCTTTTTTTGCCTAGACATCAAACCGTGTCCACACCTTGACTTGCCTTCCGGACCTTGTTACGGCTTACTAATGATAAGATCCTCTGAGTCACTATCCGTATCAAACTCGCTGATTTCAGAATCGCTTTCGTACCGTCCTCCACCTGGTTGAAATCAGCAGCAGACGCGAGCTTCACTTGCGGAATGTTGGAATCGCTTATGAAACTTAATGACACATCGGAGACTAAAGGGTTGATCTCAGAGGAGGCAAGCTGAGAAGCACGGCTTTGAAGATCTTTGAATATGAGATTTTTCGATCTTATTTTTCTTAAAATGACATGTGCCCTTTGTTTAAAACAGAAAAAAGGTTTAAGCTATTGCCAGTGAACTAAGATGAACTAACATTTCTTTTGTGAGGGATGAAAATGATCATTCCTGATAACAGTTCATTATGAAAATAAATCAACTTCCTGTGAATGTCAGAGGCGTATTTTGCAGCTTCTAGTATCTGTTGTCCACGTGAATCAATAATGCATCTGCAAGTAGGCATCCAGTTATATAAAAAAAAAAATTCAGGGTCCGGTGTTTTTTACGATAGCGAAGGACTGTACAGAACGACTGTCTGCAGCAGCGTCGGAGAAAAACAGGGAATTGATACAAATTAACAATGTTTACCGGCAACGTGTTTTACAAACTGTGACATCTCTGCTAGTTGCTTTACTGGTATTTCGAGCGCACGACCTCCTGAAAATCACAAATATTAATCCTCAGCAAGAAAACCAGACTTTCGCTATCGAAACAATTAGCTCCCCAAACATTTGGGGAGCTAATTCAGTTTCTGCAATCCGCAAGATAAAAATCCCACAAAAATTTCGTGCGACGCGGCATCTTAGTACAAAATTCATAACTTTAAGAGTACTTACTGTCCAGCTCGCTTTCACTATCTGAGTCAAGCAACAGGGGTAGTTCCAGATCTAGCTGCTGCTCGGTCGATAAAGAATAATTTTCTATTTTGCCGCTGATTTTGGCGAGGCGGTAAAGTTTAAGGTCAAATGACCCAAGACCGAACTTCCTCGCTTGCTCGTTTACCCTTTAACTCCCAAGGGGTTCTCCATTGACGAGTAAAATCGTCTGGCGTTAGACAGAGTAAAATCTATAAGTGCCATTTGGCACTATTGGGAGTTAAAGGGTTAAGACCAAGAAATTCAATAACGTTTTTCTTGAACGTTGAAAGTGTCCGATGCTCTTCTTGGACTTTGAGTCTTGCCTTGTACCTTTCGATTGACCTTTCCTCACCCGTTCGATAAAAACTAACAACAGCTTTCAATACCGACATCGTTCAACTCACATGTACACTGGGTGAAGAAATTGGAGATCTAAAAACAAAAAGCTGTCAACTTGTCCTACAAAACGCAGGCCAAGTGAGGTCAAGTGAGACTACCGGGGGTCCTAAAAACGAGCTTGGCCTATAAAAACGTGTGAACCACATGTACGACATGTACGGAATGAAAGTAGCAACGAAATAAGAAACGCAACAGGTCATAAGTGAGTTTAGCGCCTTCTTTAAAATTAACAAATCTAGGGAACAAATTTTTTTTACGGTTAATTCTTTTTACCCCATTTACGGCTAACGGTTAAAATTCTTCAATTTTTACGGCTAACGACTAAATTTTTGGCCGTTTTACGCCTATCGGTTAACCCCATTGAGACCCTCCTGTTAGTGAGATTAATGTGCGTAATGCACCAGTCAACTGATTCCAGCCGTGCCTATGCCCTACCCCGCCATTGGATTTTTTTTTTTCAGAAACAAGGGCAAATTCCTGGCCGGAGTGGGGACAAAAAGGTTGATAAAACGCCCTGGGGTGGGAGGCAAATGCCCTACCTCCGGGCCCATCCGAAAAAAAAACAAATGTGATGAATCATAGTTATTTTTGCGTGCCCGTTGCAAGTCGCTGCTACTCAAATAAATCCATTCGAAACAAATTTGCGCATTTTTTATAGGGTCCATAAATAAACACTTCTTGCATAGAGATAATGTGTACTTTGAATGCGACATTTGAACTCGCTGCATCGTACTAATCGGTCGGCATAGCTTTCGTAACATGCTCAGAAAATATATTACATACCGCTCAATTGCATCAGAAACAAATGTTTGGTCCTCAATGCGGGCCATGATTGCATTATCTGTCACGTACGAAGCAAAAACTATGAGGGTTTCAAATGCCTTGGGGTCGTCCCGGGGGTTGGCAAATTCCCGGCTCCGCGGATAGTAGAAAAATTTTAAAAGCCCTACCCTAGATATTAAAACATGGAACGTTTTTCTTTTGTATGGAATAACCGGTGAGAATTTTCCGCCAAATGGAACAGTACAACCGCTTAAGCGCTTTTCATTCGTGTTGAAAAAACCGGTGAAATTTTTCAGACAAATAGATCAGTACAAATTTCTCCGGGTTTTGGAGCAACAAACCACGCATTTTTATGAAGGAGCGCAGTTCTAGTGTGATAAGGCCAATAGCGCAGCGATATTCAGGTCATTTCAGTAAAAACGAGAAAAGAGGGATGCATCTGAAGATATTCATTTTTTCCGAGAAATTACCAGTGGGAAGGACTGCTCCATTTGTTGTCCCACCGGAACGATCGGTATTTCAATGCAAAGGAAATAAAGCGCTCCTGAGCAAATGCTGGGCTAATGCCCGAGGGAGGGGGGAGGAGGGGAGGGGGGAGGGGAGGGGAGGGAAGGGGAGGGGAAAGGCACTGCTGGAAGTGACTGTTGCATTATCTGTAGTACTTGAGTTGGTCATCAAAATTATTTGAATGTGTAAACTATATCGCAGGTAGCTTTATTTATTTCAATCGATTAGTCTTTTTTTTTTCCCAAAGACAACTAAATATTCATGCGCAGGAAATAGATATTTTTAGGTATTTAAAGTTCGGAAACAATTAAAAGGAATTGGAAATGAGCTGAGTTCAGCTGTCAGTGCAAACATATGCGAAACTGGAAATATCTTCAAGACTAAAGTCCGACAGAAGAATCCAAATCGGTAGTCTGAAAGTAATTCTGTCCAAACGGAATTTAGTTTTAGATAGTGTTAAACATCGTGTAATCAACACCTGCACCTTACACCTGCACCTAATTGCATCTCTGATGCATAAAAGCCTGTAGATCAAGCTAATAAAAATTCAGGTTTGCGCTGGCTACGAAGCCAGCAACAATAGAAACTCTAATAGTTGGCTGAAACCAGTGTCCCTGATAACGAAGTATTCAAAGAAACTGAAAGATAATGAAAACTACATTTGAAAATTTGGAGGAAAGTTAATAAATAGTTTTTTTTTAAATGATTCTGAAATATGCTTATAGGTATACTGAGCTGAGTATAACCAAAGGCAACATAAGGCAACAAGGAAGGAAAGGTGCACTTACGTCATTAGGGGGTTTCAGAAAAATATCCCTGAATTTAAATTTTTTGAGGGAAGGGGGGTCAGACAGTATAACCTGGTCAAACCAGAGAATCTGTGATGCCAACCGCTAATTCACCATGCATTATCCAAAGCAGGAGAAATTTTATCGTGCGAATCAATCAAAGACAAGCATGGTAGAGTGATTTTTCCTAAATCCGAACACAACTGGTCATCACAGAGAATATGTAAATTGGTCAAATAATCAGGTAAGCGATTGTAGATGATTCTCTCTAGTAATTTGGAAAAGCTAAGTAGAATCGAGACAGGCCTATGTTTAGTGAACAAACCTCTCTGTCTTTACATGAGAAAGACGGTGAGGTTGGTATCAAAATAAGGCCAACTCCAGCCTCGCTTCTACTCAAAGGGCAGGCCAATCAACACACAACTGTAAAATGGGCCACTTAGTGTTCCTAGCCTTCGTGGCTGGTGTTCGAAAGGAAGGGGAAAAAGGGAATTTGGCCGCGCGAGAGCGCAAAGCTTGCGCGCACAAATTCCCTCCGCCCCTCCTCCCTCTCCTTCGAACGCCTGCCACACAGCGACGGAGTTCCAAAAACTCAGGTTTCAACATATCATTGGAATTAGTTATGTGTTTATTCCAAGGCGTCAAGAAGCGCATTCGTAAATAACTAAATTTCCCTCATTTCCCCTTTATATCCTGCAGACCTTGTTGCAGCTTGGGACCTAGATGGTTCGGAGAAGGATGTGATGTAAGTAAAGAGAACGAGAAAATATGTGGAAGTAATTGTTGGTCCTTCATTTTCTCACAGGCTCAGTCTATCCAGCCCCAAAAGTGCAGTGCAAACCAACACATCGGAGATCAGTTCTGGTATTGAGTGCAAGTTTTTCTCGGTAGTCCAGTTCTTGTTGAGTAATACCATAATTTTTTCCTTAATTTAAGAAATGGTAAAATGAAAGAAAGCCTGTATGCAATAGTCCGGTTTGGTGTAAAATTAGTTTTGCACTTTTGGTAATAAATAAATAAATAAATATGGGAAACGATTTTGACTTTTAAATCTGAAAGTTATTTTGGCATCTTAGATAAATAGCTATAATCTGATCACGATTTTTCTTTGAAAAAAAGCCTAACATATTTGATTCATGTTGGCTTATTGGAGTTCTAGTATTATTTTCGGACTAAAACGCATCTAATTAGTTATTATGAAGAACAGAAAATAGCTTGCCGGAAAAGTAGAAATGACAAAAATACATACGATTCGATACACTATATATACACTATATACGATACACTATATACTCCCCATAGCGTAGTCTTAAAAATTCAATAGGCCATTTCCGAATTACCTCAGGCCTCTTTTTCAAAGCGAGTCTAGGTGCTCACCTTTCATATGCAAGTCAATAAATGAGGTTAATTTGCTTGTGAATGAAAATTGATTTGCATATGAAAGGATGAGCACTGAGACTCGCTTTGAAAAAGAAGCCTGCGGTAATTCGGAAAAGGCCTAATATTACACACGCGAGAAAGGGTAGTTTCTAATACATGCATTTCTATTATTGTTCTAACATCTGATTTTCTTTCATTCAGCTTGCAGGGAGGGGCCTCCTATAAACAAGACCAGAATGTGTCAGTCCTGTACTTGGATGGTAATGAATCCTATGCAAATGTACCATCGGTTAGTCTCCACCAGTTTCCCTCTTTTTCGATCACGTTCTGGGTGAAAGTCCTACTGCCCGCCAAATATCCAGGCTACATCTATGCAGATTGGTCTGCTCCACACCAGTTTAAAATTTGGGTTGAGGGTGGTGGAACTGGAATTGGCTTCCAGATGAGAAACCAGCTGGGAAATGACATCGCAGTGACAGCCTTCACAACGTAAGTGGACTCAACATTTTGCTCCGTCTGTGGTCCTGATAAATTCTGTGGAAATTCTTCCCAGCAGATTACTGACCCCTAACCTTGAACAGCCTTTACCCATTTCTTTCTTCGACTTCATCCCTAGAGTGAAGAGATTGAAAAAATTTGCTTAGTCCACGAAAGTCTTCGACGTGCTCAGCAAGTGTTTTAAATGTTAAGGGCAACTACGCCATTTATGTTGGCAAAACAAGTGTAGCCTCTAAGACCGCCTAGACGGCGCTACATCCTTCGAACCAATTGTCGGCTCCCGTGAAAAAGATTTGCCCTCAATAACTCGACTTTCAGTTACATTCGCGGCCTGAAGCAAATAAACAGTTCCAGATTATTAACTTGTTATCATTTAAGCATAGCAAGTGACGAACATGTCATATGTTACAAAATTACAATGCTTTTATCCCAGAGTCCAACGCGGCCTTCGATTATAAACACGAAGGAAAAAACAGAGTAGTTTTCAACATTACGCCCGCCCGTGTTTGCAATTTTGCCACGGTAAATTTATGCCGGATACAAGACTATGCTACTTTGTTGTTGTTTTAGGTCAACTCTGCATAACGCCTGGAAGCACGTGGCAGTCACATGGGATCAAGGATCCACATTCTTAAAGGTCTACATAACCGGAATCGTGGAGGCAAGGATAAAAGTCGGCAACAGTTTTTTAAGCCTGGAACTAAGAAACAACTCTCACAGTTTCTACCAGCTAGGAAAGAACGAAGATTCAGGAGAAACTTTTCATGGACTTATCAGAAAACTCAAAGTGTTCAAGAAGGCGTTAAGTCGTGATGAAATAGTGACTGAACTGGCAGGTAAGTTATCATGATCATCCAAGGAAATTTGTTATTAATGCGAAAAAATTCTTAAAGCTTCTTTTTCACTGGGTATTACCAAACGTTGCCAATGATTAGTCAGTTTAATGATCGTTGGCAGATTGAAGAAGTAATTTTAAATGGTCATTCCGTTGTATTTACCTTTAAAGGCAACCTCCGCCCTAAACAAATTGACGTAATTGTTGAAAAAGTTTTAAATTCATCAATTTTAGTCTAAACTGAGATGGAATACATTTAAGTGTACAAAAATTTGGGTATAGTTATCTCCTTTTTAATTTCCCACACCCTACCACATTGGATTCCATGACCGTCATGACGTTTGTGTTAAGCGATTGCATTATTTGACATCACTGATAAAAACTAAAATAACTCTGTCCACATTAGTCTCTTTCACGGGGAGATATGAACCTACAATTGACCTGTTCCCAACGTCAGTGGCTTCATAGCTCAGTTGGTTAGAGCATCGCACCGGTATCGGGAGGTCACAGGTTCAAACCCCGTTGAAGTCCTGACTTTTTTTCAGGCTTCTTTACGCAGTTGCATATAATTGTGTTCACAAATGCGAGGATCAGTCTTCATTTGAAAAACTAAAATGGTGGCGTAGAGGAATTCGAATTTCCACGTTTAAAATTAATTGGAATTTAGTTATGGTTTCTAACAATTTAGAGTCAATTTATTGTAAGAATGGAGGTTCATTTTTTTGGGAGATCAAAGAATGAAAATCAATAGGAGGTACTGATCGTATTGCATTATTATCCAAAAACTCTAATCTTCTTAAACCATTCACTCTTAGAATTTTACCTGTCTGGTTGCACTGATACCGCTATCGGAGTGTCAAACCGAGACATCATCCCTGATGGCCACATGACCGCCAGCTCCACAGAAGCAGACCCCACTCGCTATCAGCCTTGGTTTGGTCGGCTCAGAGGAAACAGGGGTGATGGCTGGTGCGCGCTGACAAAAGAAGGCAAAAATAAATTAGAATGGCTCCAGGTTTACTTAGGAGACATGTTTACAGTTTGCCGTGTTGATACTCAGGGGGACATTAATGGAAATAAATGGGTAAAGACCTTCAAGCTGTCTTTTTCAGTGGATGGAAGCAGCTGGGCAAACTACAAATCTGACAGTGGAACTGATGTGGTAATACGTCAATTCGTCCAGAGAGAGGTTAAAGAGGCTTGCAGCAGTATTTTGGCTTTGGGGTGTACCCCTTGAAATCAAAATTTCTAATAGAAGGCAAATTTCCATTTCCTTTACACTTCAACATCTTTTCGGTGGATAACCAAAGTTTATTTTTTAGTCATGCGTTGATAAGATGTTGTAGTGTCAAGGAAATCGAAGCCTATCTTCTTTTAAAAATTTTGATTTCAAGAGGTACAACCCAAAGCCAAAACAACTGATGCGAGCGTCCTTAACCTTAGCTTACTAAAATGTGTATTTGCTGCCTCATAAAAAAACCTTTGTTTTCTTTCGAAACTGATGCATGGTGAAAAGTCTGCGAACTTCATTAGAACCACAAGTTAAAAGTTCCATAGTTTCTCATCTCCATTTGTCAAAAAAATCCGGCGTGGCAGGGTCCCTAGAAGAAGAGGAAAGGAGAATTCCAACTTATTCCCAGGGTCTCTCCTCTTCCCGTCCGCTGGAGTGAAGGGGACGGGAAGAGGAGAGACCCTGGAAACGAGGTTGGGGAGAATTCTGACGCGCGGCAACGCCTCCTCCCACTCCGATCGCGCTTGCCGCTTCTCGTTCTCCCCAGTTCCTCCCCTTTGAACCGCCTGCCACGCAGGCTGAGTCAGGGAGGGTGACCGCTCTATTTATTTCATCCATGTCGATCCTCTGTTAGCCTTCGTAGGTTAGTCAGTCGATCAGACTAAACTTTGAAGTCCCTGTGCAGAAATAAAAATGCTGGTTGAACTGGATTCAGTGGAACACTTATGTTGAACCCCGTTAATTCGAAGTCGCAAGGAGAAGAGAAAATAGTTCGAATTAGCTGGGGTTAGAAATAACCGGTTCAGCATAAAATACACCAAATATATGCAGCTAGGCCTTTGTTAACCAAAAAATGTGACCACAATTTCCTAATTTTGTTCTGAGGAACGTTTGTATACATTCCCCGCCCAAAATATTTAACAATTCGCTTGTTCGAAATTAAACTTAGAAGTGTTTTAATTCAGTGTAACTACAAATACGGGACTGGCAGATCGTGCTATTCGAATTGTGCACCAGGACATCTGATGTTTGCCAACCACCTTTTTTAATTATACTTCGAAATAAAAAGGTAGAATCAAGTCCAAAGGAAACAAAAGGTTTTTCGAATAGGCGGGGAAGTCGAAATGACTGAATTAATTAAGCGTAACAAAACGAGGCAAGAACGTCATGGTAAGCCAAATATGTAAATCCGTATTCCTCTATTGTCCTGATCTATTGTCCTGTAAATGTACTTTATTGTCTTCTTTTATATGGGCTCTAAATGTGGGCTAGCATGAAGTTTTTGCCCAAAACGACTCAAAAAGCGTGGTAAAACCAACGGAAATGAATATTAGTTCGAAATAGCGGGGAATTCGAAATATCGGAGTGTAGTTCAACTGCAGAAGTTACGAGACCGAGGTTTGAGGTGATCGTAACGGGAGATAATTCACTCCGCGCTACTTTAATACAATTTTGAAAATAAATGCATTGTAACTTTTCACTGTAATTGACTATGACAAAAGCAAACACCTTTTTTCAGAGCCTTGGGTCGGAAACTTAGGAAAAAATAAAATTAGCCAGACAAATTCGTTTTCTCTTGTAGCTTTGAAAAAGTAATTCGGACGCTCGCATCTAGAGGTCATGGAAAATTCGACAATTCATTTTATGAGAAAATTCTTGAAGTAGTTTGATAGCCAGCTCTTTAAGCTTCAATTTGCTATGGAATTTAGATATCTACTATTTAAACTGGACGCACTTCTTTGCTTGGACGCGAGCCACCTTTAGAGGTATTTGGTAACCGATGTTACAAGTTGAAACTTTTAGCTGAAACTTGTGTGCAACAGTGCATAGAAATACGTTTAGCAGGCGTTACACTGTGTAATATAAAAGGTGGGAGCGTTGAAACTGGTCTCGAAATGTCGCTGTTCTGGTTTCTGATTGGCGTACGCAACGGAGCGTAGCAAGACCGAGCGAGACCAATATCACGAAGTGGTGTTACGCGGTGAAACTCTTGTTTTTATCACCACTACGATCGTTGCAATCGTTGCAGAAGTAGAAAGCGGTTCTACTTTTCGTGAAACTTGTCTCTGAAGTTCGAAAAAGTTTCACGAAACCGATCATAATACACGGTGCGACGCCGTGCTGAAATTGCACCTAAGTTTCAAATAAAAGTCATAAACGTTTCAACGTGTAACACCGGCTTTATACAAAGTTAACTTAATGTACTTAAATTAGTTTCAAAACTCGATTTATTACTGCAAAAACTGTAAAAATGACACACAAACTTCAAAACCTAATCCTTACAGGTCTTGCACTGAAACGAAACCCTAAAATATCACAGCCATCGCTAATATGTATTGACGTTCTTAAAGGTATTTCAGCGCCAAGGCAATCATACTACTATTAACAAGCATCTTTTGACAAACCCAGTGCAAGGTCGCTACATTCGTTTTATCCCAACTGGTCGTCACAGAGTGAGCTGTTTCAGAGTGGAGGTGTTCGGCAACAAATGTGAGTCATCTGTAGGTCTCATTTAGATAAACGGGCAGTCTTGACGAGTTCAGTATTGCAGGGGTCTGAAAAAGTAGTCGTAATTTATAAAATTAAGTAATTCTTCAGGTGTTGTGGAAAAGATGCTCAGACAACAAGATACACTGGAAGTCTGCCGCGACTAAAGGCACGATTGTTTCCAAACTTCTCGATCGAAAAGCTGAGTAAGCAAACTGTTTTGCTGTCAGAGGATGGAAGTCGCTGTAACCATGATACAGTTGCATCGCCGTGAGAAAAAGAAAAAAAAAATAATAATAAAGAAAGGTTCTCATTGGCTTTTATTCCTTCCCGTCATCGAATGGTTTTAAGTTTGATAATAATTTTACATATCTCTTTCAGTGTATCATTTCAACACCTGGTCTGTAATCAAAAACGAACTCTTAACCTTGGATCTTCTGAACTCAACTAGTCAACAGCACAAGGCCTTGAAGGCTGATGTCATGAATGAGGTAACAATAGCTGAGTCAAATGGATGCCCTAGAAAACAGCAAATTACAATTAGGGAGTTTAAAGCCAGTTACGTTCCCGAGTATGTAGAGTATGATGTTTCGGTTTTGAAATTTTCTTTCGGGATTCCACTCAGTTGGTGTCTGTGGTGCCCCAACAAGGTTTTATACGGGAAGGCTCCGCCCTGAGGACCAACCCCTTATCACCTTTTATATGTCATTTTTTCACAATAAAGCCACCCATTTCGTATACCTTCCATTGAAATATGGTATTCCCTTCACAAACCCACTTAACTGGCCCCTCTTATGAATAAATAGCTAAGGCAGGAAGTCTTTTTTGCCATTTCGATGTAGCACTTAATAAATTTAAGTGATACAACCATAAAATGCGCCTATTCGAAATATTTAAAAATAATTGAATGACAGATTTCCCTACCGTTTCATATTTTCCAGCTAGTCAACCTCGATCCCAGAACCTTTTCCCTGGCTTGGGGGTGGGGCGGGAAAAGGTTCTGGGATCGAGGTTGCCAGCTAGTGATATCAAGTTACTGGCCCTTTCATTTACCAGAAGCCATGCAGGAAAAGGTAGAAAAAAGGTACCCCTTTCGGGAGGAGCCTCCCTGTATAGGCCATTATAGGGAGTACCCACTCCCCAGTCCCCACCCGTCCCGTATTGTTTTCCCAGCTTCTGATTGATGGCAGTTTAACTTCAAAAATTATTGGACAACAGTAATAAAAAACAAGAGAGACACAAAAGTTCCTTGTCCTTGTTCTTATTACGCCTTTTCTCTACAGTTTAATGGTATTCTCAGTGGATCGTATGGTTTTGTCATGTCCGAGTTTCAACGATTTGGGTAAGAAGTCTCGTCTTGTTTCCTTTGATCACAACAGTTTATTACTGGACTTACATGATTCAAACTTTAACGCATTCAAGATACGTATTATTTAGTCACTTCAGTGAAGGAGATGTCCTTTCTACATTTCAATTCTTGGATTCTATCAAAGACTGTTGCCTGTTGAAGAGCGGCCTCGTTCCCAGGGTCTCTCCTCTTCCCGCCCCTTGAGAACGAGGTTGGTGGAAGAGAAAACGACGGTACAAACGTCGAGCTTTACGTGTACCCACAGGCAGCCCAGTCGTGGTGGCGTGTGTCATCAAACGTTGATACAGAAAAATTGACCGTTAAAAACCTAAAATTCCAACGAACCGAGTAGCGGTGGAAATATATCTAGCCTTCCTAACAGTAGAGTGAAGGTAGGAAGGCTTTATTTGGCTAGAATATAAATATTTCCACCGCTACTCGGTTCGTTGAAATTCTAGGTTTTTAACGGTCACTTTTTCTGTATCAACTTTTAATGACACACACCACGATTGGGCTGCCTGTGGTGTACCAAACCTGATACCAGTATTAACAACTTGTGAAAAGCGACAAATGAAGGATTTGTATTTGGGTCGATGCCGCCGTTACT
Organism: Galaxea fascicularis; assembly: GCA_948470475.1. Classification (NCBI taxonomy): domain Eukaryota; kingdom Metazoa; phylum Cnidaria; class Anthozoa; order Scleractinia; family Euphylliidae; genus Galaxea; species Galaxea fascicularis. Next base: position 20,989,590 of record OX419342.1, on the reverse strand, counting down.
TCGAACAAAAGATCGAATTCTATTCATACGAGGAACTTTCCATGTGTCGAACTAAATGCACAAATTATCCCACGAGCGTCCAAGTTCAGTCACTAAGGACCTTAAGCAACGACGACGACGACGGCAACGCCAACGTCATTTTAAAATATAGCGATTATTCCAATTTGTTTAACGTGAAAAATGCTGGCGAGCTGTCCAGGGCCTAAAATTACTGTGAACGGTGTTAAAGCAAAGAAAACGAAAGAAAAACTTGCCGTCATGTACTCGCGTTCTCGAGAAAACCTAAAATTTGGTCATTTCACGTTGTTGTTTTGCAGAGGACGGCAAAGAAATGTACCAAAATGGAAAACGCACGTGCAGAGTATTGTTTTGTCTCATTAATCCCATTGTTTTGTGGCGTTCTCGTTGCTCCCTTCTGACCACAGTACGTCCTAGTTTCGCCTTCAATAGGTATAAGGCTTGACACACGTATAGTTAAACGTTTGAATAGGGTCTCGTGATCATATACTGGCTAATTCGCGTTATGAATGCTCTGCGGTCACGTTATCCTGTAGCAACGTAGGCCCCTGGCCTGATATTACGACATCATCATATCATTATCTAGCAGTGAGTTTCGTAGAAAGCCATGCAGTACTCGGATCTAACTTGATTCCCAAGCCTTTATTCTACAGACGAGAGCGGGATGGCTCTGCAAACTCCTCAGCTTCGTACAACCCACACTTTTTAAAACGCTGTCGATCCAAAACCACGAGTTTCAAGTAATATATCAAACACGAGCGACAGTGTTTCATCGGGATATCCAAACACCGAGAAGAGAGTTGAAAATACGACACGCAGCGGAGTATTTTTGGCGGAGTTCGAGGTGTTTGGATGGCCGATGAAACACTGTCTCGAGTGTTTGATATATCTTCTCAATTGAAACAAAAACTAAGGAATTAATGGAGAAGTAAAATCGTCAAAATGTATGCTAATTAGGCGGGTATCCAAGCCCCCTTCACGGTTGTGATTTCCTTTGTTTTAACTTGATGAATTATTAATGAGTTTGAGAACTGTACCTCAATAGGCCATATTCGTATTCTCGGTATTGAACTGGATCTAGCATGAAGTGGAGGCTCTTGCGGGGGAATATATTGACATATGAAAAGATTCCCCCGCAAGAGCCTCCACTTCATGCTAGATCCAGTTCAATACCGGGAATACGAATATGGCCTATTACAATACAGTAACACTGTTCCCCAATGGCGTGACCTTTGGTCACACTCGCGTAACGCTGGTATCTAAAGTAACGACACTGGCTACTACAATTACTCGTTTGTTCCCCCTTCGTCTTCTTACAGTGCTCAGAGTCCTGCCATTGAATCAAACTCAGTGTTGCTGATGGCGGATATAACGATCTTCTGCACAACTTCCGCTGTTAAAGATCAACTATTACGCAAACTGAGATCAAGACTTGAGCTTGAGTCCAACAAGAACTATTTGGAAGCTGTCGATGAAGCAGGTAATCGAATCCACTTGCATTTTTCCCCGGCACGAATGGCAAATGTAAATGCCACGTGGTGAACCCAGGGACTTAACAAATGAGTGATCTGTATTTCCGAGCTTAAAACTGTGTTAAATTCATATCTAGATGTTGTACAAGTTGACTGAACTTGACTTGACGTGACATGACGTGAATGGCATGACTTCATTAATCAGTTCTCTAGCGATCTCTGCGTGACATACCAGGCATTTAACGTTCTGCACACTCAGGATTGTTTTTAGTTTACGCACAAAAAAGATCATTCATTGACAAATATATCATCGTGTATCTAAAAAAAGGTTAATCTTCCGCTAACTCAGAGCAGCACAACTTGTCTCCAAGTAAAATGGAATGAATATCTACCATTTGACAAGCTGACCTTTTTATTCGCGGCAGCCGTGAAGGTGGCCATGATCCCGTTAAAACCACATATTTCTTTAAAACAGAAAGGAGTGTTGCATAGGCTCTTACCGAAAGTGCTCGTAAAAAAAGCATTAAATGCTAAAAGCAGTGCTTGTTTTTTTGCCAAAAAAGTGCTAAAATAATGCTAACTTTTTTAAAAAGTGCTCCTCGGTTACATAAAAATGCTCACTTTTTTCCGATTCTTTTAAACATAGAATATTACATTTTTCAGATTTTCAGTTACATTTTTCAACAACAAATTGTAACGATCAATGTTTTTTGCATCACAGTTGCCCCTAGTCTTATTTTTCCATTGATTGATGGCAGAGTACGCTCTCGAACTATCTCTACCTTGGCTGGCTAATTTCCATTATTACTCGATGACAACGTGGATGACGCCCTCTTGGAACGAGTGTGATGGACTGGGTTTCTAAAAGGCAACCGCTGACCTATGAGGACAAAATGCGGCTTTGGACGACATAAATAAAGTCAGATTGTGCTTTTTAACACAAAATTATACAAATAATCAGTCGAAAATCCAAAAAAATGCTAGCAGTGCTTTTTGGGATGAAATGAAAAAAAAAAGTGCTCGTGAAGCCAAATAATGCCAAAAAAAGTGCAAGCACTATCGGTAAGAGCCTAGTGTTGCATCACAGGGTATTTTTTTCTTTCTGGAGCATTTTCATTGTAAGACCGTTACACTTGATTTTTCGCCGACAGAACCAGGGACTAAGGGAATTGCATGAAAACGCTTTTTTGTTTATGATTCAACTATATATATATCTACCTGGATTTTTGAAAACAGGGTCGCAGGAAAGTTATACTAAGCCTTGTTTATTTTAGTACTGAGGTGTGTTTCCCCCTTCTATTCTTCTTCGTCTTTGCTTGTGCTGGGGGAAGCGACGATGGCAATTAGCTGATTAGTAAGAGAAAGTTAACATTGAAAGTTAAAATAAGCTTTCTCCCCCCCCCCCCCCCTCCTACCCTCTCCCTCCTCCCTTTTAATACTCTTTATTTGGTCCCACTCTCTCTCTCTTTCTTAAGAAAATTTGCATGAATTTGAAATCTTAGCGTAGGCTTAGTTTCAAACGGAGTCAGTATATTTAGCTTTCCTGTTCACTTCCTAGAGCAAAGTTTTCCTTAGAGCATCATGAAGCTCAGTGAGGGAAAAATTCTAGCGAGATGCAGTATCTGCCTCGTCTAATAACCTTCGTGCGTATTTATCTTGTCGGGGCTATGAAGTCGACTGTTAGGCGCAGTGAAGGTTATTGTAGAGCTTTGCTTTCGGAGGTAAGGAGTCTTTAGCCTCAAAACGTAGGTGTCAGGGTTGATTCGTAAGCGCACATGGTGAAATTGGACTTGACTTTTGACCAGGCTAAAGACTTAGTAAAAATTGAGCAAGAAACAAGGGCTTGACGGAAGTTCGCTTGAAATCGTTTTTCAACATCCGGGACTTCAAGTAACTATCAGGCGAGGACAAGATTTGCCTCTGTATTTCTGCGCGAAAACCGTAAGTTTTTCCAGTTTCCCGACTTGTTACCGCCCTTGCGGCTTTACTGATTCTATGCTAGTGATCTGATAAGTGATGTGATAATTTGAAGTGTCATAATGTGTGATTTCCGGCCTCAAATCTAGTCGTAACATTTGCCACATGTTTACGTAGATGTAATTTACCAAGAGCTTGCTGTTATTTGTGTAAGCCACCAGGGAATTCGGTTTAAAACGTTGCTTGATTTCGTGGAAATCGATGCCTCTTTCCGACGGCAACTTTGCTCTCGGCAAGGTCGACGTTTCAAAGCAAGATTTGGGCAAAACTGACACTACTGCCCACACGATAGTTCAGGTCAGAGGTTACGTCGATTTCATGTCTAGTGATATAGCAAATAGCCATGTTCTTTTTTTTTTCCTTCCGTCGACACTGTAATCTGGTAATAAGCAAAAAGTTAAGTGTCCTTGTTGAACAACGGAGGTAATAGCAAAGGAAGTTCTAAAAAGCCTCGAATTTTCGTCGACCTGGTTTTCATAAGGTCGGGTATATATTTCACAGGATTAGGAAATAGGGACTGATTTCACAGCCAAACTTGTTCAAATCAGAACTCTTTTCGCGTACAAATGTTACAGACCTTAGAAAACGGCTTTCAAGCCTAACATAAGTCCCCGATTTTCACAATGTCTGCACTTTAAGCAAGTCACTAGTATTCTAAGGTAATTTATGTCATGGTTATGACCAAGAGCACAGTTTCATGTCTGAAGATTTGATCATCTAAAGGCAACTTCTCTGCTTTTCGCACTTAGAACTCTTCATTTGAACGTTTGCTATCGTTTTAAGTTGAATATGAAAGAATTCTGTTCAATTCGACCGATATGCTTGAGATAATTATTTCACAGGATTAGGAAATAGGGACTGATTTCACAGCCAAACTTGTTCAAATCAGAACTCTTTTCGCGTACAAATGTTACAGACCTTAGAAAACGGCTTTCAAGCCTAACATAAGTCCCCGATTTTCACAATGTCTGCACTTTAAGCAAGTCACTAGTATTCTAAGGTAATTTATGTCATGGTTATGACCAAGAGCACAGTTTCATGTCTGAAGATTTGATCATCTAAAGGCAACTTCTCTGCTTTTCGCACTTAGAACTCTTCATTTGAACGTTTGCTATCGTTTTAAGTTGAATATGAAAGAATTCTGTTCAATTCGACCGATATGCTTGAGATATCTACCTGGATTTTTGAAAACAGGGTCGCAGGAAAGTTATACTAAGCCTTGTTTATTTTAGTACTGAGGTGTGTTTCCCCCTTCTATTCTTCTTCGTCTTTGCTTGTGCTGGGGGAAGCGACGATGGCAATTAGCTGATTAGTAAGAGAAAGTTAACATTGAAAGTTAAAATAAGCTTTCTCCCCCCCCCCCCCCTCCTACCCTCTCCCTCCTCCCTTTTAATACTCTTTATTTGGTCCCACTCTCTCTCTCTTTCTTAAGAAAATTTGCATGAATTTGAAATCTTAGCGTAGGCTTAGTTTCAAACGGAGTCAGTATATTTAGCTTTCCTGTTCACTTCCTAGAGCAAAGTTTTCCTTAGAGCATCATGAAGCTCAGTGAGGGAAAAATTCTAGCGAGATGCAGTATCTGCCTCGTCTAATAACCTTCGTGCGTATTTATCTTGTCGGGGCTATGAAGTCGACTGTTAGGCGCAGTGAAGGTTATTGTAGAGCTTTGCTTTCGGAGGTAAGGAGTCTTTAGCCTCAAAACGTAGGTGTCAGGGTTGATTCGTAAGCGCACATGGTGAAATTGGACTTGACTTTTGACCAGGCTAAAGACTTAGTAAAAATTGAGCAAGAAACAAGGGCTTGACGGAAGTTCGCTTGAAATCGTTTTTCAACATCCGGGACTTCAAGTAACTATCAGGCGAGGACAAGATTTGCCTCTGTATTTCTGCGCGAAAACCGTAAGTTTTTCCAGTTTCCCGACTTGTTACCGCCCTTGCGGCTTTACTGATTCTATGCTAGTGATCTGATAAGTGATGTGATAATTTGAAGTGTCATAATGTGTGATTTCCGGCCTCAAATCTAGTCGTAACATTTGCCACATGTTTACGTAGATGTAATTTACCAAGAGCTTGCTGTTATTTGTGTAAGCCACCAGGGAATTCGGTTTAAAACGTTGCTTGATTTCGTGGAAATCGATGCCTCTTTCCGACGGCAACTTTGCTCTCGGCAAGGTCGACGTTTCAAAGCAAGATTTGGGCAAAACTGACACTACTGCCCACACGATAGTTCAGGTCAGAGGTTACGTCGATTTCATGTCTAGTGATATAGCAAATAGCCATGTTCTTTTTTTTTTCCTTCCGTCGACACTGTAATCTGGTAATAAGCAAAAAGTTAAGTGTCCTTGTTGAACAACGGAGGTAATAGCAAAGGAAGTTCTAAAAAGCCTCGAATTTTCGTCGACCTGGTTTTCATAAGGTCGGGTATATATTTCACAGGATTAGGAAATAGGGACTGATTTCACAGCCAAACTTGTTCAAATCAGAACTCTTTTCGCGTACAAATGTTACAGACCTTAGAAAACGGCTTTCAAGCCTAACATAAGTCCCCGATTTTCACAATGTCTGCACTTTAAGCAAGTCACTAGTATTCTAAGGTAATTTATGTCATGGTTATGACCAAGAGCACAGTTTCATGTCTGAAGATTTGATCATCTAAAGGCAACTTCTCTGCTTTTCGCACTTAGAACTCTTCATTTGAACGTTTGCTATCGTTTTAAGTTGAATATGAAAGAATTCTGTTCAATTCGACCGATATGCTTGAGATAATTATTTCACAGGATTAGGAAATAGGGACTGATTTCACAGCCAAACTTGTTCAAATCAGAACTCTTTTCGCGTACAAATGTTACAGACCTTAGAAAACGGCTTTCAAGCCTAACATAAGTCCCCGATTTTCACAATGTCTGCACTTTAAGCAAGTCACTAGTATTCTAAGGTAATTTATGTCATGGTTATGACCAAGAGCACAGTTTCATGTCTGAAGATTTGATCATCTAAAGGCAACTTCTCTGCTTTTCGCACTTAGAACTCTTCATTTGAACGTTTGCTATCGTTTTAAGTTGAATATGAAAGAATTCTGTTCAATTCGACCGATATGCTTGAGATATCTACCTGGATTTTTGAAAACAGGGTCGCAGGAAAGTTATACTAAGCCTTGTTTATTTTAGTACTGAGGTGTGTTTCCCCCTTCTATTCTTCTTCGTCTTTGCTTGTGCTGGGGGAAGCGACGATGGCAATTAGCTGATTAGTAAGAGAAAGTTAACATTGAAAGTTAAAATAAGCTTTCTCCCCCCCCCCCCCCTCCTACCCTCTCCCTCCTCCCTTTTAATACTCTTTATTTGGTCCCACTCTCTCTCTCTTTCTTAAGAAAATTTGCATGAATTTGAAATCTTAGCGTAGGCTTAGTTTCAAACGGAGTCAGTATATTTAGCTTTCCTGTTCACTTCCTAGAGCAAAGTTTTCCTTAGAGCATCATGAAGCTCAGTGAGGGAAAAATTCTAGCGAGATGCAGTATCTGCCTCGTCTAATAACCTTCGTGCGTATTTATCTTGTCGGGGCTATGAAGTCGACTGTTAGGCGCAGTGAAGGTTATTGTAGAGCTTTGCTTTCGGAGGTAAGGAGTCTTTAGCCTCAAAACGTAGGTGTCAGGGTTGATTCGTAAGCGCACATGGTGAAATTGGACTTGACTTTTGACCAGGCTAAAGACTTAGTAAAAATTGAGCAAGAAACAAGGGCTTGACGGAAGTTCGCTTGAAATCGTTTTTCAACATCCGGGACTTCAAGTAACTATCAGGCGAGGACAAGATTTGCCTCTGTATTTCTGCGCGAAAACCGTAAGTTTTTCCAGTTTCCCGACTTGTTACCGCCCTTGCGGCTTTACTGATTCTATGCTAGTGATCTGATAAGTGATGTGATAATTTGAAGTGTCATAATGTGTGATTTCCGGCCTCAAATCTAGTCGTAACATTTGCCACATGTTTACGTAGATGTAATTTACCAAGAGCTTGCTGTTATTTGTGTAAGCCACCAGGGAATTCGGTTTAAAACGTTGCTTGATTTCGTGGAAATCGATGCCTCTTTCCGACGGCAACTTTGCTCTCGGCAAGGTCGACGTTTCAAAGCAAGATTTGGGCAAAACTGACACTACTGCCCACACGATAGTTCAGGTCAGAGGTTACGTCGATTTCATGTCTAGTGATATAGCAAATAGCCATGTTCTTTTTTTTTTCCTTCCGTCGACACTGTAATCTGGTAATAAGCAAAAAGTTAAGTGTCCTTGTTGAACAACGGAGGTAATAGCAAAGGAAGTTCTAAAAAGCCTCGAATTTTCGTCGACCTGGTTTTCATAAGGTCGGGTATATATTTCACAGGATTAGGAAATAGGGACTGATTTCACAGCCAAACTTGTTCAAATCAGAACTCTTTTCGCGTACAAATGTTACAGACCTTAGAAAACGGCTTTCAAGCCTAACATAAGTCCCCGATTTTCACAATGTCTGCACTTTAAGCAAGTCACTAGTATTCTAAGGTAATTTATGTCATGGTTATGACCAAGAGCACAGTTTCATGTCTGAAGATTTGATCATCTAAAGGCAACTTCTCTGCTTTTCGCACTTAGAACTCTTCATTTGAACGTTTGCTATCGTTTTAAGTTGAATATGAAAGAATTCTGTTCAATTCGACCGATATGCTTGAGATAATTATTTCACAGGATTAGGAAATAGGGACTGATTTCACAGCCAAACTTGTTCAAATCAGAACTCTTTTCGCGTACAAATGTTACAGACCTTAGAAAACGGCTTTCAAGCCTAACATAAGTCCCCGATTTTCACAATGTCTGCACTTTAAGCAAGTCACTAGTATTCTAAGGTAATTTATGTCATGGTTATGACCAAGAGCACAGTTTCATGTCTGAAGATTTGATCATCTAAAGGCAACTTCTCTGCTTTTCGCACTTAGAACTCTTCATTTGAACGTTTGCTATCGTTTTAAGTTGAATATGAAAGAATTCTGTTCAATTCGACCGATATGCTTGAGATATCTACCTGGATTTTTGAAAACAGGGTCGCAGGAAAGTTATACTAAGCCTTGTTTATTTTAGTACTGAGGTGTGTTTCCCCCTTCTATTCTTCTTCGTCTTTGCTTGTGCTGGGGGAAGCGACGATGGCAATTAGCTGATTAGTAAGAGAAAGTTAACATTGAAAGTTAAAATAAGCTTTCTCCCCCCCCCCCCCCTCCTACCCTCTCCCTCCTCCCTTTTAATACTCTTTATTTGGTCCCACTCTCTCTCTCTTTCTTAAGAAAATTTGCATGAATTTGAAATCTTAGCGTAGGCTTAGTTTCAAACGGAGTCAGTATATTTAGCTTTCCTGTTCACTTCCTAGAGCAAAGTTTTCCTTAGAGCATCATGAAGCTCAGTGAGGGAAAAATTCTAGCGAGATGCAGTATCTGCCTCGTCTAATAACCTTCGTGCGTATTTATCTTGTCGGGGCTATGAAGTCGACTGTTAGGCGCAGTGAAGGTTATTGTAGAGCTTTGCTTTCGGAGGTAAGGAGTCTTTAGCCTCAAAACGTAGGTGTCAGGGTTGATTCGTAAGCGCACATGGTGAAATTGGACTTGACTTTTGACCAGGCTAAAGACTTAGTAAAAATTGAGCAAGAAACAAGGGCTTGACGGAAGTTCGCTTGAAATCGTTTTTCAACATCCGGGACTTCAAGTAACTATCAGGCGAGGACAAGATTTGCCTCTGTATTTCTGCGCGAAAACCGTAAGTTTTTCCAGTTTCCCGACTTGTTACCGCCCTTGCGGCTTTACTGATTCTATGCTAGTGATCTGATAAGTGATGTGATAATTTGAAGTGTCATAATGTGTGATTTCCGGCCTCAAATCTAGTCGTAACATTTGCCACATGTTTACGTAGATGTAATTTACCAAGAGCTTGCTGTTATTTGTGTAAGCCACCAGGGAATTCGGTTTAAAACGTTGCTTGATTTCGTGGAAATCGATGCCTCTTTCCGACGGCAACTTTGCTCTCGGCAAGGTCGACGTTTCAAAGCAAGATTTGGGCAAAACTGACACTACTGCCCACACGATAGTTCAGGTCAGAGGTTACGTCGATTTCATGTCTAGTGATATAGCAAATAGCCATGTTCTTTTTTTTTTCCTTCCGTCGACACTGTAATCTGGTAATAAGCAAAAAGTTAAGTGTCCTTGTTGAACAACGGAGGTAATAGCAAAGGAAGTTCTAAAAAGCCTCGAATTTTCGTCGACCTGGTTTTCATAAGGTCGGGTATATATTTCACAGGATTAGGAAATAGGGACTGATTTCACAGCCAAACTTGTTCAAATCAGAACTCTTTTCGCGTACAAATGTTACAGACCTTAGAAAACGGCTTTCAAGCCTAACATAAGTCCCCGATTTTCACAATGTCTGCACTTTAAGCAAGTCACTAGTATTCTAAGGTAATTTATGTCATGGTTATGACCAAGAGCACAGTTTCATGTCTGAAGATTTGATCATCTAAAGGCAACTTCTCTGCTTTTCGCACTTAGAACTCTTCATTTGAACGTTTGCTATCGTTTTAAGTTGAATATGAAAGAATTCTGTTCAATTCGACCGATATGCTTGAGATAATTATTTCACAGGATTAGGAAATAGGGACTGATTTCACAGCCAAACTTGTTCAAATCAGAACTCTTTTCGCGTACAAATGTTACAGACCTTAGAAAACGGCTTTCAAGCCTAACATAAGTCCCCGATTTTCACAATGTCTGCACTTTAAGCAAGTCACTAGTATTCTAAGGTAATTTATGTCATGGTTATGACCAAGAGCACAGTTTCATGTCTGAAGATTTGATCATCTAAAGGCAACTTCTCTGCTTTTCGCACTTAGAACTCTTCATTTGAACGTTTGCTATCGTTTTAAGTTGAATATGAAAGAATTCTGTTCAATTCGACCGATATGCTTGAGATATCTACCTGGATTTTTGAAAACAGGGTCGCAGGAAAGTTATACTAAGCCTTGTTTATTTTAGTACTGAGGTGTGTTTCCCCCTTCTATTCTTCTTCGTCTTTGCTTGTGCTGGGGGAAGCGACGATGGCAATTAGCTGATTAGTAAGAGAAAGTTAACATTGAAAGTTAAAATAAGCTTTCTCCCCCCCCCCCCCCTCCTACCCTCTCCCTCCTCCCTTTTAATACTCTTTATTTGGTCCCACTCTCTCTCTCTTTCTTAAGAAAATTTGCATGAATTTGAAATCTTAGCGTAGGCTTAGTTTCAAACGGAGTCAGTATATTTAGCTTTCCTGTTCACTTCCTAGAGCAAAGTTTTCCTTAGAGCATCATGAAGCTCAGTGAGGGAAAAATTCTAGCGAGATGCAGTATCTGCCTCGTCTAATAACCTTCGTGCGTATTTATCTTGTCGGGGCTATGAAGTCGACTGTTAGGCGCAGTGAAGGTTATTGTAGAGCTTTGCTTTCGGAGGTAAGGAGTCTTTAGCCTCAAAACGTAGGTGTCAGGGTTGATTCGTAAGCGCACATGGTGAAATTGGACTTGACTTTTGACCAGGCTAAAGACTTAGTAAAAATTGAGCAAGAAACAAGGGCTTGACGGAAGTTCGCTTGAAATCGTTTTTCAACATCCGGGACTTCAAGTAACTATCAGGCGAGGACAAGATTTGCCTCTGTATTTCTGCGCGAAAACCGTAAGTTTTTCCAGTTTCCCGACTTGTTACCGCCCTTGCGGCTTTACTGATTCTATGCTAGTGATCTGATAAGTGATGTGATAATTTGAAGTGTCATAATGTGTGATTTCCGGCCTCAAATCTAGTCGTAACATTTGCCACATGTTTACGTAGATGTAATTTACCAAGAGCTTGCTGTTATTTGTGTAAGCCACCAGGGAATTCGGTTTAAAACGTTGCTTGATTTCGTGGAAATCGATGCCTCTTTCCGACGGCAACTTTGCTCTCGGCAAGGTCGACGTTTCAAAGCAAGATTTGGGCAAAACTGACACTACTGCCCACACGATAGTTCAGGTCAGAGGTTACGTCGATTTCATGTCTAGTGATATAGCAAATAGCCATGTTCTTTTTTTTTTCCTTCCGTCGACACTGTAATCTGGTAATAAGCAAAAAGTTAAGTGTCCTTGTTGAACAACGGAGGTAATAGCAAAGGAAGTTCTAAAAAGCCTCGAATTTTCGTCGACCTGGTTTTCATAAGGTCGGGTATATATTTCACAGGATTAGGAAATAGGGACTGATTTCACAGCCAAACTTGTTCAAATCAGAACTCTTTTCGCGTACAAATGTTACAGACCTTAGAAAACGGCTTTCAAGCCTAACATAAGTCCCCGATTTTCACAATGTCTGCACTTTAAGCAAGTCACTAGTATTCTAAGGTAATTTATGTCATGGTTATGACCAAGAGCACAGTTTCATGTCTGAAGATTTGATCATCTAAAGGCAACTTCTCTGCTTTTCGCACTTAGAACTCTTCATTTGAACGTTTGCTATCGTTTTAAGTTGAATATGAAAGAATTCTGTTCAATTCGACCGATATGCTTGAGATAATTATTTCACAGGATTAGGAAATAGGGACTGATTTCACAGCCAAACTTGTTCAAATCAGAACTCTTTTCGCGTACAAATGTTACAGACCTTAGAAAACGGCTTTCAAGCCTAACATAAGTCCCCGATTTTCACAATGTCTGCACTTTAAGCAAGTCACTAGTATTCTAAGGTAATTTATGTCATGGTTATGACCAAGAGCACAGTTTCATGTCTGAAGATTTGATCATCTAAAGGCAACTTCTCTGCTTTTCGCACTTAGAACTCTTCATTTGAACGTTTGCTATCGTTTTAAGTTGAATATGAAAGAATTCTGTTCAATTCGACCGATATGCTTGAGATATCTACCTGGATTTTTGAAAACAGGGTCGCAGGAAAGTTATACTAAGCCTTGTTTATTTTAGTACTGAGGTGTGTTTCCCCCTTCTATTCTTCTTCGTCTTTGCTTGTGCTGGGGGAAGCGACGATGGCAATTAGCTGATTAGTAAGAGAAAGTTAACATTGAAAGTTAAAATAAGCTTTCTCCCCCCCCCCCCCTCCTACCCTCTCCCTCCTCCCTTTTAATACTCTTTATTTGGTCCCACTCTCTCTCTCTTTCTTAAGAAAATTTGCATGAATTTGAAATCTTAGCGTAGGCTTAGTTTCAAACGGAGTCAGTATATTTAGCTTTCCTGTTCACTTCCTAGAGCAAAGTTTTCCTTAGAGCATCATGAAGCTCAGTGAGGGAAAAATTCTAGCGAGATGCAGTATCTGCCTCGTCTAATAACCTTCGTGCGTATTTATCTTGTCGGGGCTATGAAGTCGACTGTTAGGCGCAGTGAAGGTTATTGTAGAGCTTTGCTTTCGGAGGTAAGGAGTCTTTAGCCTCAAAACGTAGGTGTCAGGGTTGATTCGTAAGCGCACATGGTGAAATTGGACTTGACTTTTGACCAGGCTAAAGACTTAGTAAAAATTGAGCAAGAAACAAGGGCTTGACGGAAGTTCGCTTGAAATCGTTTTTCAACATCCGGGACTTCAAGTAACTATCAGGCGAGGACAAGATTTGCCTCTGTATTTCTGCGCGAAAACCGTAAGTTTTTCCAGTTTCCCGACTTGTTACCGCCCTTGCGGCTTTACTGATTCTATGCTAGTGATCTGATAAGTGATGTGATAATTTGAAGTGTCATAATGTGTGATTTCCGGCCTCAAATCTAGTCGTAACATTTGCCACATGTTTACGTAGATGTAATTTACCAAGAGCTTGCTGTTATTTGTGTAAGCCACCAGGGAATTCGGTTTAAAACGTTGCTTGATTTCGTGGAAATCGATGCCTCTTTCCGACGGCAACTTTGCTCTCGGCAAGGTCGACGTTTCAAAGCAAGATTTGGGCAAAACTGACACTACTGCCCACACGATAGTTCAGGTCAGAGGTTACGTCGATTTCATGTCTAGTGATATAGCAAATAGCCATGTTCTTTTTTTTTTTCCTTCCGTCGACACTGTAATCTGGTAATAAGCAAAAAGTTAAGTGTCCTTGTTGAACAACGGAGGTAATAGCAAAGGAAGTTCTAAAAAGCCTCGAATTTTCGTCGACCTGGTTTTCATAAGGTCGGGTATATATTTCACAGGATTAGGAAATAGGGACTGATTTCACAGCCAAACTTGTTCAAATCAGAACTCTTTTCGCGTACAAATGTTACAGACCTTAGAAAACGGCTTTCAAGCCTAACATAAGTCCCCGATTTTCACAATGTCTGCACTTTAAGCAAGTCACTAGTATTCTAAGGTAATTTATGTCATGGTTATGACCAAGAGCACAGTTTCATGTCTGAAGATTTGATCATCTAAAGGCAACTTCTCTGCTTTTCGCACTTAGAACTCTTCATTTGAACGTTTGCTATCGTTTTAAGTTGAATATGAAAGAATTCTGTTCAATTCGACCGATATGCTTGAGATAATTATTTCACAGGATTAGGAAATAGGGACTGATTTCACAGCCAAACTTGTTCAAATCAGAACTCTTTTCGCGTACAAATGTTACAGACCTTAGAAAACGGCTTTCAAGCCTAACATAAGTCCCCGATTTTCACAATGTCTGCACTTTAAGCAAGTCACTAGTATTCTAAGGTAATTTATGTCATGGTTATGACCAAGAGCACAGTTTCATGTCTGAAGATTTGATCATCTAAAGGCAACTTCTCTGCTTTTCGCACTTAGAACTCTTCATTTGAACGTTTGCTATCGTTTTAAGTTGAATATGAAAGAATTCTGTTCAATTCGACCGATATGCTTGAGATATCTACCTGGATTTTTGAAAACAGGGTCGCAGGAAAGTTATACTAAGCCTTGTTTATTTTAGTACTGAGGTGTGTTTCCCCCTTCTATTCTTCTTCGTCTTTGCTTGTGCTGGGGGAAGCGACGATGGCAATTAGCTGATTAGTAAGAGAAAGTTAACATTGAAAGTTAAAATAAGCTTTCTCCCCCCCCCCCCCTCCTACCCTCTCCCTCCTCCCTTTTAATACTCTTTATTTGGTCCCACTCTCTCTCTCTTTCTTAAGAAAATTTGCATGAATTTGAAATCTTAGCGTAGGCTTAGTTTCAAACGGAGTCAGTATATTTAGCTTTCCTGTTCACTTCCTAGAGCAAAGTTTTCCTTAGAGCATCATGAAGCTCAGTGAGGGAAAAATTCTAGCGAGATGCAGTATCTGCCTCGTCTAATAACCTTCGTGCGTATTTATCTTGTCGGGGCTATGAAGTCGACTGTTAGGCGCAGTGAAGGTTATTGTAGAGCTTTGCTTTCGGAGGTAAGGAGTCTTTAGCCTCAAAACGTAGGTGTCAGGGTTGATTCGTAAGCGCACATGGTGAAATTGGACTTGACTTTTGACCAGGCTAAAGACTTAGTAAAAATTGAGCAAGAAACAAGGGCTTGACGGAAGTTCGCTTGAAATCGTTTTTCAACATCCGGGACTTCAAGTAACTATCAGGCGAGGACAAGATTTGCCTCTGTATTTCTGCGCGAAAACCGTAAGTTTTTCCAGTTTCCCGACTTGTTACCGCCCTTGCGGCTTTACTGATTCTATGCTAGTGATCTGATAAGTGATGTGATAATTTGAAGTGTCATAATGTGTGATTTCCGGCCTCAAATCTAGTCGTAACATTTGCCACATGTTTACGTAGATGTAATTTACCAAGAGCTTGCTGTTATTTGTGTAAGCCACCAGGGAATTCGGTTTAAAACGTTGCTTGATTTCGTGGAAATCGATGCCTCTTTCCGACGGCAACTTTGCTCTCGGCAAGGTCGACGTTTCAAAGCAAGATTTGGGCAAAACTGACACTACTGCCCACACGATAGTTCAGGTCAGAGGTTACGTCGATTTCATGTCTAGTGATATAGCAAATAGCCATGTTCTTTTTTTTTTTCCTTCCGTCGACACTGTAATCTGGTAATAAGCAAAAAGTTAAGTGTCCTTGTTGAACAACGGAGGTAATAGCAAAGGAAGTTCTAAAAAGCCTCGAATTTTCGTCGACCTGGTTTTCATAAGGTCGGGTATATATTTCACAGGATTAGGAAATAGGGACTGATTTCACAGCCAAACTTGTTCAAATCAGAACTCTTTTCGCGTACAAATGTTACAGACCTTAGAAAACGGCTTTCAAGCCTAACATAAGTCCCCGATTTTCACAATGTCTGCACTTTAAGCAAGTCACTAGTATTCTAAGGTAATTTATGTCATGGTTATGACCAAGAGCACAGTTTCATGTCTGAAGATTTGATCATCTAAAGGCAACTTCTCTGCTTTTCGCACTTAGAACTCTTCATTTGAACGTTTGCTATCGTTTTAAGTTGAATATGAAAGAATTCTGTTCAATTCGACCGATATGCTTGAGATAATTATTTCACAGGATTAGGAAATAGGGACTGATTTCACAGCCAAACTTGTTCAAATCAGAACTCTTTTCGCGTACAAATGTTACAGACCTTAGAAAACGGCTTTCAAGCCTAACATAAGTCCCCGATTTTCACAATGTCTGCACTTTAAGCAAGTCACTAGTATTCTAAGGTAATTTATGTCATGGTTATGACCAAGAGCACAGTTTCATGTCTGAAGATTTGATCATCTAAAGGCAACTTCTCTGCTTTTCGCACTTAGAACTCTTCATTTGAACGTTTGCTATCGTTTTAAGTTGAATATGAAAGAATTCTGTTCAATTCGACCGATATGCTTGAGATATCTACCTGGATTTTTGAAAACAGGGTCGCAGGAAAGTTATACTAAGCCTTGTTTATTTTAGTACTGAGGTGTGTTTCCCCCTTCTATTCTTCTTCGTCTTTGCTTGTGCTGGGGGAAGCGACGATGGCAATTAGCTGATTAGTAAGAGAAAGTTAACATTGAAAGTTAAAATAAGCTTTCTCCCCCCCCCCCCCTCCTACCCTCTCCCTCCTCCCTTTTAATACTCTTTATTTGGTCCCACTCTCTCTCTCTTTCTTAAGAAAATTTGCATGAATTTGAAATCTTAGCGTAGGCTTAGTTTCAAACGGAGTCAGTATATTTAGCTTTCCTGTTCACTTCCTAGAGCAAAGTTTTCCTTAGAGCATCATGAAGCTCAGTGAGGGAAAAATTCTAGCGAGATGCAGTATCTGCCTCGTCTAATAACCTTCGTGCGTATTTATCTTGTCGGGGCTATGAAGTCGACTGTTAGGCGCAGTGAAGGTTATTGTAGAGCTTTGCTTTCGGAGGTAAGGAGTCTTTAGCCTCAAAACGTAGGTGTCAGGGTTGATTCGTAAGCGCACATGGTGAAATTGGACTTGACTTTTGACCAGGCTAAAGACTTAGTAAAAATTGAGCAAGAAACAAGGGCTTGACGGAAGTTCGCTTGAAATCGTTTTTCAACATCCGGGACTTCAAGTAACTATCAGGCGAGGACAAGATTTGCCTCTGTATTTCTGCGCGAAAACCGTAAGTTTTTCCAGTTTCCCGACTTGTTACCGCCCTTGCGGCTTTACTGATTCTATGCTAGTGATCTGATAAGTGATGTGATAATTTGAAGTGTCATAATGTGTGATTTCCGGCCTCAAATCTAGTCGTAACATTTGCCACATGTTTACGTAGATGTAATTTACCAAGAGCTTGCTGTTATTTGTGTAAGCCACCAGGGAATTCGGTTTAAAACGTTGCTTGATTTCGTGGAAATCGATGCCTCTTTCCGACGGCAACTTTGCTCTCGGCAAGGTCGACGTTTCAAAGCAAGATTTGGGCAAAACTGACACTACTGCCCACACGATAGTTCAGGTCAGAGGTTACGTCGATTTCATGTCTAGTGATATAGCAAATAGCCATGTTCTTTTTTTTTTCCTTCCGTCGACACTGTAATCTGGTAATAAGCAAAAAGTTAAGTGTCCTTGTTGAACAACGGAGGTAATAGCAAAGGAAGTTCTAAAAAGCCTCGAATTTTCGTCGACCTGGTTTTCATAAGGTCGGGTATATATATATATATATATATATATATATATATATATATATATATATCTACCTGGATTTTTGAAAACAGGGTCGCAGGAAAGTTATACTAAGCCTTGTTTATTTTAGTACTGAGGTGTGTTTCCCCCTTCTATTCTTCTTGGTCTTTGCTTGTGCTGGGGGGAGCGACGATGGCAATTAGCTGATTAGTAAGAGAAAGTTAACATTGAAAGTTAGAATAAGCTCTCCCCCCCCCCCTACCCTGCCCCTCCTCCCTTTTAACCCTCTTTATTTGGTCCCACTCTCTCTCTTTCTCAAGAAAATTTGCATGAATTTGAAATCTCAGCGCAGGCTTAGTTTCAAACGGAGTCAGTATATTTAGCTTTCCTGTTCACCTCCTAGAGCAAAGTTTTCCTTAGAGCATCATGAAGCTCAGTGAGGGAAAAATTCTAGCGAGATGCAGTGTCTGCCTCGTCTAATAACCTTCGTGCGTATTTATCTTGTCGGCCGCTATGAAGTCGACTGTTAGGCGCAGTGAAGGTTATTGTAGAGCTTTGCTTTCGGAGGTAAGGAGTCTTTAGCCTCAAAACGTAGGTGTCAGGGTTGATTTGTAAGCGCAGATGGTGAAATTGGACTTGACTTTTGACCAGGCTAAAGACTTAGTAAAAATTGAGCAAGAAACAAGGGCTTGACGGAAGTTCGCTTGAAATCGTTTTTCAACATCCGGGACTTCAAGTAACTATCAGGCGACGACAAGATTTGCCTCTGTATTTCTGCGCGAAAACCGTAAGTTTTTCCAGTTTCTTGACTTGTTACCGCCCTTGCGGCTTTAGCGATTCTATGCTAGTGATCTGATAAGTGATGTGATAATTTGAAGTGTCATAATGTGTGATTTCCGGCCTCAAATCTAGTCGTAACATTTGCCACATGTTTACGTAGATGTAATTTACCAAGAGCTTGCTGTTATTTGTGTTAGCCACCAGGGAATTCGGTTTAAAACGTTGCTTGATTTCGTGGAAATCGATGCCTCTTTCCGACGGTAACTTTGCTCTCGGCAAGGCCGACGTTTCAAAGCAAGATTTGGGCAAAACTGACACTACTGCCCACACGATAGTTCAGGTCAGAGGTTACGTCGATTTCATGTCTAGTGATATAGCAAATAGCCATGTTCTTTTTTTTTTTCCTTTCGTCGACACTGTAATCTGGTAATAAGCAAAAAGTTAAGTGTCCTTGTTAAACAACGGAGGTAATAGCAAAGGAAGTTCTAAAAAGCCTCGAATTTTCGTCGACCTGGTTTTCATAAGGTCAGGTATATATTTCACAGGATTAGCAAATATGGGACTGATTTCACAGCCAAATTTGTTCAAATCACAACTCTTTTCGCGTACAAATGTTACAGACCTTAGAAGACGGCTTTCAAGCCTAACATAAGTCCACGATCTTCACAATGTCTGCACTTTAAGCAAGTCACTAGTATTCTAAGGTAATTTATGTCATGGTTATGACCAAGAGCACAGTTTCATGTCTAAAGATTTGATCATCTAAAGGCAACTTCTCCGCTTTTCGCACTTAGAACTCTTCATTTGAACGTTTCCTATCATTTTAAGTTGAATATGAAATAATTCTGTGCAATTCGACCGATATGCTTGAGATATCTACCTGGATTTTTGAAAACAGGGTCGCAGGAAAGTTATACTAAGCCTTGTTTATTTTAGTACTGAGGTGTGTTTCCCCCTTCTATTCTTCTTGGTCTTTGCTTGTGCTGGGGGGAGCGACGATGGCAATTAGCTGATTAGTAAGAGAAAGTTAACATTGAAAGTTAGAATAAGCTCTCCCCCCCCCCCCTACCCTGCCCCTCCTCCCTTTTAACCCTCTTTATTTGGTCCCACTCTCTCTCTTTCTCAAGAAAATTTGCATGAATTTGAAATCTCAGCGCAGGCTTAGTTTCAAACGGAGTCAGTATATTTAGCTTTCCTGTTCACCTCCTAGAGCAAAGTTTTCCTTAGAGCATCATGAAGCTCAGTGAGGGAAAAATTCTAGCGAGATGCAGTGTCTGCCTCGTCTAATAACCTTCGTGCGTATTTATCTTGTCGGCCGCTATGAAGTCGACTGTTAGGCGCAGTGAAGGTTATTGTAGAGCTTTGCTTTCGGAGGTAAGGAGTCTTTAGCCTCAAAACGTAGGTGTCAGGGTTGATTTGTAAGCGCAGATGGTGAAATTGGACTTGACTTTTGACCAGGCTAAAGACTTAGTAAAAATTGAGCAAGAAACAAGGGCTTGACGGAAGTTCGCTTGAAATCGTTTTTCAACATCCGGGACTTCAAGTAACTATCAGGCGACGACAAGATTTGCCTCTGTATTTCTGCGCGAAAACCGTAAGTTTTTCCAGTTTCTTGACTTGTTACCGCCCTTGCGGCTTTAGCGATTCTATGCTAGTGATCTGATAAGTGATGTGATAATTTGAAGTGTCATAATGTGTGATTTCCGGCCTCAAATCTAGTCGTAACATTTGCCACATGTTTACGTAGATGTAATTTACCAAGAGCTTGCTGTTATTTGTGTTAGCCACCAGGGAATTCGGTTTAAAACGTTGCTTGATTTCGTGGAAATCGATGCCTCTTTCCGACGGTAACTTTGCTCTCGGCAAGGCCGACGTTTCAAAGCAAGATTTGGGCAAAACTGACACTACTGCCCACACGATAGTTCAGGTCAGAGGTTACGTCGATTTCATGTCTAGTGATATAGCAAATAGCCATGTTCTTTTTTTTTTTCCTTTCGTCGACACTGTAATCTGGTAATAAGCAAAAAGTTAAGTGTCCTTGTTAAACAACGGAGGTAATAGCAAAGGAAGTTCTAAAAAGCCTCGAATTTTCGTCGACCTGGTTTTCATAAGGTCAGGTATATATTTCACAGGATTAGCAAATATGGGACTGATTTCACAGCCAAATTTGTTCAAATCACAACTCTTTTCGCGTACAAATGTTACAGACCTTAGAAGACGGCTTTCAAGCCTAACATAAGTCCACGATCTTCACAATGTCTGCACTTTAAGCAAGTCACTAGTATTCTAAGGTAATTTATGTCATGGTTATGACCAAGAGCACAGTTTCATGTCTAAAGATTTGATCATCTAAAGGCAACTTCTCCGCTTTTCGCACTTAGAACTCTTCATTTGAACGTTTCCTATCATTTTAAGTTGAATATGAAATAATTCTGTGCAATTCGACCGATATGCTTGAGATATCTACCTGGATTTTTGAAAACAGGGTCGCAGGAAAGTTATACTAAGCCTTGTTTATTTTAGTACTGAGGTGTGTTTCCCCCTTCTATTCTTCTTGGTCTTTGCTTGTGCTGGGGGGAGCGACGATGGCAATTAGCTGATTAGTAAGAGAAAGTTAACATTGAAAGTTAGAATAAGCTCTCCCCCCCCCCCCTACCCTGCCCCTCCTCCCTTTTAACCCTCTTTATTTGGTCCCACTCTCTCTCTTTCTCAAGAAAATTTGCATGAATTTGAAATCTCAGCGCAGGCTTAGTTTCAAACGGAGTCAGTATATTTAGCTTTCCTGTTCACCTCCTAGAGCAAAGTTTTCCTTAGAGCATCATGAAGCTCAGTGAGGGAAAAATTCTAGCGAGATGCAGTGTCTGCCTCGTCTAATAACCTTCGTGCGTATTTATCTTGTCGGCCGCTATGAAGTCGACTGTTAGGCGCAGTGAAGGTTATTGTAGAGCTTTGCTTTCGGAGGTAAGGAGTCTTTAGCCTCAAAACGTAGGTGTCAGGGTTGATTTGTAAGCGCAGATGGTGAAATTGGACTTGACTTTTGACCAGGCTAAAGACTTAGTAAAAATTGAGCAAGAAACAAGGGCTTGACGGAAGTTCGCTTGAAATCGTTTTTCAACATCCGGGACTTCAAGTAACTATCAGGCGACGACAAGATTTGCCTCTGTATTTCTGCGCGAAAACCGTAAGTTTTTCCAGTTTCTTGACTTGTTACCGCCCTTGCGGCTTTAGCGATTCTATGCTAGTGATCTGATAAGTGATGTGATAATTTGAAGTGTCATAATGTGTGATTTCCGGCCTCAAATCTAGTCGTAACATTTGCCACATGTTTACGTAGATGTAATTTACCAAGAGCTTGCTGTTATTTGTGTTAGCCACCAGGGAATTCGGTTTAAAACGTTGCTTGATTTCGTGGAAATCGATGCCTCTTTCCGACGGTAACTTTGCTCTCGGCAAGGCCGACGTTTCAAAGCAAGATTTGGGCAAAACTGACACTACTGCCCACACGATAGTTCAGGTCAGAGGTTACGTCGATTTCATGTCTAGTGATATAGCAAATAGCCATGTTCTTTTTTTTTTTCCTTTCGTCGACACTGTAATCTGGTAATAAGCAAAAAGTTAAGTGTCCTTGTTAAACAACGGAGGTAATAGCAAAGGAAGTTCTAAAAAGCCTCGAATTTTCGTCGACCTGGTTTTCATAAGGTCAGGTATATATTTCACAGGATTAGCAAATATGGGACTGATTTCACAGCCAAATTTGTTCAAATCACAACTCTTTTCGCGTACAAATGTTACAGACCTTAGAAGACGGCTTTCAAGCCTAACATAAGTCCACGATCTTCACAATGTCTGCACTTTAAGCAAGTCACTAGTATTCTAAGGTAATTTATGTCATGGTTATGACCAAGAGCACAGTTTCATGTCTAAAGATTTGATCATCTAAAGGCAACTTCTCCGCTTTTCGCACTTAGAACTCTTCATTTGAACGTTTCCTATCATTTTAAGTTGAATATGAAATAATTCTGTGCAATTCGACCGATATGCTTGAGATATCTACCTGGATTTTTGAAAACAGGGTCGCAGGAAAGTTATACTAAGCCTTGTTTATTTTAGTACTGAGGTGTGTTTCCCCCTTCTATTCTTCTTGGTCTTTGCTTGTGCTGGGGGGAGCGACGATGGCAATTAGCTGATTAGTAAGAGAAAGTTAACATTGAAAGTTAGAATAAGCTCTCCCCCCCCCCCCTACCCTGCCCCTCCTCCCTTTTAACCCTCTTTATTTGGTCCCACTCTCTCTCTTTCTCAAGAAAATTTGCATGAATTTGAAATCTCAGCGCAGGCTTAGTTTCAAACGGAGTCAGTATATTTAGCTTTCCTGTTCACCTCCTAGAGCAAAGTTTTCCTTAGAGCATCATGAAGCTCAGTGAGGGAAAAATTCTAGCGAGATGCAGTGTCTGCCTCGTCTAATAACCTTCGTGCGTATTTATCTTGTCGGCCGCTATGAAGTCGACTGTTAGGCGCAGTGAAGGTTATTGTAGAGCTTTGCTTTCGGAGGTAAGGAGTCTTTAGCCTCAAAACGTAGGTGTCAGGGTTGATTTGTAAGCGCAGATGGTGAAATTGGACTTGACTTTTGACCAGGCTAAAGACTTAGTAAAAATTGAGCAAGAAACAAGGGCTTGACGGAAGTTCGCTTGAAATCGTTTTTCAACATCCGGGACTTCAAGTAACTATCAGGCGACGACAAGATTTGCCTCTGTATTTCTGCGCGAAAACCGTAAGTTTTTCCAGTTTCTTGACTTGTTACCGCCCTTGCGGCTTTAGCGATTCTATGCTAGTGATCTGATAAGTGATGTGATAATTTGAAGTGTCATAATGTGTGATTTCCGGCCTCAAATCTAGTCGTAACATTTGCCACATGTTTACGTAGATGTAATTTACCAAGAGCTTGCTGTTATTTGTGTTAGCCACCAGGGAATTCGGTTTAAAACGTTGCTTGATTTCGTGGAAATCGATGCCTCTTTCCGACGGTAACTTTGCTCTCGGCAAGGCCGACGTTTCAAAGCAAGATTTGGGCAAAACTGACACTACTGCCCACACGATAGTTCAGGTCAGAGGTTACGTCGATTTCATGTCTAGTGATATAGCAAATAGCCATGTTCTTTTTTTTTTTCCTTTCGTCGACACTGTAATCTGGTAATAAGCAAAAAGTTAAGTGTCCTTGTTAAACAACGGAGGTAATAGCAAAGGAAGTTCTAAAAAGCCTCGAATTTTCGTCGACCTGGTTTTCATAAGGTCAGGTATATATTTCACAGGATTAGCAAATATGGGACTGATTTCACAGCCAAATTTGTTCAAATCACAACTCTTTTCGCGTACAAATGTTACAGACCTTAGAAGACGGCTTTCAAGCCTAACATAAGTCCACGATCTTCACAATGTCTGCACTTTAAGCAAGTCACTAGTATTCTAAGGTAATTTATGTCATGGTTATGACCAAGAGCACAGTTTCATGTCTAAAGATTTGATCATCTAAAGGCAACTTCTCCGCTTTTCGCACTTAGAACTCTTCATTTGAACGTTTCCTATCATTTTAAGTTGAATATGAAATAATTCTGTGCAATTCGACCGATATGCTTGAGATATCTACCTGGATTTTTGAAAACAGGGTCGCAGGAAAGTTATACTAAGCCTTGTTTATTTTAGTACTGAGGTGTGTTTCCCCCTTCTATTCTTCTTGGTCTTTGCTTGTGCTGGGGGGAGCGACGATGGCAATTAGCTGATTAGTAAGAGAAAGTTAACATTGAAAGTTAGAATAAGCTCTCCCCCCCCCCCCTACCCTGCCCCTCCTCCCTTTTAACCCTCTTTATTTGGTCCCACTCTCTCTCTTTCTCAAGAAAATTTGCATGAATTTGAAATCTCAGCGCAGGCTTAGTTTCAAACGGAGTCAGTATATTTAGCTTTCCTGTTCACCTCCTAGAGCAAAGTTTTCCTTAGAGCATCATGAAGCTCAGTGAGGGAAAAATTCTAGCGAGATGCAGTGTCTGCCTCGTCTAATAACCTTCGTGCGTATTTATCTTGTCGGCCGCTATGAAGTCGACTGTTAGGCGCAGTGAAGGTTATTGTAGAGCTTTGCTTTCGGAGGTAAGGAGTCTTTAGCCTCAAAACGTAGGTGTCAGGGTTGATTTGTAAGCGCAGATGGTGAAATTGGACTTGACTTTTGACCAGGCTAAAGACTTAGTAAAAATTGAGCAAGAAACAAGGGCTTGACGGAAGTTCGCTTGAAATCGTTTTTCAACATCCGGGACTTCAAGTAACTATCAGGCGACGACAAGATTTGCCTCTGTATTTCTGCGCGAAAACCGTAAGTTTTTCCAGTTTCTTGACTTGTTACCGCCCTTGCGGCTTTAGCGATTCTATGCTAGTGATCTGATAAGTGATGTGATAATTTGAAGTGTCATAATGTGTGATTTCCGGCCTCAAATCTAGTCGTAACATTTGCCACATGTTTACGTAGATGTAATTTACCAAGAGCTTGCTGTTATTTGTGTTAGCCACCAGGGAATTCGGTTTAAAACGTTGCTTGATTTCGTGGAAATCGATGCCTCTTTCCGACGGTAACTTTGCTCTCGGCAAGGCCGACGTTTCAAAGCAAGATTTGGGCAAAACTGACACTACTGCCCACACGATAGTTCAGGTCAGAGGTTACGTCGATTTCATGTCTAGTGATATAGCAAATAGCCATGTTCTTTTTTTTTTTCCTTTCGTCGACACTGTAATCTGGTAATAAGCAAAAAGTTAAGTGTCCTTGTTAAACAACGGAGGTAATAGCAAAGGAAGTTCTAAAAAGCCTCGAATTTTCGTCGACCTGGTTTTCATAAGGTCAGGTATATATATATATATATTTTTTTTTTCAGTTAATTGCTCATGTTTGCACCCAACTATCAACCTAAACTTGAACAAAGCGCTAGATCAGGCTAAAGTTAACTCTCCAATGGACTTAATGACTTTCAACGCCGAAGTAAACCACTCGGTCTGCAGCTCTTCAATGAATTTGAAATCCTACTGGCATATCACTAAAGCATCCTTGATATCAAGAACGTTTAAATATTTCAACCTTAGTGCAATCAAGACCAGTCAACCCCTTTGGTCAGTGAGACCAAACGATCTTGACAGCCACTACTACTATGTCAGTTATATTGTAAGAAGGCTGCCAGACCTTAAGATCATAGGATACGATTATGGTTACGCAGCGGTGCTCAGAAAGACGCCAGTTGCTCGTATCTCTGGAGTTTCGTTTGCATCTCCTGCGGACGGGAACATTACACTTAAGGGTCACCTCTCCTATGGCACAAACGTCCACAATGTAAACCCATTAAACTTTACCTGGTTTTGCAGAAGGAGTTACGAAGTATTTCCTGAAAGTGACCCCCTCCCCATTGTCGATGTGCCGGGTGGCAACTCGAGCGCGTCTGGCGGTTGCTATGGTTATGGCCCTGGAAGACTCAGCAGTATAAAGGAAGTTCTCATTGTGAATGTGGATCGAATGGAAGTAGCTAACAGTTACGTATTTGAGCTTGTTATCTCTTACGGAGTGAATATCTCACGTGCTTCCTATTGGTTTTTCTTGAAAGCGTTTTACATCAGGTGAGAAACATCGCATAATTCTCTATGAACTTTTCCGTTTTTATTGAAATTCCTTGCTAACATCTTTGGGGATCGAAAATCTGTATTTTACTTTGGGTTTTTAAGTGCATAGCTAAAATCACTGATAGAAGGATTAATATTCCATGAGAATATCAATTTAAACGAAACTGGAAATTGAGCTATCATATCAACTTTTGAGGCATTTTTGTGGAATACTAATGCTATGAAAGGTGATACGACTGGATGGCGGTAAACACACAGATGATACCAACCTGAATCCAGTACGGGTACAAACATCTGATAAGTTGTTGTTGATACTATTATCATTGATCCGTTTCATGGCCTACTTCACTACTGCCGAATATTTTCTCCTGTGTTTAATAAGGCAATAGACTGGCTACATGTTAGGGATAATCTCGGTACTTTTGCTCACTTAGTGATCAACGAATTCAGGCATAAATGCTAATAACTGATATTCAGTTGTGACCCCATACTGTGTTAGCTGCCTGTACAACTGTGCCCCAAAAGTCCTTCCAAGCAAGAGGATGATCATAGAGTCCAACTGTACCGACGAATTCTGCCAAAACATTACTCAACATCACTGGTCGCTGTTTAAGTTGTATGGTGCAGATTCTAGGCACTCTTGGGTGGAAGTCACGAACCTGACTGACCGAATACTCACGGAGTTAGACAACCCAAGTATAGTTCTTACTGGAAAGCTCGATGATGACAGATACTCACTGGAGATGAATACAACTTACAAGATAAAGGGAACCATTACTGTGAAAGGGGGACGTGCTGAAGAAGACGAAATAACGTTTCAAACGGTATCGCCTCTGTCTGTTCCCAAGAGAGGCTGCAACGTTACACCAGCTGAAGGATCTGTGCTGGTAACAAATTTTACAGTGAACTGTTCTGGGTGGCTGAGTGAATATGCCAACTTAACATTTAGTTTCGGGTATGTATTATTCAAAAAGCATTAGCGTTACGCCGCGATTTTGAAAGAAGGGAGATGTTTCTTGTTTCGAATGAGGTATAGTATAATGGTTGACCTATTTACCACAGCTCACTGTTTCCTCCCAAGAACCGTCTTCATCCCTTGAAACGGTGACTCGACAAATATACCACATAATTGCGCTCGTATTTTCTAGCTTTGCTAAAAATTGGTACACAAGTTTGTTAGATATATCTTCATACCTCTTTATTTCAGTTACGTTTATTGGGCTGGCCTCGTTATTGTCAAAAGTGCTTCCCACATTTACTATTCAACAACAGTGCTTCCTCAAGGAAATGAATCCAGTGGCTACAACATTACCATAAAGGTGGAGATATTGAAGCAAGAAGGCTCTCGTCACGAAGAGATTATTTTTGCAAAGGTAAAGGCCGTCTAACGGCCTAATTCAGTTTTAGCTCTTCCACTCGGCCCTTGCTGCAATACGCAATCTTCTGCAGAGGACATGGGGAGAGGATGATGCTTTTGCTGTCTTCGAATGATGTGCTCTCTTAACTCAGTAACTAAATCAGTTTAACATTCAGACATCCAGGTGATTCTGTTGAGATTATTTTTGCAAAGGTAAGTGCCGTCTAACGGCCTAATTCAGTTTTAGCTCTTCCACTCGGCCCTTGCTGCAATACGCAATCTTCTGCAGAGGACATGGGGAGAGGATGATGCTTTTGCTGTCTTCGAACAAATGATGTGCTCTCTTAACTCAGTAACTAAATCAGTTTAACATTCAGACATCCAGGTAATTCTGTTGAACGCTAACAGAAAGTTTTGCAGTTTTACCCACGTCAGGTTGACAGTTTGCCGGCAATACTTGACCAAAGGCTAATAGTACCAGGAATTTGCCCTTCCTGGTCTACATTGACCCGCTAACGAACCCTTCTCTTTACCAATTCAATGTTGCCGATTTAATTCCACTGAGAGTCGTTTCCATTTGCCATTATAATTCTCCAACGATTGAAGATTTCACTCTCATTTCAGTGGCGCAGTCAGTGAACAGATCGTATCTTGGCGGCCAAGTCAGTCAGTGCTGTTTTACTGGCTCCGAGCCGATCTATCATTGAACTACCTCAGTCACCTATACTATTTTATCTGAACTATTAGGTGAAGCCACTTCCGCTGGGAATTGTCAATTCTTCAGTGGTTCAGAGGGTGATTCAGAATATTGAAGGCTTTTTAAAAGAAGAACAAGTTGGTGAAGCTGCAACTCTGGCTATTTCCTGCCTTAGTTCAAGTGATAACGACACGGTAGGTTGTGAGCATTGCTTTGGTTTGTTTTTGTTTTTTCGCTTAAACAGTGAAGCAAACAAAGTCACTCTTTTCGTTCTACTCAAGACCAAAACCGTCTGGGCGAAGGGTAGTGTTCTGGATTAGTATTGACACAACTACATTTACACTGAGATTTTTTCGTTGGACCGACAAAACAAAGAGCTTACTTTAGTGTCAAAAAGGAAGTGAAACCTCAGACAATTCGATTCCCTTCATCGGATTAAACCAAACTTGTAAATTGGTAACTGAACAGAACTATGGTTAACAACTGGCTGTGACGAGTGTGGATGAAAAGACAGTTTCTGTTAAGTTGAAACTGCATCAAAACTCTCTTCAGATATCACATGGCACATGAGACGCGTATTTCCTCATTTTTCAGGTTAAAGATGCCATATTACGAGCTATGGCTGGAGCCCGAGCCTTGCAAATCAGTCATGTGACCCAGTTGTCAGCAATTATTATCTTGGCAACAGAGGACAGGAAGAAAATTTCACTTGACAGTTTGGTGAGTAGTTAAGTAACTCCTGTACGCCTCTCTGGGTTTCATTAACTGGCACTATTGTTGCCTCCCCGGTGGTGTACCTTGACGTATGTGCCCCTACGACCCCAAGAGCTATGCCAACTGGAACCTTGTGGTCCTGGTAGGTTCAACCATGGTGGAGTGGTCTGTGATAATAAGGCCCAACAAAACAGGCCCCTAGCCTACCAAGTTGGGGGTAGGCACAGGGATGACAACCCTCCCCTGCAAAAATCCAATTGTTACTGAAACTTTATGTCTCTAATCAAATCAATTTATTTTAGCTCGGTAACATAAGGAGTGGTTGCCCAATCTCCCGAGCTAGAGGCTGATGTATTAAACGTCCGAGCATTCCAGATGGAATTGGAATTTAGAAGTGTTGGTTTTTGAGGAGAGGGGAAAACCAGAGTACCCGGAGAAAAACCTCTCGGAGCAGAGAAGAGAACCAACAACAAACTCAACCCACATATGACGCCGAGACCGGGAATCGAACCCGGGCCACATTGGTGGGAGGCGAGTGCTCTCACCACTATGCCATCCCTGCTCCCCCATAAGGGGCTTCGTATGCCTCATAACAAATCAAGAAGATGTGTGTATTATTCCGAAATAAGCCCCGCAGAAATTCCGTCCACTTGGTAGCGTTAACTGTCTTAATAATTAACTCCTGCATGCCTAACGTGGCTTAATTAACTTAAGTCCTAACTGTACTATTCCGAAATAAGCCCCAGAGAAATTCCCTCTACCATTTTTGAAAACAGACAATCCATTCTAAGTCCATTAAGACTTAGAAGTCCTAATAGCAGCTTTGGGCCAATAACCATTAAGGACTATACAGTAGTGGTTTTGGTAACCAACAACCGAGGTTTCTTGCGCAGTTATGTCTCGTCTGTCGTTGATAGACGGTGATGCTTTTGCTTCATTTTTTTAACAACCAGGAGGATGCTGTAGCTTTACAAACTACGACAATAACCCTCCTTGGAACCCGTACGCAAGATAGGGATGCTGTCCATGAAGTTGGAGGCAACGTTTTACGCGGCTTATCGAACACACTGAATGCCACTTCATCTGTTGCTGATGAAAGCTACAGCCAACTTATTGAACAGCAAAAAGGGCCAGGCATAACAAAAAGAGTTCGCAGAATGGCTACTCGACAAAGCACAGTGGCCACTCGTTTCTTCAGGGTACTTCAAGCATTTTTGTCTCGTTTTCTGTCGTTGCTTCTTTTACCTTGTATTTAATTATTTAATCTGTCTGTGACTCTTTGCAGTCTACCTGCTGGTACGTCTTATGACTCCCTGCTACCTTGGGGGAACTCCTCTATTCAAACGCAGCTTTATAATTAGAACTCATCATGTGCGCCGGAAATATATTTAATCCGTTTTCTTGTTTACAAAAAACAGTTGTTTACCGCCGACTGGTTGGTTTAGTTCTTAGAGCTCCGGACTACCTTGCGGGAGTGTGGTGTACTGCTGGGAACTGGGACTAGTACATCCGGGCATGCAAGAGGGCGGGAAGAGAGTAGGAAGCCATGATGGCGTACTTAGTGTCGACTATTGTAACTTAGTGTTGATTGTGTTGACCAAAACACTACAGGGAGGTCGTCGTGGGTTCAAACCCCGGGCAGATCAACACTCAGGTTCTTTAAATAGCTGAGGAGAAAGTGCTGCCTTTGTAATAACATCTGCAAATGGTTAGTCTACTCCGATAAGGACGAAATACCGTAGGTCCCGTCTCACAATAGTGGGTTTGGCGTGGGTGCTCGTTGAACCGTGGGCGCAGGGTTTGACCTGACCTATGCTATGACCTACTGAACTGAGCGAGAAGCGATGCGTGACCAACTACTTATCATAGTTGATAGGAGACTATCGAACAATCGTTTATCGTCTTTATCAATCCTTCTTGAAACGTAATCGCCATGAAGGTTCTTTGTGCTGGTCCTGGCAAGACAGGCACCAAATCCATCACAAAGGCCTTACGGATTCTTGGTTTAACGGTGTATGACTGGGAGGAGCAAACATTCGATTTTCTAGATCACCGGGTTAATGTTTTTGAAAATGGCAGCAAACCTGACGTGGGACATGTCTATGAAAACGCTGATGCAGCAGTGGATATGCCGGGCAATTTTTTTTTAGAAGAAATTTTTGAAGCTTTTGCCGACTTCAAAGTAATCCTAACCGAACGTGACGAGGAAGCTTGGTTAAAGAGTACTGCAAATCAACTGGAAGTGTTCTACAAGTCAAAATATTGGTTGAGAGTATTCACGCCTCTATCGCCAACGTTAAAGAAAGTATTCTTTGTCCTCATGTCGTTTACCGACGCCATGTTTGGTTCACCCAATCCTAGATCAGCGTCCGTGTTTAGGAAACGATACCGCATCCGCATCAATCGTGTCAAATCCATTGTTCCACCGAGAAGGCTTTTGGTTTACAACGTCATGTATGGATGGAAACCACTGTGCGAATTTTTAGGTTGAGAAATTCCAAACGTTGGGTTCCCACTTGAAAACATTAGAAGGAAAAAAGCCACTTTGCCGATTGAGGAATTCAGGCCTGGCCCTCAAATCAAACGGGAACTTATGTACAGTGTTATTGCGATGACGTCCTTTCTTATCGTCGTTACAAGTATAATTTTTGCCATTTTTGGCTGAGTAGACTACGTGACTCTTTATCGCTCAAGGCTGGTTTCACTAGTGACGGGGTTCAGAGTCGGAGTCGTAGTCGGGGTCATAAGAGCACTTCAGCGACCTAGCGGAAGTCTAAAATCGGAATCGTAAGCGAGGTAATAAGCTCGACCGAATAGGAGTCGGAAGAATCAGAACGTTTCCATCTTCCTCTGATTCTGTTTATGACTCCATCGCTTATAATCCAGTAAAAACTAGATTGTCAGAGTCGGAAACAGAACTGAGCGGAAGCTTGCCAATCAATCACAATACTAGTTCGCATACCCTCTGACTACAGTTTGATACCAGAATGGTGCTTGCGATTTTTCACTTGATAATAAGCGACGTTGTCATCAGCGCAATCATATGGCGCGTTTTCAGGGTCAAAATTAAGTGTATAGCTACCACACAAATTGATTTACCAAATAAGTTGTTATCTTACGCGATGATTGCCAGTTGATGACCTCTGTTGACGTGCTGTCTTGCAATGGAATCCTTTTGTGATGTCATGACTTTAAAATGTCATATTCTTACAAGAGTTAATTTGAGAATGTTACGCGTTTGCATTATTACTTTTGAAATCTCTTTGCATGCATGCTCAATTGCAAAATGTGTGGAACTAGGATTATTTGATGTTGAAAACAAAGGAAGCAATTTCTGTAATATGACTTTTAAAACCATGACCACTTTTGAATTCTCTTGGTATGCTTACATGCAAAATATGTAGCAACTCGCGATAACTTTTGAATTAACTTTCGCTTCAATGACTTGCGATCTTTCAACTAGGCGCTACCTTCCCAACAAGGCCCGGACAGAGTCTGGAAACTCCTCCCTAGTGTCTCTGGGTCACTGATCCAAAATGGTGGCTAGCGGCGATTATTGAGTACATTGAGTAGATCGAATTGCTTCTACTGACTCCGAGAGCTTGAGTGATGTCGGAACATCTTAGGTCGTACATATGTGCGGAGGTATTCATTAATTAGACAAACCTGAATGAACCATAAAGCAGTTATGTAAGCTTGCCAACTCCAACGTCTGTATGTAGGACGCCAAACAGGGATGGAAACCACTGCGCGAATTTTTAGGTTGTAAAATTCCAAACGTTGCGTTTCAACATGAAAACATTTGAGGCGAAATAGCCGCTTTGCCTGTGGACGTAGTTACCAGTGTTGCGGTCTGGCCTTTGAATTGGTACTTCATTTAGGGTCAACCTCATTGCGCCTTTCTCCCTTGGACAGAACTGTCCAAGAAAATTACCGGCTATGAATGTTGTTATTTGTTGTGTATTATCGGTTCCCTCTAGCATTCATTGCGCCTTAAATTGAAATAATCTACCATTCAATGACAGGCAAGGAACTTGACGAGAAAGACTTTGTCACTGGTCGATTCTCTTGGCACAGCATTGCTATCGATCAGGATCACTGGCGAGAGAAAGAGCAATTACAGCAGTAAAGCCATTCGTATGACACTCAAACGACAAACGCCTGCTAAACTGGGAAAAGAGAGATTCAGTGGAAGGGGCAATGAAGGGGGTGTCACTTTTCCATCTACTGACATCTTGTTTGGAGACCAAGGAACGAAGTTAAAATCGGTTGATACCCAAGTAAGTTGATACCCATGGAGCACATGGATCTAAACTTGCCGCCATCTCGGCTCAGTAAAAGCTTCATGTGACAGGTCATCTGGGCCTAAAACCTCTGATATTCTACTGATACAAGTTGTTAGTTATATAATGACCAATCAGAAGTCGTAATTTCCGTGAAAAGAAGAGGACTGTTTGATGTTTTTTTTTAATGCAAAGCAGTAGTCCGTTACAATTTAAGGGGCTGTTTACATGGAGGTAGGAAGATCCTAGACTAGGGAGATCCTAGAAGGCGGATCATCCTAGCGCCATATGTTTTCTGTATTCAGTTTACATGCAAGAGGTCGTACTTGGCCCTAGTGCTAGGATCTTCCTAGTGCTAGGATCTTCCTACCTCCATGTAAACAGCCCGTAAGTCAACTCACAGTCAAAAGAGGCATCAATGGAAATGCGTCCTTTTTCCTTAGCTATGCAGTTATAAACTTAAACACGTGCAACTTTCAATTTTTGAGACGCATCTGACAATTAGCAAAGTTTAATTTTCCTCGACTGGAAAAATTGTTGGTTATCCGCGGCTTTCCAATGAAATACAAGCCAACGTCTTATCCTTGAGGCTTAACGTAAGGTCGTCTTAAAGCTTATCACCACAATATACCATGGTCATACCGTGAACAACCAGTAAATATTAGACTGTAACTATACCTGTCAGGGGATAACATGCACAAGTTGACACAAGACTGTGAGTTTTAACGCTTTTAGCTTTTCAAGTGTTACAGCCCCAGCAATTACCCATACTGGAGAGGTTTCAGCTAAATCCCTCATTCGCCCTTTTTTTTAATTGCATATTGTTTAGGTTATTCAAAAATCCATTCAGCTGGTAACAGGGCGATTGATTGAGT
This sequence comes from Galaxea fascicularis, assembly GCA_948470475.1. Classification (NCBI taxonomy): domain Eukaryota; kingdom Metazoa; phylum Cnidaria; class Anthozoa; order Scleractinia; family Euphylliidae; genus Galaxea; species Galaxea fascicularis. Next base: position 20,955,775 of record OX419342.1, on the reverse strand, counting down.
ATACGTAACGCATTCATCAATATTTCTTCCTTTTTCCACCAGATGCTGACTTTGCAAGTCAACCCTTATGTGTGGTCAAAGTCCTCTAAATACATCAAATCGTCGGTGCTAAGTGTGGATTTAAAGGAACAGGATGGCTCACAACTAAAAATCTCAAACCTAAATCATTCCATTGAACTTCTTATTCCAGACAAAGACCCTGACCGGGCCATTGAAAATGACACCCGAGGACATCTGTTTGTGAAACCTTACAATGATACTGACGCAATTCGCTACCACAAGGTTGCAATTAGCAATAATTTGGAATCTGCGCTTATAGACATAAGACCACAGAAAAGCGTTATTTTTGATGTCTTTATAGGTGTTGGTGCAAGACCAACACCGACCAACTACAGCTTGAAAACATCCGTTCCAGATGTTTCACTGTGCAAAGATTTTTTGCCCGAAATCGGTTACATCAACTGCACTAGCAATCCGTACGTTTTTTCCTTATCAAGCAGTGTTACTAAAAACACAGGCGTCCATTACATTGGCATCCGCCTAGCTCATAAAGCGAATGAGACAAATGTTGCAGGCGAAGGACATCGCGTTGCGAGATCCTGTAAAGACAGCCATGGGCGGCAAAAACGTTCCTGTATCGGTGTTAAGGATCCCCCTACGACCCCTCCCCCGACACCACGGATAATAGTGCCAACCTATGATGCAATCACGGATGTGAACTACACAATGTCAGTCAAGATGAGGAGCTGTCTTTACTGGTCTGAAGTGAAAGAAGTGTGGACAAACGAAGGCTGCAAGGTATGTTACTTGTAAATGCTTTTGCTTTTGTCAACTTGGTATTGGGGCCTAGGACACAAGGCTGTCTGAAATGGGAACATAGGAAAAACTGAGGCATGCATTGTAATTCCAATAACCTACAGTATCACTGATATACTTAATTTAACCAAATTGAATCATTACCAAATATTTCCAGTACTGTGTGCGATCATCGAATGTGTGAAGAGATAGGGTAAAAAGAGCATTAAATTTTCCCTAGCCAGGTAGTCTCTAGAGAGTAGTCAAACTTTAATTCCTTCACAATGCGGTTTTTCCATGCATCTTCTTGCAGGTTGGGCAGAAAGACTTCAAAGGACATCTGCAATGTTTGTGCACCCATCTTTCAGCGTTTGGAGGAGATATTTTTGTTGCTCCTAATCCCATTGACTTTGATAAAGTTTTCAGTGAGTTTTCACGACTGGGAGAGACTAAGAACATTATTGTTCTTACTGCTGTGTGTGCAATATTTGGAATGTACTTTGTTACGCTTGTATTCGCTCGTTGGGCTGACAGGAAGGATACGAAAAAGGTCAGTATATTATTCAGCAATTCGGAAGGAACAAGAGGTGGTTAACACGGTGAACATCTCATTTCGTTAAAGTAAAGTATGCACCAGAATCGGAAGCCACGTTACGTTAGCGAAGTAGTTCATAATTTGTGTCTCTACACGTCTTGACTTTCGTAAGTGAAAATGGGCAAAGGTTGGTGATACAATCAGGCCAACCGTATTCAAAATACGTCTCCAACATGGAATGCAAAACAGCTGTATTTTTGCTTTGGTGAAGAATGCGAGCACTGGTCAAGCGAAAAATCTGGAGCGAAGGAGAAAACGTCGAGTGAGACTGGGGAGAGGCGCTGAATTTTCTCTTAACCGACTGTTTTGCAGTCTACTTGACCACCAGCATTCTATGAGGGTCTCAATGGGGTTAACCGATAGGCGTAAAACGGCCAAAAATTTAGTCGATAGCCGTAAAAATTGAAAATTTTTAACCGTTAGCCGTAAATGGGGTAAAATTAACCGTAAAAAAAATTTGTTCCGTAGATTTGTTAATTTTAAGGAAGGTGCTCAACTCACTTATGACTGTTACGTTTCTTATTTCGTTGCTACTTTGACTCCGTACATGTCGTAGATGTGGTTCACACGTTTTTATAGGCCAAGCTCGTTTTCAGGACCCCCGATAGTCTCACTTGACCTCACTTGGCCTGCGTTTTGCAGGACAAGTTGACAGCTTTTTGTTTTTAGATCTCCAATTTCTTCACCCAGTGTACATGTTAGTTGAACGATGTCGGTATTGAAAGCTGTTGTTAGTTTTTATCGAACGGGTGAGGAAAGGCCAATCGAAAGGTACAAGGCAAGACTCAAAGTCCACGAAGAGCATCGGACACTTTCAACGTTCAAGAAAAACGTTATTGACTTTCTTGGTCTTAACGAGCAAGCGAGGTTCCAAGTTCGGTCTTGGGTCATTTGACCTTAAACTTTACCGCCTCGCCAAAATCTTTATCGACCCAGCAGCAGCTAGATCTGGAACTACCCCTGTTGCTTGACTCAGATAGTGAAAGCGAGCTGAACAGTAAGTACTCTTAAAGTTATGAATTTTGTACTAAGATGCCGCGTGGCACGAAATTTTTGTGGGACTTTTATCTTGCGGATTGCAGAAACTAAATTAGCTCCCCAAATGTTTGGGGAGTTAATTGTTTCGATAGCGAAAGTCTGGTTTTCTTGCTGGGGATTAATATTTGTGATTTTCAGGAGGTCGTGCGCTCGAAATACTAGTAAAGCAACTAGCAGAGATGTCACCGTTTGTAAAACACGTTGTCGGTAAACATTGTCAATTTTTAACAATACCCTGTTTTTCTCCGACGCTGCTACAGACAGTCGTTCTGTACAGTCCTTCGCTATCGTAAAAAACACTGGACCCTGAAATTTTGTTTTGTTTTTGTTTTCTTTTTTTTATAACTGGATGCCTACTTGCAGATGCATTATTGATTCACGTGGACAACATATACTAGAAGCTGCAAAATACGCCTCTGACATTCACAGGAAGTTGATTTATTTTCATAATGAACTGTTATCAGGAATGATCATTTTCATCCCTCACAAAAGAAATGTTAGTTGACCTTAGTTCACTGGCAATAGCTTAAACCTTTTTTTCTGTTTTAAACAAAGAGCGCATGTCATTTTAAGAAAATGAGATCGAAAAATCTCATATTCAAAGATCTTCTGAAATCAGCGAGGTTGATACGGATAAGTGACTCAGAGGATCTTATCATTAGTAAGCCAGTAGTAACAAAGGTCCGGAAGGCAAGTCAAGGTGTGGACACGGTTTGATGTCTAGGCAAAAAGAGGTACCCGAGGCAAGCTAGACTGTACATTGAAGGACTTTGAGGCATCAAGCATGGCTATATTTTGAGACAATTTAACACGCATATAACACCATATAAGGACAAACAGAACACCACTCCCACAAGTAAATGTAAGAATGTATGACGTAAGTTTTGTGTATGCCCTTGTATTGAATCCTTTTTCGTAGTTCACAATTCTATACGTAAAATAATATTAGAAGTGGTATAATCTATCAGACATTAAAATGTTTCAAAAGAATAACTTATTTAAGCCCGAGATGATAATAAGACTTTTTCTTTGCTTTAAAGATAAAAAAAAACAGGTTTATTAATATTTAACCTTTTGCAACAAAAGAAATTAATTTTTAACTTTTTTGTTAACCGTAACTGAAAAAAATTAACCGATAGCCGTAAAAGAGCCAAAATTTTAGCCGATAACCGTAAAAGCCGCCACCCCATTGAGACCCTCTTCTATTGCTGAAGAGCAGAATTTCATTTTACTGTTCAGTTTACTAGACTTACCACAAGTTGCGTTACAATCTGGATAAGCGAAAAATCAATAAAATCAAACTGTAAATCCATGTTGCACTGCTCAGACTATTAGTACACTTCGTTTATCTCTAAAAATCAGTCACACCTTCATTTTGTAAAACAATTTTAAAGAATAATATGATTTAGTGATTGCTGGGCCTATTTAACTTTGTGCCCTTTAACTCCTAAAATCTGATTATCAACTCTCCTTCAGTCTAGCTGATATGCAGTTCCTTCATGGGTTCTTGTTTCCTTGTACATTATATAGTTAAGAGAATTTGGGTTTCTTTTTCTCTCAGTTTGTAAAAAAAAAGGTATACGTTTTCTGGCCGACTTATACAATTCCACCTCACTCTTCTGTAATTTCTACGTTTAAGTTCTTTTAATGTCTGATTTTTAACTGTTTCCCAGGTTGTGGCAAATGTGTTTTTATCAGAATCTCAAGTAGAGGGCTACATGTACCATGTCAGCATACAGACTGGCATGTGGAAAGGCTTTGGAACATCCTCAAATGTCGGAATAATTATAAACGGGAACCAAGGAAGCAGTGGCGAAATTTCATTGAAGGATCCGTTTGCCAGAAGAAAGTACTTTTCGCGAGGAAGCGTGAACAATTTCACGCTAAGTGTAACGTCGTCTTTAGGAAGACTAACAGATATACGTATCTGGCATGACAACTCCGGGTCTAGCCCGGCATGGTTTCTCCAGCAAGTTGTTATAACGGACCAACAAACAGAGGAGGTGTGGTACTTTTTTGCGAACCAGTGGCTTTCCTTGGACGAGAGAGGTGGTGCTATTGAGCTCGATATTCAAGCCGCTGGGAAAGAGGAAATGACGTCATTCAAACCATTGTTTCACGCCAGAACAGCTCGAAACTTGGGCGAAGGCCACATTTGGGTTTCAGTGTTTACAAGACCTCCTCATAGTCCGTTCACCCGTTGCCAGCGTTTAACATGTTGCTTGTCTTTTCTCCTCACGGCAATGATCACCAACGCCATGTTTTACCAGTTTGATCGTGAAACCACTGATACCTTCAAGTTTGGACCCCTTGTTTTAAGCTGGACTCAAATGAAAATTGGAATCCAAAGCAGTGTAATAGCCATTCCAGCTAACCTGCTCGTGATTTTCATCTTTAGGAACACTAAACGCAAATTTTCAAATGAAGAATTCAATCATGGAAAGAAAAACAAAGACTCGAAGACTCCCGGCTTTCTTCCACCGTTCTTCGTCTTCGTTGGTTGGTGTGTTGCCTTGTTGATCTCCTTGACGGGTGCTGCCTTCACAGTGTTCTACAGCTTACAATGGGGAACAGAAATCTCCAATCAGTGGCTGACTTCCATTCTAGTGTCTCTTGTCCAAGATATACTCGTCACTCAGCCGATCAAGGTGATTGTTTTGGCCTCGTTGCTGTCACTTCTTGTCAAGAAACCACCAGAACACGATCATGTGATCGGGCCCTCGCTTGCTATAAACAAAGAATCCGCTGACTGCGTTTCAAAGCCTCCACAAGGAAAAGAGCTCTCTACGAACAAGGACATTACTAGGAAACATTGGAAAATGCGCGAGGAAATCAAAGAAGTTGCATCTTTTCTTGTATTTGGCTTTCTCTTGTTCGTTGTTTGTTACGGAAACCAGCACCCTTCTCGATACCAATTCACCAAGTCAATAAGGGACATCTTTGCTTACAAATTTCATAAGGTAAGTTGCTGTTACAGTGCCCCTAACCTCAAAATACTTGGCTGCTAAAATAAATCTTTGCACCTGTTCAAAATGCGTTGCGGCTTTTTTGTCCTTTTTTGCCATATCCTGACTTTTTCTAGGCTTAATATCTCTCAGTTAGTACGCGCGCTGTGATTGGTCAATTTTGAGGGCCGTATTCTCCTGTACGGCCCGCTAAATTTGAAAGATCCTTTTCCCGCGCGCTCGATTAACCTCAGAGATATAATAAATATCTTACTAACCTCGTTTTCTCTGTCCGTACTGTATATTGATCCTCGTTTCTTCCCGTTGATTTATGGCCCGCGCGCCTCTCGCTTGGGCCATAAGCGAACGAGGAAAACCTCGGTCCGTAACTTACCGTACGGACCTCGAACTCGGTTAGTAAGAGGTATGCATCATTTGTGAGTCTGTTCTTCATTTGACGTCACGAACTTATTTGCAATGTGAACATCCATGCAAAGTGGATTGTGACGTCAAATCTGGACTAGACCCACGCCCCCTTCTGGTTCGGTCGTAAAAGATCATGCTTAGTTTTTCATACGTTTTGAAGCCTATAAAAAGTCAGGATTTGATAAAAACGGAGGAAAAAAGCCGTAATGCATTTCGAACAGGCGCAAAGATTTATTTTAGGGCAAAAAATATTTTGGGGTTAAGTTCACTTTAAATCTAAAGAACTCAGTGTTGGAAATTGTATACATGATACTCGGAGCCGGTCATTTTGTGGATTCGTAATAAACCCGTGAATGATGAACAAATGAAAGTGAGTACAAGAAATCATATATTTGAACTGCGGATTAATGGATGGTCTTGTAAAACAATAACTGAGGAGACCTAATTAATATAAGCTACATACTTTCGTTTAGGTCTCCTCGCCATTGTTAAATCTATTCTTTCTAGTTTTTTATTGTTTTCATAATATTTGTGGCGTGGCATAAAAAGATAAAGAAATAAACAAAAATAAATAAGGCCCCGTTCAGACTAGTTCCCGTTCACGGAAACCGGACACAGGAACCTAGTCTGAACGGAGCCTAAGTGACCATCGCAGTTATGAACACCACTTGAGAAGTGAAGAAGTGAAAATAGTGAAGTGGTGACAATATTGCTGACATTTCTATCTAATGATATGCTATTTTCAGGTGTTAAATCCAAATTCTCTGTGGAATTGGGTTGACGAAGTCTTAATCCCTGGTCTCTATGATGTTACTTGGTACAACAGTCAGCGATTTAAATACGAGGAGGGATTTATAAACAACAAGCTGACATTTCTAATGGGCATGCCACGCCTAAGGCAGTTACGAATAAAGTCAAGTAAGTTCCATCAGTCCCCATAGTGTCTCTGTGGGGCTAAAGTTACTTCTTGATCGTCCGTTGTGGTTCAATTTTATCCTTGTTTTAAATTTTACTTTTCTGTGCTTTTGAGTATAATAATGAATAATAATGAATTTGAAACGAGGGGAAATAGAATTTAAACCAAGGACAAAAATTAAACGACAACTTACTCAACTAAATACCGGCTTTCCAGTAACCTACCATGGGTACCGTTCTCTAAACAACAGTGAGCACAGGCCAACCAGCCATGTTTAGTATCATGGTTTCTGAAAGCAACAAGGGGACTTTTCTATAGGAACAAATGACCAGCTTCCACCCGACCCTGCTGATCGCAACACCGGGAGCTACGTACCGTCCTAATTCCTTCCCTCGAATTAATGTTGATTGCATTTCCTTGACTTTTCCTTGAAATGACAGTCTCCCAAATTCAATATTTATAAGAAAGAGACTGGGGGGAAGAAGAAGTATGCTTAATAATAATGCTGAGGTACACATATTTGCCGCACGACTTTCGGACTCTAATAAGCTAAGTGTCACAGATATTGTCTGACACATTCTCATTGAGTTTTGTCCAAGATTTTACATGGGGACTCAATCTCCAGGTAAAGGCCCATTTCATCTGTGAAATAGTCCTTTGCTTCAAAATAAACAGATTTAGTCCCTGAAAAGCCCATCAAGGTGAGTGGTCAATTAAGTATTTATTTACTAAACAACCGGGGACATCTCCAATACCCATTCTCCCCACCACCTCGTTGCCATTATGATGCTAATATATCATAAGCGGCTACTTCTTTGGATTTCTCAAAACAATCGTTTTAACGACGGAGCTACATTTAAAAGAGATAAATATAAACATCTTCACGTTTTAAGATTGTTTTCATTGCCTTCTCAGAGCAAAATTGCCGCCCGGATTTGCTGAATACTCATTTGAACGACTTGTTCCCTGGATGTCCTGAGGCCTATTCAAGTGACAGTGAGGATAGAACTCCATTTAACCTTCCACGCTGGATTCCCCTGAAGAATGTCAGCCATTTTTCCTCGGTCAATGACATCTGTCCTAAGCCTTGGCGATATCACACTGCGGAAACAATCAACAGCCTTTCACGTGAGGCTGTGACTGAAACCTATGATGGAGGGGGATACGTGGCTGATCTCGGCTATAACATGGCATCTGCCACAAAAGTGGTAAACGATTTGCGTGCTCACAACTGGGTAGATGAACGCACCGCCGCCGTGTTCATAGAGTTTACGCTGTTTGATGTATCTTCCTCGCTCTTCTGCGTTGTCAGAAATGTCTACGAAAGGCTGGCAACGGGCCAGGTTTTGACGGCCGTCTTCGTCCGAGTCCTGCCGCTGTATCCATCAACAAATGGCAACTTTCAATCTTTTTACGAGGTGTGCCAGTTATTGTTTCTTGTTGTCATCGTCGTGTTCTTTGTTGCTGAGATCATCAGGTACTTTCGTCAGAAGAGGTACTTGTTTCAGGTGTGGAATTGGATACAACTGCTACTACTCGTGGCCTCTCTTATGGCGGTGGTGATGTCTATTCTCAAAGGAAAACACACCAATCTTTACGTGAAAGACATCCAGACGAATCCATTTGACACCTTCAGTTCTGATTCGATCACAAGGTTGTTAGACATGGAAACATTCTGGTTGTCGATGGCAATTTTTGTTGTAACCTTAAAACTACTGAGGATCATGCGATTTAATCGTCACATCTGTCAAATGCAAGAAACCCTCAAAAGATCAGCGCAGCCCATTCTGTCATTTTCTTTGGTGATGGTCATCGCCATCTTGACCTTTTCACAATTTGGCTTTCTTTGCTTTGGTGGTGCATTAGTGACTTTTTCTTCGTTCTTTAAGTCTTTACGAGTGGTACTTCTTATGTCAGTTGGTAAATCATTAAATAACGTAAAGATACATCAGCTGTTTCCTGTGCTGGGGCCACTCTTCTTATTCTTCTTTTTGCTCCTCATATTATTCGTTCTCATAAACGTCTTTGTGGCTGTTTTGGCGGATTCTTATGCAGAAGTCAGAGAAGAACAAGGCGATAACAGTTTGGAAGATGCAGCGCTTGGAACTTTCATGTACAATGTCGTCCTGAAGAAAATCAAACTAAAATTATTTTCGAAGAAGCCCGCAGTATCCTCAAGTGAAAGTAGTAACCCTAGTTGTGAGGACAGCTACATTGAGTCACTGCGCGATAAAAGCCTGGATGACATCGACTATTCGATTTTTGAACCCTCAAGGGCCGTTAAATCAGTCAGATTTTCCAGTCCGGTCTGGCAGCCACTAATTCATCACCCCGAATACTGCAACTGTAATGAGGTTATAGATGAAGCGCATATCAACGAAACCGCCTTTAACGACAAATCGTCAGACTTGGAGTCTTGGAGCCTTTTAACAGAAGATGTCACTTTTCCCAGGTGCCCTCAAGAATGTTTTGATGTCCATAGCTCTTGGAGTGGTATAAATGGCAAAAACAATTCAAAAGAAGATGACATACTTATTAGTTTAAAAACTCTTCTAATCGAGATTGGATCCGAACTTTCTCTGATTTCTTCGTCCCAGCGTCGTATGTTCAAACATTGAGAGACCAGACCTCAAGTTCTTGTACAGTTATCACCAGCTATACGATGCACGGTGTACACTTCGCTTTCTGATTGGTCTATAGCTGTTTGCTGTTAAAGTATAGGCACGAATGACGTCATAAGTCGAAGAGAGTAGAAAAACAATGTCTAAACAAATAGGTTCCACTTGTCATAGCGTGTTTACTCTGATAACACAAACGGAGGGTGTCAAAACGTGGAAAGAACAAAGAGGTGCGTTACGAGCTGCAGGCGAGTGTTATGACTGATGTCGCTATCACGTTTTGCAAGTCCGTCAGTCCGTACGTTACCAGAGTTAATGTTACAGTATACCTTCAAAAGGCAACTTCCTTCAAATTTAGATTTTTCTGTTAAAGCGATGGTCGGAGTGTCATCCTAATTCATTAAAAAAATAGATATTAAAAATGACCAAATATTAGTGGAGAAATGGCGGTTTAACGTTTTGGCCGGAAGTATAAGTTCCCCTTTGATTGACATATACTTAGCGCTGTTTTCTCGAATCACTTTTTTCACTTGAAGGGGACACTTTTAAGAGCTGAACCTCAAAGGGAATTTGTTTGTTTGCCCGCTTCAAATTTGAATATAAATAAATAAAAAAAAAGATATCTGCGAATTCTTTATTTCGAAATATTGTCCCTGCGAGAGCGAGTTTTCAAGTGTACGATCATTCCTCATTTTCTGAATACTATTCCGAAAATGTTCTCAGGGTAACGTTTCACAGTAATTGACTTTGGCAGGACGCAGACACGATTTTTTAGCGCTTTGGGTCCGGAAACTGAGGAACAAAATTAGGGACAGTTTAAATGAAAGGAAGGTAACCCTCTAGGAGGGTTACCCTCCTCTATAGTTTTTCCCGATTTCGTTTACATGCAAGGTAGGGTTATCCTAGAAGGGGGGTAACCCTATTTTCTTGTTAGGGTTACCCTTCTAGTGGGTCAAAATATGGTGTCGCGAAGTTATAACCTACGGAAAACTACGATGCTGGTACGAGCGGCGAATTCAAGACGACTGTCAAATCAAATGTTTGGTGGCTGCAATAAAACATTCTCCAGATGATTTCCATAATTTTAACAAGCGAAAGTCTTGATTAAAACGAAGGTTCGACAAACGGAAGCGTACTTGATCAGCCACGTAATAAATCAAAAGGTAAAAGAAAAGCGGGCAATCTATGGACTCGTCGTTGGAAAAGGTGGAGAAATAGGCATGGACGCCCGAAGCCTTTGAGTTTCCACGGCTTTGTTGGCAGATCTGGGCCTAGGGATAACCCTATACATGTAAAGGAGTCGAGGGCTATCTTTGACCTTCCCTCCGTGTAAACAGGCCCAAAAATTAGCCAGACAAAAGGCGCTTTCACTTGTAGCTTTGAAAAGGCAATTAGGTCGCCCGTATTTGAAGGTCATGGGAAATTCGACAATTCATTTCATTTCAAAGTAGAATTCTTGGTATAATTTGATAGCCAACTCAATATTCTTTAATTTGACATAGGATTTATGTATCTACAGCTTAAACCGGATGTCAAACTACTTTGCTTAGCGGCGGGACACCTCTGAAGGTATACGGTACCCTTAAATGATACCCATTGAGTGGTTGGAAAATTTAATGGTCTCCTGAAAATGTTTATTCCCGTAGGCTGTTTTTTAGTCACTTCAGTGCAAGTGTCGTACGTCTATGCGATAAGGTATTGTAAGATAAGATCACTAAACAAAGACCCGGATGCAATAAGAAGACAACATGAGAAAGCATAAAGTAAATCAGATCAGATAGGATTAGAGAAAACAGAATGAATTTAAAACATTTTTTTGGTTTGTAGCTATTTGACTGCTCTTTTGTTTAAATATCACTCTGTAGAATGCCTGAAGAGAAAACTGCCGTTAAATATAACCTTTGATAAGGCGTCCTTCCCTTGTTCTTTGTATGGCGTGGGGCCGTTAGCCTATAACAAAAAAGCGCCTGATCGCAGGTTACGTTAAATAAAGATATACCTACTTCTTTGTAATATCTTATTTGTTTCATCTGCAATTTACTCTATATTTAGAGACCAAATACCTGGCCGCTTTGGCGTTGATTTCTTGCATAACCGAAAAGCGATTACAAAAGAAACTGTTTGGAGAATAAGCAAGAATGGATTTGAGCGGAAATTGGCTAAAGAGCCAACGTCAGCCGAAATAGGAACCAAATGTGTACGTCAAGTAGCTATAACTTTAAAGAAAATCCAGGAAGTCTCACTTTTTATAACTATGCTTGTTTTCCTCAAGTGAGGGCCGTAAGTTGATGAAGTTTAATTAACAAGGAGAATAGCTGTCATGGTGGATTGTTCTATAAAGACTTGTATGTGTTTTGGTCAATGGTTAATACTTGCCACCAAATTAGCTATAGGACCGTATTTAGTGGTTATAGTTTAGAACAGTTTTCAATCGAGCGTCGTAAAACCAAAACTAAACCAATTACTTCAGCCAATCATTAGAGAACGAAACAATGCAATGAGCCAATCAGAATCCGAAGGGATTACATGTAATTGGCATAAAGCGCGGGAAAATCCGCGCGTTCAAGTCGCGATTGCTTTTGGCTTTGCGTTATATTAGTTGAAAAAGTGGCGCGAGTTTTGCTGGCCAATTACTGAGGGAAGCAATGCAAAAACAAAGAAAATGCAATTTAATTTCAATGTTAAATTGAAAAACGCTCTATCCAGACATAAACGAGTGGCTCTTTGCACTAGCCGCTGTCCGGAAGGTAAAGATATTTGATGTGACATTATCTAAATCCCTTTTAGTGGAGCCGAAGTCCTCGCCTCTGGAAGTTCCTTCTGACGAGAGCTGAAACTAGCAAACGTGGAATTTTGGGAGCGTGGACGGACGCGTGCGAGCGCGTACATCAATAGAACTACCGCCATTTTTGTTTGTAAAGGCAAGCGCAACCGAGGCCTGCGTTTCCCGAAATATTTCGGGTGCCATAATTTTCTACGTACCATAAAAACCAAGACGTTTCCAGAAATAAAATTTTGCAATAAATTTGCCCTTTCCTATCTTGAAATAGGCCATATTCGTATTCTCGGTATTGAACTGGATCTAGCATGAAGCGGAGGCTCTTGCGGGGGAAGCATTTACATATGAAAAGATTCCCCCGCAAGAGCCTCCACTTCAAGCTAGATCCAGTTCAATACCGAGAATACGAATATGGCCTATTATGGTAAAAGACCAGCATTTAGTTTATCGCAGTTTCGGGCCCAAAAAGTTTCCTGGAGTTTCGAGGTCTGGGTTCTACTTTGCACTCCATTTGGACCTACAGAAGGCTTGGCTGCTATGTACATCAGCAGGCCTGGCCCCTCAAATTGAAACCATGTCGAGGAACAAACATGGCGGCCGGGGAGGAGTGGTATATTGAGGAAGAAGGGTGCCTGCAATTCAGTGGCCGTCCAAATTCAGTCACGTTTTCGCCAACGTCAAACTGTTTTATCTGCACGCTCGAAGATGGGACGGTTGAGGTTGTGGACGCGCGTTCCAGTCTGCGATTGAAGCGTACTGCGCAGGCAGGTCAGTTCAACGAGGCATGTGATTAAGGTTTGGTTATGAGATTACGGATTTTTCCCTGTACACAGCTGTGGTTTCAAACTTAGAAATAACCATATTACATCCCTACCAAGTCGATTCTGTCGAATGGTTGTATCTCATTTCTAGTTTTTGTTCCCTTTTGGAAAGCGTTATGGATCTTACTTAGAGGTTCAACCTTTGGGCTTGATATGGTTTACTCCAAATTGCATCATGCCCTCCATCTTCTGCAGACGCTGAAACAGTTTACTTTCTGTTTCATATAAGCACAGTTTGGCGATTGATTTATCTGTGAAGTATTGTAAATTCGGCGAGGAATCAGTTGCCTCAAAATCTTTATATATTAATTCACAATCTGCCGAATAATGGAGCAAATTCTTCGCTTCAACTTACCAGAAACATAATTAACTTTGCCCTTTTTGAGTTTCCCCTTAAACTGATGTAGTTCTACAGCCCATACATATTCTGGCAGGAATTTCAGATCGTGTGCCTTTTATATATGCATGTTGATCACATAGAGCTTGTAAGTGCCATATAATTATTTGGGAGTAATTGCAAAATACACAGCCAATTCATTATAAAATGTGGCAACCACTCATTGATTTTCATATTACTGTATCTTGATTGACTCCAAGGTTTTCTTCTGATTCTATACAGTTGATATCATAAGCATCCCAGTAACTCTTTTAATTTTTTCCTGATTGTACTACTTTCATTTTGGGTGTCAAGTTACAATTTATCCTGGAAGGGAGCAAATTCTCAGCAATAGTTGTGTGCATGTATGGAGAAATAAATAATTAGTTTGATATGTAAGTGAATTCAAGTGCTGCTTAATCTTTGAAAGTCTTCATTGCTGAAAGTATGCCCTTTTTATGTAGTCACTTGTGATAATCTTGTACAGTGTATGTATAGCTGAAAAGTTTGATAGCACATGACTGTAGAAAAACTATGAAAATTTCAGCAAAATTGTAATTTTTTCTGATCTGAAGCTTGTGACAAGTGTTTCTGTCGACAGAAATAAAAAAATATGGACCATTCCCAATTATTACATAACCCTGTTAGGCCTATAGATGATGATCAGCATGTAACGTCTCCTTACATGATTACCTGATCTAACATTATTGTTGGCAATGAGAGTATTAAAAAGAATGATCTTCACAGATGAAATCTCTCTTATCAATAAATTCTTACAGCTTATACCATAAAACTTTGAAAGATAATAGAGAGGGTAATATGCATGTTGAAATAATTTCAAAATATTATTGTGATTTTTAGGGAAAAGAATCCCAAACTGGAAGTTTAAGTGACCTATGATGGAAAGATTGGCTAGGGCTTTAGGGAATATAAACAATAGTCTCCATTTAGTGTGAACATATACTGGGATATTTGTCCGCAGACATTATCTTTTCCAAGAAGTGAACAATAATTGTAAACTCCAAGGAACTGATAATGTCCAAGGACAAATAATTTATCCGAGTATATTTTTAAAGTCAAATGGAGACTTTTGTGTTTATTATACTTCAAATATTTTTCACAATGCACATTTGGGAATATCACTGGATATCCCCAGTTTTACCTGGGGAATATGCAGTCATGTGATGCGTTTAGACCAGTCGCTTGCAAGCGAAAATCCTTGATGGATTATAAGGTGTGGTATACATGTATATGTTGTTGTTCAATTTTACACTTGGTGTAATTTTTATTCCCATAGTTTTAAATACATTATCGTACCATGCGATACCATACCTTACCCAAAAATAAAGGAAGAAAAAAATTAAACCAAGGATAAAATTGAACCATAACATATTCACATATTCACAGCTGGGGTGTGTTACTATGAAAATCTAAAAACCATGAAGAATACAAGAATGTTATCATGTTCAAGTAAAAAGCCAACCAAGCCAATGCTGAGAAAAAAATCTGAAACTCAGAGACCAAACATGCAATATAAATGAGACTTCAAGACTCTTTGCAAAAGCTGTCAAGATTTCAAGATTGAATACAAAGTTTATGAGATCCAAGATTATGGAGGTACCATTCGCCACCCCTACTGTAACAGGTGTTCTGTATAACCCCCGGGCTTGAGACCAACAGTAGCCAGCTAGCCACAGACTAGTAAAAATTCCATTTTGGCTAGTGAAAATGTTAGCACAAAACATGTGTCCTAGCCACTGGGCTAGTAAGCTGAAAAGTTAGTCTCGAGCCCTGACACCTGTTTATTCCAACTCTGAGCTTTCATCAATCTTTATTTTGTATTTTCTTACAGTGAACACTGGACCCTTACAGTGTAGGTTCTGTCCCGAGGTTGAAAAACTGTTTGTTACAAATGGCTCTGTATCTGGGCTTAGAAAAGATCTTAATGGCATCTTGTTGCTGGACAGCATCCTACAGCCTCCCCTCAAAGGTTCTTGCACCGAACCTGTGATACTTGAAGTCACTCTCTCGGATGTAAGTTTTAACCCTTTACGTGATATCAACATTAATTGTTTTCAGTTGCATATAATTTATTCTGTGAAGCAGTTTATACATCATTGCATACATCAGCCAAGCCAGCTGGCCAAGCCAGCCAGCCAGCCAAACCAGCCAGGCCACCAGTTCGTCGATCAAAAACGGGTACCGGTATTATCAGTGACTGGATGGGTGGGTGGGATGATGAATCAATGAATGATTTTATTTGTTCAGTGTTTCCATGCCATTCTCAAAGAAACAGCATCCTGCTGGCTTGTTGCAATAGTAGGGAGAAATTGTTAAATATATTAAGCACATTCATTTCGTGTGATCCTGTCCTCAATTCTCATGACCACTCAGTCTTATCAAGCATTGGTATTACAAGGAGAAATTTGATGCTGATCACTCTTAGGCTACTGTAAATACAAAAAAATTGGGCAAAAAGAAAACATGGTAAATGTGGGGTGTATCCACTGTCTATTTTACAATGTACTTGTAATCCTGCTCATTGTTCATGGAAACCATAGTCTGTTTTGTTTTGGTGGTTCATGTAAGTATAAGCTTATTTCATAGTATACAGTAACATGGAAATTTAGTGACACAGCCTACATAAATTATACCAGTGGAAAATTTTACTAATAGTTTAACATTATCAGCTGCTATATGAAGTTCACTCGGCATGTATAATTTTATGGAGGAGGTTGTGGGCTGATTGGGGTCTATGGTGTGATTACATACTATTTTTTCTTTTTTTCAGGCACTCCAGTTAGTATCAGCCATGGAGTTATGCTTATCAGCGTCTGATGACAGTGTCAGAGTGAAGTGCATACAGGATGTGCAATCTTTGCTCAAAGAGGAAGTAGACAAGGCACAGTCACTATTGAATTCCAGTCATGATAAAGCTGTTAAGGTAATGTACCATTAACCTGTGATGCATTTGGTGTAAGAGATACAATAAACAATTGACAGAAACACTTAGATCAGGCTTGAGGAAATGGTTTACGGAAATGGAAAGTGGACCTAGAAATTGAGATCTCCTGTTTTGAAAGGTTTGAAATACTGTTACTGTAAATGGAGTGTTACTCTGTGTTTGAAAATTATTTACAAGCAACAAAATTGGGAACTTCAAGGAGTTTTGTTTATGACCTGTCTAGAGCAGCCACTTTCATTGATCAATAAAAGTATAAAATGTGACCTACTTTGGGAAAACGGACACTAACGCTTTTCCGTTTAAATGGCGAAACCGTTTACCATCCGTTTACATCCGTTTAAACGGGCCATTCAAGCGTTTAAACGGTTTGCTTATCCGTTTAAAAAAATTTGCATCCGTTTAACGCTTTGGCGAGAACGTTTAAACGGTTTGCTTATCCGTTTAAAAAAATTTGCATCCGTTTAACACTTTGGCGAAAACGTTTAAACGGTTTGCTTATCCGTTTAAAAAAATTTGCATCCGTTTAACGCTCTAGCGAAAACGTTTAAACGGTTTGCTTATCCGTTTAAAAAGAAACCCAGCAGCTGTTTAAACTTAACCCTGCGAACAGAACTATCTTGAAGATAACGCAATCGCTCGATGTAACTCACCGGAATGTGAACTGCACAGCAACGGTAATTTTGGTTCCAACTTATCCGTGTTTATAGAAAGCGAGTAATCGTGGTATACTTGGACAAACGGCAAAAAAATTAAAATATCGGTTTGGACAAACGCACAGCATCGAGAGCCGATGAAGCCATTCATTCGGCTACCGTGATTCTGCCATCGATCTTGTTCGTTCAGAACAGTGTACTTTATCACCTTCAAATAACGCTATCTTAGTTCCTGTGTCCTTCGTTTTGAATCGTTCCTCATAGCCAAGTTATTTAGCTCAGAAATTGAGGTAATCGCTTGGTGGGATTTTAAGGGGCTACAATCTTCCAGGAAAATGTTTCTTCTAACTTATTCTCTGTAGCCAGGGGCACCCAACGAGAATATAGTTCAAAACCACTAAACATAGCATTGTTGAACGTATTTTAGTATTTAAACGATAGATATAGGCATATTTTTATCTCCTAAAAATTTTTCATCTGTTCGGATTTCCTAGCTGAAAGTTTAGTGATCCGAAAATTATAGGGATCAAAACTTACCTTTTCGAAAATTTCAGCCAGAAATAAGGCTCCCGAAAATTCTAGGTGACCTTTTTAGGGTAAAAATCCGTTAAAAATGGGCAATTATACCATTTTTTAGATGTTCGAAAATCCTAGGAGAGGCAGGCAAGCAAGAAATTTTACAACAGATGTTCCGAAAATTCTAGATCTCAAATCGTCTTCCGAACAGATATTTTCCGAAAATTGACGTTAGGTGCCCCTGTGTAGCTAACTCGATCACAGAGTCGCACGGCAGAAGATAAAAATAGCATCCGCGTGCTCATTTGATTGAGATCTGTCACTTCCTCGCCTGTCTCGCATCATATTACGGTAAATGATTACCGCTCACCGACGAAAACCTCACTCGAAAATTCTCACGACACTGATATCAGTCTTTTACGACGACCTCAATCTATTCTCTATTTTGGAAGGGACCGAGAACAGCGACGACCTAGTTTGAGCTAGCGGGAATTTGGCGAATGGCAGCAACGAACGCTGCCGTCAAGTATTTATTGTGGCGCATTATCTTTCGATAGCTATGGGACACAAAGCTTTGTTTTGAAACCGAAAGGTCCAAAATGTGTAATCTTCAAATCTCAAACTCCTTTAAGCCAGTGACGCACTTGACGATGTTATACGCCGATCGCGGCGATCGGCAGATACGAAAAACTGACGTTATTTGACCCTGACGCGTCTCGGTTTCTAACAAGATCATGTCATTCGCAATTCATAGCGTATGCAAATTTGTTTCGTGCAACTTCAAAAAAAACAACAACAAATAAACAAAGGAGAAGGATGAATCATTTGCGATGGCTATTCGTGACAGTATAAAGAGTTAGTTGCGCCTCAGTGTTGTACGCGTGTACTGAAAAACTTCTGGCTGGTTCTTGTCAACGTATAATTATCCACTAGTTGTTTGATTCCAGAGTTGCAGTAGCCGTTCAGGTTGAGATAATGGCAGCGAAACTGTCCTTTATAAATTGTGCTAATTTCAACAACCGTTGGGGAAGAGAATCAACGTAATGTCGCGCGAAAACGGCAACAGTTTGTATAGACCCAGAAATGGAATACACAAGCGAGAAAGCAAGCGCACAAATAAAATTAATTTTGAAGTAACCCAACAAAAGTTCATCGGATACGACACTACTTTTTTCGTTCACAGAATGTATCCCAGTTATTATCTACCAAGTTATTATGCTCCATGTTCAGTTATGCGCAAAGATAAAATTATCCGTTAAACATTGTAAGACTGATAGTTTTTCCTCAAGCGATCTTGCCGACTCAATCGTTTAACGGTTTAAGCTGTCCGTTTTTGGACTTTGGTCAACCGTTTAACGGTTTGAGTTATCCGTTTTTGGACATTGGGCAACCGTTTAACGTTTCAAGCTAACCGTTTAGGTTTTTGCTTGACCGTTTAACGCTTTAAGCTATCCGTTTTTGGACTTTGGTCAACCGTTTAAATATTTTGCTATCCGTTTAAACGGTTTTTGGAAACCGTTTAAACGCTTGAGTTAACCGTTTAGTATCCGTTTACAACCGTTTTTCTAGGCCGTTTAACGGAAAAGCGTTAGTGTCCGTTTTCCCAAAGTAGGTCACAAATGATGGCCCTATGAAAATTACATTATTTTTCCTGTGAGCAAAATAATAGTGAGGCAAACCCAACTGATTTTAATTTTTTTAAATTTAAATTTGGTACTGTGAGCAAATAGTTATTTCAAAGAAGACACAGTTATTTGTGAAATTGCTGTAATACAGACACTTTTGTGTGACATAATAAGTTGTTGTTTCTTTTGACGTACCAAAACAGAGCTTGCAAAAATGAAAGTGAAGTCAATGTCATAAGGATCAGACATGTTTAGAAATTGTCTGCAAGGAAATAGAAAATAAGAATTTAAAATTTTGCACTAGAAAGAAGGTGAAAGTAAAGTTGAAATCCTATGAATGTGGCATACATGTGTATCTGAAAGTTGTCTACATGTATTAGCAAATTGAGAAAAAAAATTGTGTGTAGATCTCCAGTGCACACAAGAAACTTTGGGTAAAAGTTATCATTTTGTTTAAATGTTTTCCCTTAGTGGTGCACCTGTCAAGTAAAGTACCCCTGTGGTGCTTTGGATGCTGCATTCAGTGACTTAACAAGATACTTGGAGAAAAGCCATAAAAATCATGCTGCCCTCCCTGTGGCCTCAGCTGTGCACTCTAGGGCCATGTATCTACTTGGTGTGGCTTTGAAATCTAATTTGTTCCTGGAATCAGAACGGAGAAAGACATTTGTGTCATGGCCTCACAAGGAATACAGGTGTCTTTGCTGGTGTTCTGTCATTCACCAATATTAATAATAATAATAATTCCAAATAATAATCTCGTATGAGAACTTTATTAACAGTGGTAACAAAAATGTTTCATAAAACATGGCTAAGAACAAATTAAAAATTAATGATAATGATAATAATAATAATTTTTGATAAGTTAAAGTGGCTCTGAATCTGCATGCTTTGATTTTTTTAAACTTGCTATAAGTGGATCTTGACATGCTAATAATAAAAAATAATGGGGTAACCAGTTTTTGTATTATACATGTACATGTTAATGCAAAATGCTACCTCTAGAGGTCTTTCTAACATACTCTACTGTTGTCTTGGTAATGCATTTTGTTAAAAAATCTATTTTTGTCATGACAGAGCCTTTGATTGATGTCACCATAAATGTAATGGCTTAGAAGTTTGGTGGTAATGATCGTGTATATTACATGAAACTGTCACTTACACTGTACACTGTGAATGCTTTGTTTTTTTCCCTTCAAGATGGGCATATCCTGAAGCAATGGCGAAGGCTGGGTTTTATCATGAGGTAATTTTATGGGTAGTTCATATCCAGGCATTCAGGGTAGCAGCCTTGAATATGCCAGCCTTTTCCCCATTTATGTCCTGTGATAGACAAACCTGTGAATGCTTTAAAGTGGCACTTGTTACCACGTGAAGCAGGTGATATACGTGTACATGTATCATCTCCAGGGCTTGAAATTAACTTTTTCATCCAGGAGCAAGCTTTCCATGAAAGCAAAACTTTTTGACTACATAAGTCCACTTAGCATTATTTCGTTGCTTGCTTACAGGGATGATACTTTTTGAAGAATGTTTAAGATCAAGGACAGAAGTTTTATTTTGTGGGAACAAACTTAAAACTTTCTAGTGATCATATACAGGTGATCCTCTGTCTCAAAGATGGAGGTCAATTTCATCGTTTTGGGACCAGGGACGAGATGTCCGTTTGCGACCAGTGAGTCGGAATGTTAAGCCTTGATCTCAACATCTTTATTTCCATACTTAAAGCCAGGGTACCTTTTGTTCTTACTGGTTTAGCAGCGGAAGTTCTGCACTTTCTAGTCCAACTTTCCTCTTGCAATGATGTCTCTCAATGAGTGAACATGTTTTTATTGTATTTTAGTCCAGTAACCGTGGAGATGACAGAGCTCTTTGCTTCACTTGTAATGTGTGTTTGGTTTGCTGGGAACCAACAGATGAACCTTGGTAAGTATGTGGAAATGTCCTCGTGTTTTTGTAGGACAGTGAAATACATGTACAATCACCCTGTTGGTAAGGGGAGCACGGTTGGCACAGTGGTGAGAGGACTCACCTTCCACCAATGCGTTCCGCGTTCGATTCCCAGACTCGGCGTCATAATTATTAAGTGGACTGAGTTTGTTGGTTGTCTACTCTGCACCAAGAGGTTTTTCTCTGGGTACTCCAGTTTTCCCCTCTCCTCAAAACTTAACATTTGATTTGATGTAGAGTTTATTTGATTTACAGTCTCCCCAATTAGTAGTGCACTTGTGTTCAGCTACAATGATTTGAGACTAAAATAAAGTTATTGTTATTGTTATTTTTATTATTATAAGACTGGGAGACACAGTCTTGCAGTTAACTTTTCCAGCAAAGTGTCCCAAAGTTTTTGGATGGGATTGTATGTTTCACTTCTGCTGGGTGAACTCAAAATTCATTTTTCCGAGAGTGCATGTGACAGTATAGAAAAGTCATATCTTTCTTCTTTCATTCACCGTGTCTAATTTGCTCTTGTATGTGGATCCATTCCGTAAATTATGAAACACTCCTGAAGGAATGCACGTCAAAAGATTTACTGGTAGTTTCCGTTATTCTAACTGGTACCGGTAACACACTTCTTTCGTTGCATGAAAATGCATTGAAGACATTTGACTGTAATTCAAGAAAGAAGTAAAGAGACCTTGAATGTTATAACAGTTTTCAATGCGAGCTCAATGTGTGGTCAATAACATTGTAATGGCTATTTTCTGTGCTACATTGCAGGTCAGAACATGAGCGTCATTGTCCAGACTGTTCATTTGTGAGGGGCGACCATACCAAGAATGTTCCTATGTCAGGTTGGTGGTGTTCAAGCTGCATTAAAACGTTTTAAGCCTTGTTTTGACTTGACAGCTTTATTCCATGACTTACCTTAATCAGGCACATGGCAAAGAAATTTAGTGGGCCATAAAGTGGAATAGGGCCCACAAAATTGATCACTCCCACCATGCATACTACCGGTAATTGAGAGATATAATCAAGTACAGTACCACTCAATAGTGAGTTACCACTGTCGCGTGCTATGCGAATCATGTAGCGCGTGATGTTTTATGTATTTGAGGCAGGAAATCGAACGGAAGCTGATTGATTGGTGAGGCATCAAACTTTTCCATCAATTGGTAAGCGCAGCACAAGCAAGGCTCCGAAATTTCTTGTTAGCAAATCTTTTTATGCAGCCAAACACTATTCCATTAAAATCTCTACAACTCTACATGTACAAAAATATCCCCAGAAAATTTTGTTTTAGGGCTTTCTAAGGGGAAATAATTTATATGGACCGAGAAATGGAGGAATGCGTCACCTTGAGCACCGGCCTTTGCTCACTATGGTCAATACAGGAGGTATACAAAACATGGACCACCCTCAATTTAATTACAGCACTTGTGATGACATTTTCGACCTGAAAGAATATCGTATCCAGGGCTGTGCTCTAGCGGCGCCCGGTCGCCCCTGGCGACTTATTTTTGCCATTGGGCGACCAGGAAATATTAGTTTTTGCACCAAACGTATATGCTGGGCGCCCTGGCTTTCAAGGGTTTAGCGGTTTGGGCGCCCAACTACTTTTCTTAGAGCACAGCCTTGCGTATCAAATTGAAACCACTGAAACCAACCTTTTCTGTCTGTTGCATCTCTCAGACTTACTAAAACACCTTACTGGCTGAAAGCATGTCGTCTTGCATTCACTATAAGCATGATTATTGGGAGAAGGGTGCCATTTGATTGGCCTCCATCTTGCATATTAAGCAACCTTGTTCCCAGAGTAAGAAGAAGAGAGACCAAAGGAGGCCTTGGGAGAGACATCACGTACCCCCTTCCCCCACCCCCTCAGTATTTTTCTACTCCCTGATATTGAACTGGAATCAAACTGGACTTGTTCAACAGCTTGTTCAGTGGTAACACGATGTAACATTCTCTTGTATGGAATTCAAAGCACATGCATGTTGTCTCCAACTCCACTGACTAAAAACTGGATTTTATCATAAGCCCTGAACAATGAGTAAATTTGGCTGTTTACAGCACCCAATTCCAAATTTTAGTAGAATTCAGCTATAAAATTGGGAGTGGTCCAAAGGTGTGATCCATGGACCAGATCCATAATGCTGGTCCATGGACTAGGGGTCCACGTTTTGTATAATTATGTCCATCGATATACATTACTGACTTGATCATGCAAACTTCACTGCTGCTACATTGTACTTGTACGTTGAACTTCAAATTTCTACATGGCTTGAATTCCAACAGATGGAACTGAAGTAAATTCTGTATTGCTTCAAGTTTTTATTTATTTCTCTCGCATGTAGCGATAAAAAGAATGAATTTTTGGCTCAGTTTTAGTGCAGTCGGAAGGTTTCAAGTTGCATCCCTTTATTGATTAGTGGCCACTCAGCTAGGTTCCAAATACTGAGTGGAGTTTTTGTTCCTGGCTTTGGTGCTTTGGTGTCTCACCTATACAAAGCGCAGCGTAAACGGTTTCAACGTGTATGCTGTAAACGCTTCTCATTAACGTCCTCATCTGTGACTACAGTTTTGCAGTTACCAGGCAAATTTGTGATCTGAAAAGCAAAAAAACAGTTTAAAAACCGTCACTACTCATTTGTTTGTGCTGAACTGACTCTTGATTATGTCCTTAACAAATTTAGAAAGCCTGCAAGGCCATTCAACAAAGCGACGACAGAACCGACAGAACTTGACAAATATAATTATTGTCTGCGCTGTCATAAACAACATCATCGAATAGTATGAACACAATCGATCTTTCCCTGGTAAATGTAGAAAATCTTGATATTTAGATTGGCAAATGATGGTCACAATGATTTTGCATGGAAGGAAATCAGGAACGACTCAAATTCTGAAGAACACATAGCTGCAGTAGCACAGGTGCTCAACAAAAGTGTTGAAGAAAATTAATTGATTTTGCGTTGAAGGAATCTATAATTTATGCCTGAAATTTTTGCTTTGGGGAGTCTCAAGCTACGCGAATCACGTAGCACGTGATGTGATTTGTGTCGCGCAGGAAACATGATGAGACTGGTAACTTAGTTTGTAATTTAGTCAAGGTCTCAGTGGAGTGGTGCTCAGCATTACTGTAGCCTGAGTATAAAACTGAAGCAACTGTAAGTTAAGCTGTAATTATTTCTATTGAAGACTAAACAAAATTTTGCTTCTGTTTCTTGAGTTTTTGGCAAAAGTTACAATCTACAGTAATTCATTGAAGTCCAGTCTAAGTTTTGGTCATGAACAAATACCAGCCCCTGTACATTACTAAAACGATAACGAGATTGTAATTTAAGAACAGAGAAAATTTAGATGAAGGTGGGTTTTGTTGCCACAAACCCTTTAATTTGTAAACTCAGTACCAGCAAATTACACCACTACCACTAATAACTATATATTCACTAGGGGACACCCAATATTTAAGGTTTTATGTTGTGCACAATTAATTTTGTTCTCAATGTTCACGTAGCTACATGTACAACTGTAGTTAATCTTTTATTTTGCTTTCACTTTAGTGTCACTTGCCACTTCTCCAGCCTATGGCCATGAAACCACTCCTATTAAAGTGAGTAAATCAGACCGGCAGAACAAGAAAAGATTGTCAATATTGTAGCACTTGTTTTGTCCTCTCAAGTCAACGATTAGTGATTAGAAATTCTGAATGACATAAGGTTATACTACTCTGTTCAAAGCTGCTCTTTCACCTTGAATCAAAATTGCTCGCGATAAAACTCTGTTTTGCTGCAAAGAATAATTTAAGAAACTTATTTGTGAATTTGTGTATAAACGTAAAATTGTTTTATTGCTTTGTTTACGTGAGTACTGAAATGTTTAAACTGGAAGAAAAGATGTATCATTAAGTATATAGTGGTTTGTTATTTTTAAGCTTTTCGCCCAAAACTTAAGGACATTTGCCTGAAAATTTTCTGAGACTTTTTCCATGGATGATGATGATGAGTTAGTTATGAGTTAGTTATGTCAGAAATGTAAAAAAAAAAAAAAAAAAAAATGGGGGTCACCAACTTTGTTTTGGAGAGAACATGCCCGGAAGAACACCCTAAATCTGAAAAAATTGGGCCTCGTTAGCGAACAAGGCCACAGTGTCTGTAAGCCTAAGTCTTTGCGGCGAAATGTTATCTGCCAAATATTGTTTGAGTGGACCTATTGCGTGAATTTAGTCAACTGGCGAGGTTCCTTTACGAACAAGTTCACATTTAGTGACCATAGTTTCACGCACCTTGCAGCTACAAGATGGCAGGATTTGATGTCTCATGGACGGAAATCTTGAATTTTTTTAAACTTCCCACATTGATTTTTTGTTCATTTTTGGACAATGTGGAAATAACTGTAAATAAAATCGTTTTTTGGAAAGAAAAGGAGGGGTGACCGACATTTAAGAGAGTAAATTGGTCAAAACAGAGTTTTGAGTTTTAAGTTTTTTGAATTTTGAGCACAGAAACAATTTTTGTATACTGTGCTTAAAGATGCTTTTGGAACTCTTGTCTATGCACATGTTAGCACCTCCTTAGGTACAAGTAGCATGGCAGAGAACAAAGCACTTTTTTCTTCTCTTGTTAGGCTCATGGCCTGTTTTTCTTCCTTTAAATTTGTAATCCTCAAATGCATTTATTTATTAATTTTACTAGACAAAAAATGTTCTTTTTATTGTAGTTTATCAGTGAAAGTTCCTGTTCCCACTATATTGCATCATGCAGTGAAGATGGACATGTTATCATTTGGGACATTCAAGAGGAGCTCAAGGTGGGGTTAAAAACGTTATGATTTTATACACATGGCCTTCTTACAGACTGTAGTTGTACACACAATAGAACAGTATACATGTATGCATACCATACCATGCCTGTGCATAAAATATGTTAGTACCTAGGCAACTGTGCACCTACAGTGTAACCTTTCCACTAACCCAACAAGTTTTAATAAGTTACATGTGATAAGTTAGTGTTAACGTTGGGTTAGAGAAATTGGACAATCATATGTTCTGATAGGAGAAGTTTTAAAAAAGAAAAGCAGGGCTGTGCTCTATCAGTGCCCGATCACCCAGGTGGCAGCTTTTTCCTTTGGGTGACCAGGAAATGTAGTTTTTGCGCCAAACTTGTATGCTGGACACCCTGGTTTTCAAGGGTTTAGGGAGTTTGGGCACCCAACTACTCTTCTAAGAGCACAGCCTTGAAAAGATCTGATGATGAAAATACTTTTCTGCTTCCTCATTTCTGCGATTGTATGTCTGTTCTACGATTTTACCAGAAAATGATCCTCTAACAATCAAGTTTAGGAAGGAGAAATATGGATAATGTAGACCTTCTCCATCTCTCTACTTAAGATCCATACTGAGTTTCAAGTCAAACTACCTGGTGAAGGTGCTGAAACCCAAGAGTGTGATACTTCAGCAAGCTTTGTCCCTCCAACAAGCTTTGTGGCTTGGGCAGAACCAGAGAACGAACATGCAGATGCACTCATCGCTAAAGAACAGGCAAAGGATTTGGAGAGCACAAGTGATCCAGTGAAAAACACAGCTAGTTGTGATGAAGGCTCTGATAAGGTTTTACTGCAGTCAGAAAATACAAGTGAAGAAAACAACAATACCCAAGGTTTGTAATTTTTTTGAAAGCTTCATTAACCTTTAAGCCCTGGGCCCTGTATGGGTATTCTCCACTTGGAGCTCCAAATGTGTTATTATAGCTAGTGTTTACAATGTGAGGGGCAGTGTTGTATCACTATTTTATACAAGATGTACGTGATACAACACTGACACAAATATTGTAAACTAGTTATTCAACATCAGCATTCTGTGTTCGTATTCATCGATTATTTGTGTAGTACAAGACTTTTAAACATAGAAAATCGAACCAAACGGTTATGAAGACCAGGAGAATATTGCACATGTATCTGATAAATTTTTTATTGATTAATAAAACATTTCCTTTGTTTTTCCTTTATAAATTATTAACGAGTTTAGTGATACAAAGTCATGTAGGGAGAATCTGTCCAATCATGAATTGGGTATTCTGATCATTTTGTTTCTTCTCAAGAGTGTTATGCTTTATCAAAATATATACAGCTGTAGTACATACCAATGCAAGAGGAGGTCACAGGCTGGTTGCTGATCTAGGCATTTAAGGGTTGAGGATCCCCATGTAGTCTCTTTATTTATGTTCCTACCTACAGAAGTCCAGAGTGGCTGAGTCTTCTCTGCAACTGTTTTTTTCAGTTAAAGTCTTATCAAACCAAAGGATAACCAGCAACTCTTTAAAGTTACCATGCATCATTAAACCATTGAAATCTGTTGCTAGCATCTAGCATTAATTTTAGAGTCTTATTATTTTGGTAAAAACTACATTAATGTTTATTGCCTAACTACAGTCACATCTCTATGTTTGTATGGCAATAGTCTGACTTGCAGCTTAATTAACAGACCCAAACTTATGTAATCAACTTGATGCTGTTATATTCTGGTTGGGTGGTAATATAAAAATCTGTATGTCAAAATAAATCGTGTTTTTTTTTAGCAAATACCCTTGTACTCAATTTCATGTCCCACTTGCAACAACAATTTAAATGTGGTACATGTACACATCTGGCCCCGGTTGTTCAAAGGCTGGATAGCGCTATCCACCGGATAAATATCTATCCAAGTGGATAGTTCAATTAGCCTTCCCATTACTTATCCACTGGATAGTGATTTATCCGGTGGATAGCGCTATCCAACTTTTGAACAACCGGGGCCTGTTATTTTTAGCTGAGGATACGGCCACCAATGAAGCACCTGAAACAAAAGACACTAAAGAGCTGACGAAAAACGACAAGTTGGCAATATGCACAGTTTCCATTGTCTGTTCATGTGGAAAGGATCCCACAAGTACTGCTGGTCAGAAATGCCAATCGTTTGGACACACAGCCACTCTTATACTTGCACTTTCCGCGACAAAGGAGTGCACTACATCAAAGGATACTGTAAACAGTGATACCAAAGATAAGTCATGTTTAACAGGAGAATCTGAACTTTGCTCTTACATTTTGGTATATGACATATTGACAGCAAAAAACGAGGCTTCGACAAAGCTGCTTTTCAATGTAGACAATAGTATTGAACTTGAGAAAGAAATGATGTTGCAAGATCCTTACACTCCGTCGGGCAGCGAGGATGATTGGATGTACGATCAACTGCCTGTTTTGCCACCCGATACTCTTCACTCTTCGGTGCTGCAGAAATTTGCGGAGGCCATCGCTTGTGACGAGAATAGTGAGAAGGAAAAGGCTAAGAAATCCAAAGGGGAAACAAATAAATTGACAAAACTTGTTCAGTGCTTAGAGTTATCTGGAGTTTGCAAGGGACAGCACAATAAGATTTCGGAGATAGTTCCTTTTGGGGATGGTCAAAATCTCTTGGTTAATTTTGTTTGTAGTGGCTGTGATAGTAAAACAGAGTTAGCCAGCGATGGCGAAAATTGCAGAAATACGTTAAGCAAAACTGTTGAAAAGAGTGATGATTCTCTCACTGTACCGTCAAGTGCTTCTGTGCTAGAAAATCACAAAAATGGACTTTCTCGTGATCACAGTTTTACACAAACTACACTTGCGGCATACAGAATAGCTACTTGTAATGGGGAAAGAACGTTGTCCTGGCAGCCAACGAGAACAAAACAATTTTCAGCTTCTGAGGGTGTTTTCAGCAGTATAGTCGCGCTTCCAGTTGGAAGTCATGATCTCTTAGGTGACACAAGTGCGCAGTTTCAAGAGCTCGAAGCTGAGCTTTCCTCACCAAGTCAATTGTTGGTGGCTGCTGCTAATGGCAAAGTTGTTGTGATTGATGCAGACTCCTTGAATATTCTTACCACGTTTACCGCAGGGAACGAGATATTGCATGTTTTGAACTGTCCAGGAATGGATTGTTTCTGTGCATGTACAACAGATGGCGTGATGCATTTTCTAGGGCTACGAAATCAGCTGCCTGGTGAAACAGATTTAAGTTCCTCAGAACATGAGAGAATGGATGGTACTTCAGAAGTATACTCAGGAGGCTCTTGTTCACAGCCAGGTACGTTTATGAAAAGCTTGCCACAATTGTGGGAATGACTGACACAGTGAACAGGTATGCCTGTGTAAAATTAGACCCACTGCATATGAGCTTGTTAAGTCTCAGATGCAAGCATTCTGACAGTGGAAAAAATCTCTCAGTTTCAGGGATGTAAATACAATTTTTAGCAGACAGGTATTATCAGTTCACAAGCGGGTTTATGAGAATCCATTATTAGTTTTTTAAAAGACCGCATAAAGTTTTCCAGCCAGTAAAATTGAGTTCACATCCAGTTATTTTCCCCGGCTCCTGGCTGTTACAAGATCTACATCCTTGACTTATAAGCCCATGACCTGTTTCCAGTAGTTGCTTCTGACCTTTTTATGTACCTATGTTTGTTTTAAGCTGTTTTGAACTGTTTTTATTGCTGAGCCCAACCAATATTTCTGCCCTGCAATAATAGGCCACTATCCAATATTATGACAACAGGCCCAGTGACCAGATCTACAATCTTGGACAAAACTACTTGAGAAAACTGGCCTCCTTCCGTCCAAAAATCGTTCACGAAAACCTCTCGCTCGACAGTATTACTACAGTTACTTCCCCCTCCCCCTCCCCCAATTCAATGTTGAATTTAGGAAGCTGCAATTCTTAGGGAAACGTTTAGGAACCACAAACAACATTGAATTGGGGGAGGGGGGGGGTAGTGAAACTCGGTTGTTAGTGTTCTCACAAAAAGAGGCTTTGGAGCTCAATTTTCTCAACAGTTTTGTCCAAGATTGTGTACGAGACCTTTTCGGAATTTTCTTTGTAGCGCACGAGTTCAAAGGACTAAGGAGCTGATTTTAGTCACCCATCTGGGGCTGTTATAAAATAGAGCTGTGTTGGTTTAATATTTTTATTTCGTGGAAATATGATCCTAAAAGTAGATCCCCAACTTTATGAAATTTCAGCAAATTACGCGTGGTATACGAGAAAAACGGCTATTTTGCAAAGTGAGATTTCTGTCACTTTTGGCATGTGGTCCTCATCCTGGGTAAAGCGTTAGGTCATTTGTCTTAATAAAGACATAACTGATAAATGTGAAATGTAACTAATGAGTGTGCGATGGCAAATGATCACATCCCGCGGGAGCAGCCGCTTCAAATCCCGGCAACACATGTTTCGTTAAGCGGCTATATTAGCAGATATCTGAGCATCCCATTCGGTATATGACGGTTAACTTAGCAAAAGACACGACATGAATCGATAAAACAACTATTAACAGACAATTTTAACGGTTAACAACAGATGCTAAACAAGACAACAGACCATCACTTCTCTTTAGTGTAAAAAAACACCGTTAACCGTTGTTAATCGTTGAAATGCCAATACTTCGTGCTGTTAATCGTCCCGTATCCAAGCATCTAACCCTTTTAATCATTTTGTGGATCCAAAAATGACATATTTGGTTTTCCTGTGAGGCGGTAGCAGCATTTAGTTCACTGCAACACACGATGATTCACACTTGCGAGACATGTGTCACGCACGGAATACATTGTGACAAGAAAATCATGTAATTACGTGACTTAAACGTCCTTCGGTGTTTGTGCGAAAAACATCGCTTTGCTGTGACCTGTTTGGCACTAACAAATGTGCATTTTCACCTAACTACTGAAACAGTTTGTAGCTTTTACTTTGGTGAAATGGTGACGAACATAGCGTCATCGATCGTCACGATACCTTTCGCAAGCCAAGAAAGTTGTATATTTTTGCTATTGGGCATGTTCAAAATCAGTTTCTATGTCAGTAGTGTGAATGGAAGCCACTGTTAAGTACGCGTTTCCACCACCTTCACAGCTTCCATTCCTTTACCGAGGGCTGAAAATGCAATGTTCAACTGCCTTTGTGCGTCAGTTTACCCCGTATTAATGATGCTACTCTCCATTGTTACTTAAAAGCAGAGAACCATCAAAGCAAATGCTTCCTAGGAGTCTCAAAAAATACGCATAATTTCTCTAAATAAGACATAACTTCTCGTCTAACCAACTGGAGTTTTTAAGGACCACATGTTGCAATCAACAATGGCAAAAGCAGCTTACTGGACTGCGTGCGTCACACGTTTTTCACAACTACACTGTTATACAATCTTGGACAAAACTACTTGAGAAAACTGGCCTCCTTCCGTCCAAAAATCGTTCACGAAAACCTCTCGCTCGACAGTATTACTACAGTTACTTCCCCCTCCCCCTCCCCCTATTCAATGTTGAATTTAGGAAGCTGCAATTCTTAGGGAAACGTTTAGGAACCACAAACAACATTGAATTGGGGGAGGGGGGGGGGGGTAGTGAAACTCGGTTGTTAGTGTTCTCACAAAAAGAGGCTTTGGAGCTCAATTTTCTCAACAGTTTTGTCCAAGATTGTAGTTTTGTTCCACATGGCGTTTTGTTTAAGTGTCAAAAAGGTTTGGCCATAATAGTTTACTTTAGTATAAATCTACAAGCGTTCTATCACTAGTGCCGGTCTCTGATTGGTTATGCTACTCGCTATCCATTCTGTGATAGATAGTGAGTAGAGTTTGTCAACAAAATGGCAGCCGCTTCTTCGCGTTTTCGAAGTGTCTGCGGGGAGAATTTAAATAATTTAGTTGTTTAGTTTTGAAGGACTAGTAGATTTACACTAAAACAATTGGATTATTTGCTGTTGATTTCTATGCGCAATAGCCGATTCGGGCTGCACCCTTATCAGCTATCACGCAATAGAAATCTCGAGCTCGTAATCTAATTGTTAAGTAGGTACAGGTTTACAATATGGTGAATGACACTCCTTATTTCGTGACTCGTTTTTCAATCGCATTGTTCCTTTATGGAACAATATTCCGTTTGATATTCGTGAAACCAAACCTCTCTCTACCTTTAAAGATCGCCTATTTAACTACTTCTTCAATAAATTTATCGCTAACTTTGACACTTCTAGGATTCGAACATGGAAAACAGTCTGCCCTTATTGTCGCTCATTTAATAGAAGGAACTGTTGTTAATTATTAGTCCTTGTTTATGTATGTTTTAGTTTTAGTATATAGTTATGGGGCTGACCTCGCTGGGACTTCGAGTCCGTTCGTTAGTCCCTCATTTAGTGTTTCGTTTTTGTTATACTAAATGGAAGCTACTATAAATAAATAAACTAAGCAAGGCATGCTAACTCACATGCTGTTTTCGTTTTTCTTATAGCTGTTGCTCTTAGTCCTGATGAACCTGTCACTTTAGATTCCTTGGTGTCTCTGGTTCAGCTGACAGAGTTTGTGACATTGATGCCAAGATTCACGGCATCTGTACCTTCCTCTTGGGTTGAGGTTCAACAGGATCAGCAGCGCCTTCACCAGCACACGTTGGTGGACCCCGTGTTACACACCAGGACATGGAAACTGAGATCAGACAACAGCAGGTACCCTATTCACCTTCACTTCGGTGAATAGTCGTTAAATATTTGTATTCTCGGTATTAAACTGGATCTAGCATGAATAGACCTTTTTACCGATACGGCGGCCATCTTGAATTCCGAGGAAATTATGGGATACCCAGGGGGCAGATGAGAAATAATTATAAAGAATACTGTGGCGTGATAACTTTTAGCAATAATTTTTCGCTAACCATAGAAGCCACTGCCAAATACCGTGACAGAAAGATGTAACGCTTGTAATATTTGTTTTGGAGTATGAGAGACAAGCAGTAAAAATTTATCCTGAAAGCTGTGTATACGATAAATTTTCCAGCGATTGCCCCCTCGGCAGCCCATAATTTCTCAGTCAAACAATAGAATTCAAGATGACCGCCGTATCGGTAAAAAGGTTTATTGGAGGCTCTTGAGGGGAAATACATTTACATATGAAAAGATTCCCCCGCAAGAGCCTCTACTTCATGCTAGATCCAGTTCAATACCGAGAGTACAAGTACAGTGAAACCCTGCTCTACGGACACCCGCTTTATACAGACACTCGCTGATAACGGACAGTTTTCTTTGTCCCGACAACCGAAAGCTCTTACAGTGGAACCCCGTTAATACGGAGACGAAAGGGACATGATAAAGTGTCCGCATTATCCTGGTGTCCTTATTAATCGGGCTAATTTAAGAGAAAATATATGAGCTTTTTGGTTGTCGGGACAAAGAAAACTGTCCGTTATAAGCAAGTGTCCGTATAAAGCGGGTGTCCGTAGAGCGGGGTTTCACTGTAGTTAAATGTTTGTATTCTCAGTATTGAACTGGATCTAGCATGAAGCGGAGGCTCTTGCGGGGAAATACATTTACATATGAAAAGATTCCCCCGCAAGAGCGTCTACTTCATGCCAGATCCAGTTCAATACCGAGAATACAAATACAGTGAAACCCCGCTCTACGGACACCCGCTTTATACAGACACTCGCTTATAACGGACAGTTTTCTTTTTCCCGACAACCGAAAGCTCTAACAGTGGAACTCTGTTAATACGGACACGAAAGGGACATGATAAAGTGTCCACATTATCCTGGTGTCCTTATTAATCGGGCTAATTTAAGAGAAAATATATGAGCTTTTTGGTTGTCGG
The DNA here is from genome assembly GCA_948470475.1 of Galaxea fascicularis. Classification (NCBI taxonomy): domain Eukaryota; kingdom Metazoa; phylum Cnidaria; class Anthozoa; order Scleractinia; family Euphylliidae; genus Galaxea; species Galaxea fascicularis. The sequence continues at coordinate 20,922,119 of OX419342.1, read as the reverse complement.
GACAAAGAAAACTGTCCGTTATAAGCAAGTGTCCGTATAAAGCGGGTGTCCGTAGAGCGGGGTTTCACTGTATATGTTCTCGTAAATTAGCCCGCTTAATACGAACACCCGGATAATGCGGACACTTTATCATGTTCCTTTGGTGTCTGTATTAACGGGGTTCCACTGTAGCTGCCATAATGGTTCTTCTTTATACTACCTCTTTCCATAAATCTCACTTGTTTTCTTTTCTTTTCTTTTTTTTTTTTTTTTTCAGTTTTCTAGCTAAGGAACAAGTTGTTGAGCTTGTGCTTCCAAGATACTGTCATGTAGGACATGTAGACATCAGGTTCTCTTTGAGTCCCATGACGACACAACCAACAACAAATGTTTATCTTCTGAGGCCAACATACCCCAGCTCCTTTAAACCCAATCACAAGGCATTCACTCTACCCTTAGCAGAACACCAAAAGAAGGGAATTCTGGCCTCTGCACAGGACCAAGACACAATTGTTTGCGGTCCTGTGAATTTGAAATTGGGTCTTGACAGCACTGGGCGACATGGGCGTGTGACACTGACAAGCCCGCGACTGATCAAATCCAGCAGCAGAATCTTGCTGATAGTGTTTGACAGTTGTGGGCCCAGTGAAGACCTCTCTGAAGTATCCGTCACAGTGACAAGGTTCAAGAACAACTCACCGCCAGAGTGCCATAAGTTGAGAAGCAGCTTACTGGAAAATGGTGCCATTCAACTTCTAGAGGTTGTAGTAAAACCCGAGCCTGTCGTTGGAGCTGTGAGAGTTAGTGATGGCAGGAAGCTGGCTCTTGACCTCCTCTGCTGGATTGCTGGTGTTTGGGTAAACTACAAGACCAGGTATTGTCAGAAGGATCCCTTGGTACTGACGGCTTTTATAGAATGCCAATTTGTCATGAGCAATGAGTAGCATCTTTTCCCTGGACTACTAAATGGACAGGAAAATTGGGGGTTACACATGTACGTGACTGTATCCAGATCATAAATTTCAGAATGTACAAGCACTCTTTCAATATTTTCTACAGTACCGCTCGAAACTAGCTTCCCATTTACTAGGACTTTGCCTCGCGTGATTCGTGGCTTTCACCTTGGTAAAACCTTGGTTTTTTGCGGTTGACTCACAGTGTACGCCGCGGTGATTGAATTGAAAACTGAATTGAAAAATTGTTGTCCTTCCTTGCTTTTCAGAGAAACGCTTTTGGATCTGAAATGCCATCGTTTGACATTCTGTTGTTTTGTTTTTATCATACTTTGCCTTGCGAAGAAATGTGAGAAATTTTTTGACAGTAAGTCGACAATAGAATGTAACAACGCGGCAAAATCACTGCGGCTATCAGTCGCTTTCGGTATCACCGCAGTGGTTTCGCGGCAAACAACATGACCGCGGTTTTACCGCGTGTTAATGTGGAGATATAGGTAGTTTTGAGCGGTACTGTAGCAATACCAGTGAATCACTCAGAGTTTGCAGAAAGAGAAAGCTGTGAAACATCAGCTTGTCGCTTCGGTTTGGTTCTCTTTTCTGCTGGCCTCAAGTATACAAATTCCTGGTAGCCTGTGAATTCCTCTATGAAATTCTTGCTCGCTTAGGCCCAGGTCAAACGCCGTACTTCACATGAACCGAACTAAACTCAGTCATGTGAAGTACGGCGTTTCACCCAATTATATTCCTCTGAATTCATCTGGATCGGCTGAGACGTTCTTCATTGCTTGCCAGGCGGAAAAAAACGGCTGAAGATAGAGTTTGGGTCAAACGCCGATCTTCACATAGTCCTAACCAAATGTATAATCATGAATGTTAGTGTATATCAATGTATAAGTCGGCCTCAATCTGTTGTTATTTTCATGATCCAGTTAAGTTCGGCGTTTGACTCAACACGCGAACTTAACTAATTTGGGTCGACCTAAACTATAATTAAGTTCGGCTCATGTGAAGTACGGCATTTGACCTGGGCCTTATTAGCTTTGCTAATAATGTAACTACTTTGTTCTAGGGATAACAAGGATGCCGATTTGGTTTTCGAGATTGAGGCTTATCTACCCAAGCTGATTCACACATGTTATCTGTACAGTGGAAGGAGTATCGCTCACAAGTGTAGCCGACTTCTCATGATGTGTGGAAGGTATACCTGTGCACATGTCTATAATGGTGATTCTTCCAAGATCTTTTACAGACTCTGGCAGTCTATAAGATGTCAAGAAACTGGGAAGTAAATTGCCTATTGAACCATTTTGAGTGTGTACAAGCCTGTGCTCTGGGAAAAATAGTTGGGCACCCAAAATCTCTAAACCCTCGAAATCTAGGGCTCCCAGCATATAAGTTTGGTGGAAAAACCATTACCGGTTATTTCCTGGTCGCCCTAAGGCAAACGTAACTAGAGCACAATCCTGGAGTATGTTTCAGTATTGGTTGGAAAATGCCAACACATGTTCCTGCACAAGACTGATAATGGCCAAATAACAAGTGGAGTGGGCATATTTTCTTCGACTAAGCAGCTGCCGCATTCCTCGAAGAGCCATGGAGTTTGGTTACCAAACCGTTTACCAATAAACCTGCTGTCCCAAAGATAAACAAAAAATAATCAAAGTGACCATGAGCCAATGAACACAAAAAATGATTTGTAAACCACTTGCGGTATATCGGTCTGATTCCTTTATAACTGAAAGCTCCAAAAGAGAAAACTTTTCTTCATTTGGTCGTTTTCATGTCATAATTTTGGCTGTAGAGTTAGCCTGTGAATAAGCTACTGAAATATTTTCTTTTCAAACGTGAAATATGATTATTCCACTGATTCTCAAACTGTTAACAGGAAACGAAGTGAAATCCGCATGACACCTAAAACTTTGAAATTGCATACAGCCATTTTCCGAGTTAAAAACGAATTTAAGAAAAGTACCATTCCCAGTCATATTTGTGTGAACATATTCTTTTTATGCCTTTCCATACACGTTCTTAATACTGTTTGGGTAAGCTTAAGGAAAATAGAGCTTTCTGTATTGACAGATGTGTTCTGATTTTTCACTAAGTGTGTATTTGAACGAGTATTGTCGGGGGGTTTATGGGGTTGAAAATAAGAATGTTGGACCAATTTAGAGTTGAGAGAATTTTCGATAACTGAGCTTTCACCGTGCTGTTTCTTTCCTTCTTGTCCTCTAGGAAAGCTAGCGCCCATAGGACATCCACAGTATCAACATCATCTTTCAGGAGGTCGCTACTGGACGCAATTTTGGATGTTCTGCAGAAGACACCATGTGCTGTGTCTTCTGGAGCAGTTCATTGGCTTTTTAAGTTACTCACTGGGTTTGCAGCTCAGGCAGATGCTACCCTCACTAGTTTTGTCTGTTTGGAATTGTTGGAAGTTTTGTCGACGAAGCTCAACGCTGAAAGATTTCGAGAGCACCTTGCTTTACGGTCAAGGTAAGACCAAAGGAATACTTGTATACAATATGTGTGACTGAAGACTTCAGGGAAGGCGCAATCATATGTGACTGTGTTGAAGCCATTTCATACCATGTACAGATTTCACTGTGCAGCAGTCAAGAAAGTGTCTGCAATCGTGGACAAAACCTGTTGAGACAATTTGTCTTCAGACATACATGTATGAAAACGTCCCTTTTGATCTGAAATGAAAAAACACCCCACCCATTGTTCCAGTTAACTTTCAGAGTTAAGGAGTCACGGAAAATTTTTAAGGGGTCATAAGACACGGGTCTTCCCTAATTTTCTTACTTAACAATTCTGTGTGTCGGGTCAGGGAGCCAGATTTCTCGGGTTTTTGACCCGAGACCCGCTGCTTATCTGGAACACTGCCCACCCCTCTCCCCCTACGTTGGTGTATCTTTTTTACCACAATGTTTTCCGTTAAAAAATAACCTACAAAACAACATTTGAAAGAGGGAAAGGGGCAGGAAAAGTAGCATATAGAAGTCTGAATTTAAAAGAAGTGTAATGAATGAAATGAAATGAAATGAAGAACATTCATTTAAGTGTCTATGTATTTAGCTAAAAGCTAATGGGGGACACTCAAAATAATTAATAAAATTCCATTACAGATCAATATTTACAAAATGTGTTTAATAGCTTTAAAAAAAATACATTTACATTTTACGAAGTACATTTGGTTTAGTTGTCTCAACAGTTTTGTCCATGATTGTGGCTGTGTTACTGTTTATTTCTTGCATTTTATGACCACATCTGTTTGTTCTTTTTGTTGCCGTAGGTATGGACTGTACGGCTGTCCACTAGACCCTGTTTTATTTGATGCAGTGCCGCAAGCCTCAACTATCCAGCACAATTCTCCAGTTGTCACTTCCCTGGCTGGGCCATCTCTAGCCTACAAAGGAGCACCTGTTTCTACTGTTAGTTCTAGCCCTAATCCAGAGTCCTGGAGCAGTGCAAGTTCCTCGCTGGCGTGTCAAGGACTCTTAGAGGTTCAACCGCTTCATTTTGTGTGTTGTTCAACAAGTGATGGAGCCAGAGTAGAGAGGGGTGACATCCAGCAGGTTGCCAGCAGCTTAGGACCTTCAGGGGTGCCAAGTGCTGTTCCTTTGTTATCCTCCACAATGCCAATACCTCCACCTGCTGCCCTGCCAACAGTCTCGGCATCACTGGCTGCTCTGGAGGAAGAACTCCAGATGTTGAAGGTAGCAGTGTTTTATAGAAGGTTATATTTCACATCGGGAACGTAGGAGTTTCTACACTTATTTTTGTGATAACACGAGATGCAGGGCTGTGCTCTTGCAGTGCCCGGTCGCCCCTGACAACTTACATTTGCCTTTGATCATCAAACCTATGTTCTGGGCGTCTTAGATTTCAAGGGTTTAGAGATTTTGGACGTCCAGCTACTTTTCTCACAGCACAGTCTTGGAGATGTCTAGACTACTCTTGGTTTTCATCACTATTATAACAAACTTTTGCATACATAAGTTTCCGAAATTATGTAGTTAAATGGGGTAGAAAGAAATAACTTCGAACAATTATTTTTTGGTTCTATGGTGCTCGTCAGACGAAAGACGTGGTGTAAATAAAAGTTTAAAATTACAAGGCTTCATATGGGTCTGCTACATTGTTGTTTGTGTAAAGGCCGATTAAGACGGTACGATTTTCGCTTACGACTGTCGCATGCAACTTCTGTAGCGCGCGCTGCTCGCACCATGTAAAACATCGTATACGACACATTCAATTTACCTATACCTATGACTGTCGTATGGATTTAAAACATGATTCAAAATCCTACGACAAATTTTAGGCCGCGTGCGTCTGCCGTAGAGAGGTTGTAGGAGCATTCACACGGCACAATGTTGTTCTACGTTGTGTCGCATACGCCAAGACACGCGCAACAAATCGTACCGTGTAAATTTGCCCTAAAGGGCACCAATATGTCCTCTTTAAATGTCGGTTACAGAAGTAAACCAGATAATGCAGTCAGTAGGTTTGGTTACCACACAAACCAATGTTGCTGCTAACATTTTGATGCTCTATGTTGTTCTTGAGATACAGCAGCAACAACAGCAGCTAGTTAGTTTGCAGCAGCACAAGCAACAGCTGGAGAAGCACAAGAAGGAGCTGGAAGACCTCTCTATGTGGTCCCTGTTTCCTAAGTTTCTTACTAAAGTTGGTGACACCAACAGTCACCCGTGGATCCCTCCTTCGAGCATTCCACCACCATTTCCACAGTCCATCGGCACCCCCATGACGTCCATTAGCGCTCCCATTAACTTAGCTCAGCAGAAAAAGCAGGGCGGTTCAACCAGGAAACAAGAAAGAACGTCTAGTGCCCCTATTTCACAACCTGTCCAGCAGCATCTTATGCAGGTGAGTTTTGTTTGTAAAGAACTTACTTGAGGTGGTGATGATGATGATGAGGAGGATGACGATGACAATGATGACAATGATGACGATGACGATGATGACGATGAGTTTCTGTTTTACTTGAAAACAAACGTAGGGATTGAGGGTTCAGAAAACCTCTTTTTTTAGCAAGATTGTATTCTTTCGTATTGTGGCAGCGGTTCTTGCTGGGGCTCTGCCCTGTGGTACAATGTAGTTCCAACCATGCTGGATTTAACAAGAGGGAGAAACAAGGACAACGTTTTATCCACCATATTCTGGGATGTATGCACATGAGGCTAATTACCATGATTTTTACAAAAATCCGTGGGACTCATGTGAGGCCAAAGAGAGAGATGCTGTCCTTTTTTTGCGTATAAGAGTCACAAAGGTCGCATTGTAGCCAGTCGTCATCCCAGGTGTTGTCTAAGGCCTCTAGTGTCCATCGTTAAAAGATTTTATGGGAGTGAAGGATTAGGTCACAGCCTAACCTACGAGCAAGCTCTCTATTAGGGTCTCCCGCGATATTTATCTCGGGTGCGAGAAGATCAGGTGTCGAGTCCAGTCTGGTGCGCGTCGCTTGCCCGCTCACACCTGAAATAAATCTCGCACACAAACCCAATAGAGAGCTTACTCGCAGGGTAAACCCAACCCTCAAACTAAAACACTCAAACAGTGAATGCCTTTTACAATAATAAATTGTGATAGCGTAACACTAACATTTTTCTCCTCATTGCAGCCTCCGCATCCCCAGATGTTGGTGATTGACCGTCTTCACGCAGGTGCTCGTCATCATGTTGTTATCGACTTTGGCTGTGTGGTCCAGTTGACGGATGTGTTGATACCTCAGTGCGCAGACATAATGTCCCTCTCTGTTGATGTGTGGACTCTATCGGATGACCCTGATGTGCAGAGAATAGCAGTTGTGTCAGATATCAACCTGTGTGCTTGTGTCTTGAAGGACCTCTTACCTCCTCCTGTTTGTCGATACGTCAAGGTTTGCTGACTGTTACGCCTTTGTAGGGGGAGTTCTTGACCCTTCATGGGAACATAATACCTTGGGAGGTTCCTCGCCAGTAGCCTACCGAAAAGCGGGGTTTTCGGTAACATTTTAAACTACCGATTTCATAGGTTAAACAAGCGGACGTCAGACTTAAAAAAAGAATTATTATTTCGTGTGAACTATCGGACGGCGTCCGGCCTCAAACGAAACCCCTGGAAATAATTCCATTAAGCGCCCGGGGCGCTTATTGCCTTGCAGTAGCTCAAAGGAGGGCACTTATAGGAGAGGAGGCTCTTATTTCTTTAGTGGAAAACAGCCCATTGTCAGTAACGACAATTTTGCCAAAACGTTTGAAGGGGATATCATTCGGTTGAAAGAATTTTGCTCTAACAACAACAACTACTGCTCTATTAATTTTATACCTATTATTACAAAATGCTTGAGCCCGCAGGTAGCTTAATAGCTATTCAACGGGGGCTCAAGAGAAAAAGGAGAAAAACTAGTTTTTAGAATTACAGTCATCACAACAGGTATAAGTGAAATATTGTAAAGTAAGAGATGGCGAGGTGGTGATGAATTGTTTACTTAGTATTTAAATTTACATTTACGGACGCATTGAATAATTTGGGATATTTCAGTATAGTCATTCTCAGTTTCAAGGATTTTTAGGAGAACTTTCTTTAATTGGGTGCTCTCGCACTGAAATCACAATCGGGAAACTTAGAACAAGACGACTTATGTAATAAGGGATCAATGTGAACTTCTACAGAAAGATGAACTATGGTTGATCTGAAGGCGTTGTACCGTAATTGAAACAGATTGTGGCAGCGCTTATTGGAATAGGGGCCACTTATTCAAATATAGCGGAGAGAGGGGGGGAGGTCTGATTAGAATAGAGGTGTTTATTAGCAAAAACACATTCAAAGAGAAGAGGGGCGTTTGTTGGAAAGAATGCACTCAATCGAATCATTACGGTAGTCTCCAACGCAGCTGTTATTTGGCTTGTCATGCCACGCTGTTCTCCAAATTGTTTTGCAGTTCGGAGAATAGCGTTGCGAGCCGGAGAATGATTGGAGACTAGTTTTAACCAGAAGTTCTTGACCTTTCACGAAGTCAAATTACACTCTGGATCAATAAGGTTTGGTTGGTACAAGTATGTACGGAGAGTCGTGGATCCAATGTGAAAATCACTGCCTTTTTCTCGTGATGTAATCCTTGTATCATTTGTTCCGACATAAAAACGTGCTAAGTGACAGCAGTGCTCGGATCTTTTCAGTTTCCCGCAAAATAGTTTTGTTGCGACTAAAATGGAAGTATAAAGGCGTCCAATATCCAGCAAAGTGGAATGTGGTTTTTGGCATGAGCCACCCTGTGTCTTCATTTATTTCGTCAGTAAAATTTCGTACCTGTAATTTTCGTTTCTTAGTAATAGTGGGAAGAGAGAATTTCGCATGCCATTTCCAAACTCACTCAATCAAATTTCTCCTCGTAGTAGATTTCAACAGTTTATAAAACAGAGTGGCCATGAGAAGTTATAACAGGATCACATAAGATTAATTTACTTGATGTTTTAACAACTTCTCCCAACTACTTCTCTATGGAATGTGCGGGGGCAACAAATGAGAATTGAAATTTTGATCTTAGGGCTTAGAGGGTTAATTGCATGTTGAATTTTAGTTGACAGTGGTTGGAAGGCCCAAGAACAATGCAAAGGCACGTGTGAAGATTGGAGAATTTTATGGACACCCATTATGTAGCCAGATTACAATGAATGTGGAGACTCAGCTCCTGGATGCAGGTTACCATGACCAACAGTGCTTACCGATTCTGCACAGCCTACTGGAGGACATACACTGCCATTACAATCTGACTTGCACTCAACTTCGGAAGGTGTTAAAGTCAGCAGAGCCAAGGAATTCCATGATGGATACACCGGGAAAGGGGGCTTCTCTCACTGAAGAGGAGAGAAAAGTCCACAAAGCTTACAACGAGTGTATGAACCTCCAACATCAACTCAACCTTGTAGAGCGGTCCATCAGTAGGCTGACAGCTACTGCAGAATGTTACAGTGCAGTGACATCCCTGGACGCTGCCAAATATGATCATTTGCAGGTCATTTGCAACTGTTTGATTGACACTATGGTGACTCTAATGGGTGTTGGCCCAGCACTGGATGGCTATCTGGCCAAACCTAAGCTATCGCTAGAGTGGCAACCTTGGCTGAGTCAAGTAACGCCCGTGATGTGTGAAAATCTGTTCAGGAACCTTTGTTTGCATGGCTCCCCGCAGAAGCGCCAGAGAGTTGGTGCTATTCTTCTCAATGCTTGTGGGAGCAGGCCGTGGTGGGGCGAATTCTTGTCCAGTGTCTTGAAAGAGTTCTTTTCGTCAAACCAGAAGTGTTCTTTTCCACGTGAAAGGTATGAAAAGTGTGGTTTATTTTTGTGGTAACACAGCAATAGCAAAGACTGTCAGATAAGTCTGTGGTTAAGTTGTACTCGACTGGGATCTCGTCTGGAAAGGGACAACCATTGGAAATCAAGGGCAATAATTGTCTTACGCTAAATTAATGTAAAGATCTGTAACTTAGTTAAGTGCGATCATCCGGTTAAGTGTAGTCCTAAGAAGGACAGTTTGAGGTGGCATTGACTGAGGTTTCGACAACCCGAGCGGAAGTCATGTCTTAAGTGTCAAGTTCCCCTCAGGTTGTCGAAACGGTAGCCAGTGTCACCTTAAATAGTCATTCTCAGGGCTACACTCACCCAGACGATCGTGCTTCACCAATACGATATATGACTCCTGGGTTCAAACCATTCAAAAATTCGATCATCGGAATGAGGCAAAGAATTCAGATTTGTGATCCCAGTGATTCCCTGATTTGGCCAGCATTCTCAAGAATATGTATTCCTTGGTAAGCAACGGTGGTGTTGACCCAGTATGCTTTCTGACGTGATAGATTCTTAGCTTGGTTAAACTAGATTGTCCTGCTGGATGTAGTCCTGAGAAGGACTGCCTGTGTGATCTCAGAGAGTCTTTCTCGAAACCGCACTCACCCGGACGATCATGCATCACAACGTTGTGAGAAGTTTGACTCCTGGCTTCCAACCACTTACGTTGATTAAATCCTGACAATGTTTGCATGTACAGGTTGTTTGCAGTTCTTGTACGTTTGAGCCAACAGTCTCCGTCCATCGAACTGGTGTTCACAAGTTTTTTAAGCCTGTTGGATGGACTCCTGCCGCTTAAAGATCTCAAAGTAGACATTGCGTCGGTGGATCTTGCATTGATTGGCTGGCTTTTGCTTCTCTTGGGGCATGTCCTGGACACTTGCATTGTTCAGTGTAAGCCCTCTGTGTCTGGAACAGGTTAGTTTCAGTTTCCATATTATTAGACTGGTCGCTCGTATTCCCCACTAGGCGCAAGAGTAAGTTCTGTACCAGTGATACGAACACCTACAACAAAGTGCATTTAAAAACAATTATCGGATGTGGTTTTTGTGATATCCAGAACAGTCAAGGTCGAGGTAAGAGTTATCAGCCGAAGCCGAAGGCTGAAGCTGATAACTCTTACCTCGACCTTGATTGTTCTGGATATCAGAAAAACCGAAGCTAATAATTGTAGAAAGTGCTTGAGCTTGACTTGATTACCAGTGACCTTGAGTGTCCTTGACGTGATTATTGTATAATCTGCAGCTAGATGTTGTCACAGGCGCTGATTTCGAAAATTCGCTGTACGCTTTCCGCCAATCGGAAAAGTGATAGCTTTACAGTTAGTTTTACAGTTTACAGTTGTATATAAAGCTGTACATCCCATTGTTGCCTTTAACGATTAACTTATCAATCCCCCAATTCTCCTTACAGTCCACACTTATTCAGTATGTTACATGTAGGGAGAATTTATACCAGAAAATGTTAACTCAATTAAACCCTGATGGTCATTTCCTGTATTCTCATGTCTTGTAGTATTGACAAACTACTGATATGGCAAAGAGCAGTTAGGTGGTGGCTAGTATGTAAATGGCTCATGTGGTATTGTCGCGGATGTCATCTCGTGTTTCAGGGATCGTGAATTTGCAACCGGTATATTTGCATACCATCCCCATACATGAAGTGCTTCAAGATCACCAGCAGAATTAAATTAATTGGAAATTTCAATAATGGAATGCGCTGCAGTCCGTTGTACTGAAGTTTGTTTAAGACATTGTGGAGGAACCTTAAAACCTATAGCCTAATGTTTTCAAGTCTGTGTCCACTTACTTACTATCTTCCTTACTGGCTTTCTTGGTTACATATCCCCTTTGACCAGGGAGGAACATAAGACCACTTCTATCTTTGCCATCCAGAACTAAAAGCATTAATTTTTTATAACTGTTTTCATTAATTGGATAGCACCTTTGAAGAAAACGTGGCCGTACCTGTTTGGCTGCCATGGTTGAAGCTGTTCTTTTCTTTTTGAAAGTCCCACTACAGTTCGATACCACTTTTCCGTAAGGAAAACAATTTGGCTTACTTTAATTTCCATGTTTTTTCCATTTACCACCAGAAAATGGTGAGAGCTCGAAAGCTTCAAATGGCAAAAGTGGAGGAACCTCCGCCTCAAGCAAGAGCAAGTCGTCGAAACCATCAAAGAGTAGTAAATCGTGTAAACGGAGTAGGTGGGACTTTATGCTTCCAATGCCTGCAACTCAACCAGCTGGCTCTGTTAGCGATACCGGTGTCTCACGCCTTCAGAGGCACATGAAGATGAGCAGCAAGTTTAAAGGAAATGGAAAACAGGTGTACAAGGTAATGCAGACGCTAAACAAAAGGAAGGGTTCTGGAAACGATCTCAGCCACAGTAAATCCCCGGTTAGCAAATATAAAGCGACGTATGTATAATTGCAGAACTCCCAAAAGACGTCTTATTTAGTTAGAAGTAACACATCTAACGTACTTAGACGGGCGGGTTGCTCTGAAGAGCAACCCGCCCGCGGACTGTCGGGGTTAGGAAATGAAAAATTCAGTTTAGGGATTTCAGGTTCTCCATGAGACTTAATTTGGTTATTGTCCAATGCACAGGTTACGTCCATATTGTTTTTTGTCTCTGGGTTGGATTGTGCTGAACAGTTCTCATTGTTACCACCGTCATAGCTTCTTGAAGTTTTTTGTCACAGCACCAGTAAAGCAGATTGCATGAGTTGGATGTGCAATAAGAACATGGGCGTAGACCCACAGGCTTAAATTCGAAAGTGGTATTGCATAACATCTCTTGTCATTCCCTTTCCATTTTAAATGTTGTGGTGGGCCAAGGGTGTTTACACGACCTTTGTTAACATTTTCTTTATTGTTGATTAGCACATGAAAGACTTGTCCAAGCTGCGGCGACACGTTGATGAGGGCAAAGCTCAACCTGAAAAACCCACACCCCAGCCGGCTGTCTTCCTGGCAACTGCTCCGCTCCCTGCCAACACCACCGTGCCTGTGATTCGAAAGATGATCAGCTTCTTGCTTAGCATGAATTCCTCGTGCAGCGTTGAGCTGTTCCTGTCTTCGTGCAAGGTAAGTTTAGAACATTACCAGAGCTCTCAAGTCTCACACATTGAGCGTGGGACTCACGCAAACGAATGCAATCTTACGTTCTCACGCCGAAACTATTATTTCTCACGCATTTAAGGTTTTTGAATTAAAAATTTCATTTTGAGCGAGAAAATAATTATAATAACTTTATTTCAACTCGGTGGTAAAATATGCCACACACTGATGCTAGTTGGACTAACAGAAAATGCTGCTGAAGTTAAGTAACCACCTACTGAAGCATCATTCTGAAAACAATTCACTTCCTTTTCCCTTGTAAAGGCGTCAAACGCTCCAACTGTGGAAAATCCGCTCAGAATAAAGGAAAACACGTCTTAGCTTCTCAGCTACTTCAATGTTTTAAAGTCATCTGGGGAACATCGCGCTCCCCCTCCCCCTTCCCTCATCCCAAGAAAGGAGAGACCTTTAGCTTTGCAATAGACAGCTATGCCATAAAAAAATCTCACTCTGTGGCAACAAATTAACTTGTGAGCTCTGCATTACAGTCAGCCGCAAATAACCACTTCCAGTTACAACGAGTAACAGAAGTCGATCCCTTTGCCCTGCTCCAATTTCGCTTGACCAAAAGAATGAGCACATTGCCAGGGGAGGGGAGGGAGTTAGTGGTGGGGGGGGGAGTGGGAGAGGGAGTCAGTGAGAGGGGTGGGGAAGGTTGGAATTGAGAAGGTTCTAGCAGTTGTCGTTCTGGCCCGTGTTGTTTAAAAGCTGATTAACACTGATATTTTGCAAAATTTTAGATTAGAGGAAGTCAATCCTCAAAAACAACAAACAGTAAAAAAAAACCCACACTTTCAACCAAAAGTAAAAAAAACTGAACCAATGTTTACGCTAATCCTGGATTAAGTTAATCGTCCTTCAGAACAACCGTGTCCTAATCGTCTTTTTATACATCGTAATTATATATTAAATCTTTTCATATTCATGATGCACTCAAGTAAAAGGTAGTTACTAAATACACAGGCTAAATGTCAGTAAAATAAATGTCTCTTGTAATGCATATAATTTGATAGGCTGTCATGTGTTTTAATTCCAAAAATTATTTTACTGTCGCGTGACATGTATTGTGGAGCAGAATCCATTAAGTTGGGTTTAGTGCAGACCTTGCGTATTCATGGTTGTCAAACAAAACCCGCAGCCGGCGAAATCACCACTAAATTCATGTTCCTGGCCGGCTACTCTGCCGAGTTATTCCTCTAAATCGTTAGTCATGTTTTATTGCAAGATAGTCCTCATCTTCAACAATAAAGCCGCTTGTTTCAACACTTTCTTACGACCTTCCGTATTGTGTCTGAAAAGTGGGCATTCGTACTTAAACAAACTCAGCCCCCACCGGCATCCTTTTGTTTTGCTCTGTTTTCGTTTTTGTAACGGTTCTATTTGGTGTTTCGTTTTCAAGGTAGTAGCTCACTTGTCCTGTGTAAGTGAACCTCGCGTCTCTCTTTGTGATGTGGTGACTGATGATCAGTTGGAACAGCTGTTACGAATGTGTGCGATGCCAAGTGGATGCCTGTCAGCTCACTGGGGCGGACCCTGGGCAACTCATGCACTGACATCTCTGTTACAAGATCTCCTTCAAGGTGCGACTTGTACAGGTTTTAATTTATATCATTGTATTCTTGTTAAACGCTGAAAAGTCTGCAAAGTTCAGCTCTGCACTTCTGCGTCTTGACAAAGTGTTAACGTTGCTTATCAACGCTTTTACTCGAACACTCTCTGATATTTCCGTTGGCATGTACTTCACGTTGGCAATTAAAGGGGGCACTGCGGTCAAGTGCCTTGTTTTTCGTAGATTTCAGCACTTTTCCTTAAAAATCTGGCCAAGATGTCATTCAATCGAAAAATGGCTTCATTAAGTTGGAGTCCTTGGTACAGTAAATGTTTAGTGAGGGGGAGTGGAAATATTGGACAGTGGACAAGGTAGTTGAAAATGAAAATGTAGACAAAGGCCAGACAGTCCGCCACCGTAACCAGGTGCCCCTGAGCTCGTTAGCAGACTAACTGGTTTATGAGTACATCCTCTTCTATTCTTCTTTCTTTCATTCTCAAGTAACCCTACTTGAATAAATGCAACCTGAATGCTCCATTAAATTCAAGAATTTTGTGTTGAGATCGAGTTGTCGTGTGGTAAGAGTGACGAGTCCGTGTAAGACACATGTTGCTTTGACGAAAATGTGGAGATTCCAAGAAAGTTTAATAGTGGAAGCTGCAATTAATAACGCCAGTATTTTTTGCCACATGCCCAGTGGCTGTGCTTATGCTCTTGTTGTTATCTCTTGCAAGGTGGATTGGAGAGCAAATCAACTGATACTCCAAAACCCTCAATAGTCCAAGGCCCTTCAATTCAAGACAATGGCCCAGAAACGTCTTTGGCCTCGAGCGTCATGGATGCAAAAGAAAAGGGTATTCTTTTGGATGTGGAGAACAGTGATTTCTATGAAGACTATGAGTTGCCTTCTGAAGGGGAACTTCAAGCACCAGGGTGGATGGGGGAGTATATCGACATTAGCAATGGTAATGAGATGCCACAGCCAACTCCTGTTCATGAGAAACCAGCGGTGCCGTCTCCATGGGAGGCCAAGATTGCTCCTCCTCCTGTTAAGCTGTCATCTGCAATTGACATGCGTCTGGAGCTGGGCCTCGAGATGGAGGCGGAACAAGATCTGAAGATGTTGGAATCTCTGCAAGCTGATGCTGTTGCTAAGGCGCTGAGCACCACAATGTCACAAACGAGAGGCTCCTCGGAGCAGCCACGAAAGTCTTCAGTTCGAAATGGAAATACGTCCGCCACAGCCAGCACCCTTCAGTCGTCTTTCAGAAAGATCTTCAGTCGCTGTAACAGTCCTGAGGTGGATATTGCTGCCCTTCTGGATCTGTGGTTGAAGATTCAACTTTGTTGCAGTAGTTTGAAACTTGACACGACCACTCTACAAACTGTGCTATCTCATTTGGTGCACCGACCAGAACCCTCCCCCCAGGCTCAGCAACTTTGTTTACGGGTCCTTACAGTTGTATCTGAACAACAACTGAAACACTGTGCGAATCCTGAGTGGCTTGCGTTTCTCAGCCATGAAGACCTTTTGAAGTTTTTGGTGAACCATTTATCCCATGTCCCATCGTTCGGGTCACACTCTATTTCTCCTAATCCAAAACCAGTCAAAGCATTTCTGTTGTCTCTACAGTCAGCGGTTGATGCCCACAGTGATGCAAAGCTTTCCCTGCTTTTCCAAGAGCTTTTGCTCAAGACAGTACTTGAACTGTGTACCAAGAGGTATGGTATTTGCTTTTTGTAGATGTTTTTAATGTTCATTCACTGCATGCAGCTGTTTAATTGGCCGTTCCGAAATTCAAAAGGGAACTGGGGCGAGTTTCAAATTTGAAGTAATCGATAAATTGACACCATCACATGAAAGATAACATTGAGATTGGTCGTTGACCAAGTTTGATTCTTTAGGGTTGAACAGAGACCAAGTTATGGACCTTGAAACATAGCTCAAAATCCATACAAACGTCTCTAATTTTGTGACAACCATGGTTTTGAGGGCCGCTGTCACAAAATTAGAGACGTTTGTATGGATTTTGAGCTATGTTTCAAGGTCCATAACTTGGTTTCTGTTCAACCCTAAAGAATCAAACTTGGTCAAACGACCAATCTCAATGTTATCTTTCATGTGATGGTGTCAAATTATCGATTACTTCAAAATTTGGAACTCGCCCCAGTTCCCTTTTGAATTTCGGAACGGCCAATTCCATGTTAGAAGAGGATTTGTGGCTGTTTGGGTCTGGTTGATTTGTAGTGCTCAATCGGATGCACAACTGATAACAGAACTAGTGAACGCTCACTTGGAATCCTTAACCTTTTACAGTCCATTATTGATCACCTTCCAACTTCTCCTTACCATATGACTAGTTCATCAAGTATACAGGACATGAGAATACAGGGAATAATCACCAGGATCTGTTTAGTTGAATCTTACACAAGTTCTGGGAATTAATTATAGGTTTAAAGTTAATGAACTTTTGTTTTATTTTGTTTGTGTGTTTCCGGCTTTTGTCATTCCATAGCGTTGGTCCCTTTTGCAGAGCGCATTCCCTACATTTTCCTTGAAAGCTAATTGTTGTGTAAAGGGACAGTGGGATGGGTTATTTTGTTTGGTTATTTGTTTTGTTTTGATGTTCTTTTTCGCCAACCAGTGACCAACCCCGTGGTTTAAACAAAATAATATCCTAGGGCCTGTTTCTTGAAATTCCCGAAAACGTTTCGTGCCCGAAAAGCTATTTCTAAAACTGTGACCCGTTTATTCCAAACAGCTGTTCTTTAACAGTTACTATGATTTCAAGATACGAAAGGGCAAATTTGTTGCTAAAAGTCATGCCTGGAAAAGTCTTCGTTTTTAAGATACGCAGGAAATTATCGCACCCGAAATAGGCGAGTAATCCTGTAGCTCTTTCAGCGTTGTATTTTCATTAGTCCCTATGACCTGTAGCTGCTTTTGTTATCAGGGCTAGGGGTATTTTTTTGTGTTGTATCATCTATTGTTTCGTTCTCCAACCGCAGACCGCGTCTGGAAAGCTGCGGGGTTTCTCGACTAGGCCCGAAAAGATTCGGGGGTATCGAGAAACGCGCGCCAGGTGTTGTGGCTCTGGAATCAAAGTGCAGCTCATGCCAGTTACTTTTCGCGCTCAGTTGAAAACCGCTTCATAGTTGTGGTGTTTCCTGACGCATGTACATCGCGTTACCCTGATAGCTATAAGCACTGTGGTGATATGTTAAGGTGGCTGATTCCTAACCTTGTATGTTTTTTCTCAACACTTTTCAGACTTTCGAACAGTGGCACAGTCGTACAGGTGCAGCCAGTCATTGACATTTTTTTGGGAAACTCAAAACTTTCGTGGCTTGAAGTGGAACTTGAGGTTATCGTCAGTATGGTGAATGCGTCAGTCCAGTTATCCTTGGATCACCTCACACACAAACACAGCGTGAGTCTTCTTCCCTCCACTACCGTTCTTGCACCACACGCAAGTGGACCGGGTATAGACAAGCTCGACAACAGTGCCTGGCTTCTTCAGCTACTCGGTTTGATCATTCAGATATTACAGAACTCGAAACAGGATGAAAATAATAGTAACGAGCCTCAAGCAGGCCAAGCCGCTGGAGCGCATCAGGGTGATCCGTCACGTGAAGTGCAAGAAACAGCTGGCAGTTGCAGTGTCAATTCGCCACTCTGCCTGGCGAATAAAGTGGTAGCAAGAAAGGAACTGCTGGTTTGTTTGTTGGAATGTCTAAACCAGTGTTCTGCTGATAAACTAGGCACGCTGAACTCAACAACGTGCCAGTCTCTCGAGATTTGCCCTGGTGATGTCAAGATCTCTGAGAAGCCTGCGTCTGTTGAAGATGGAATTATGCAGTTTTTGAGTGTTATTCAAAGCAATGTTACTGAGCTTGGAGTACTTGCAGATGGTATTCTTGCGTATCTTAAAACATCTGAAACTGAAGCCGGGGAGTCGATGCCAACGAATGTAAAACGTCTGTCGGATCCGCTGTTGTGGATTTTGTTCAAAGTGTTGAATACGTCTAAAGCAGTTGCTCAGTTTGCCGAGAAGGGTGAGTTATTTGACTTTGGGCTTTGTTAAACGCCGTATTTCAGAAGAGCCGAAGTCGACTGAGGCCATTAAGTTCATAAGGTGGACTCGCTTTATTTGGATCGGCTGGGGCGTTCTTCACGGCCAGCCATGTAGGAATAACGGTTGAAGATAGAGTTTGATTCAAACACTGATCTCCACCTGAACCGAATCAACTGCATAGTCATGTTTCTTTGAATATGGTAGTTTTTTGCTGTTTGCTTCTTCTATTTTAGATTATAGTCATAAGTGTTTGTAGTTGTGATTTCTTTTTGGTGTGTTTTTAGACTGCTGTTCTTGTCCCGCCTCGATTAGCTTCGTGGCTATTTGCAGGACAAACTATTATTGAAGATATTCTGTATCTAAATAGTTGTTGTTAGTGGATGATACATATGAAAGAAATCATATATGAACTGCGGATATGAAATCAAATGAAGAATGATCGTCGTAGTTGTGATCGCGATTTTTGCAATTGCGTAAAGAAGCCTGAAAAAATTCAGGACTTCAACGGGGCTTGAACCCGTGACCTCGCGATTCCGGTGCGATGCTCTACCAACTGAGCTATGAAGCCACTGACTTTGCGAGCAGGTAAATTTTGGGTTCATATGTTCCCGTGAAAGATAGGTAAGTGGATGATGCATATGAAAGATTGGTGATGGAAGATGCATATGAAAAATTGTTTGGTATTGTAAAATGTTTTATCATTATTAACTTTTAAGGCCTTTGTTACTTACTTTGGTTCGTGCATCTTATCTATAGTTTACTTCTTTAGGTGGTCTCGATATAGTCTGCAAGTCGATTGTGGCTGGGCAGACAACTTCACTTGACAGCACTCCCAGTGGGTTGTTATCTGTCATGCAAGAGTTGTCCCGGAGTTCAAGCAGACGAGAATTTACTAAGAGTTTAACAACTGCAACAGAGACTGACTGGGCCAAGAACATTGTCAACTTTGCTCCATATGGTAGGTGTTTAAGGTGCAATCTTTGGTTTTGCATGTCCATGTTGACAGTGCTGTACTCAGCTGCACTCCTTTATATTTCGAATCCCGTATCTCTTAGTCTTTGCTTATAAGGGTACAATAAATATAAGCACTTGCTGGGTTGGGGGAAGCTACATCTACCAGCTTGGGTTCACGCTTTTCCCATTTGCAATAATTATATCATTAGGGATAACGCTTGGGATTAGAGCGAGCAGTTCTTCCTCTGTCATAAGGTGAGGGTTATGTTTTCAAAACAAGACCTGAAGTGATATGTTACATCGAGTAATGCATTTTATCACTGGTCACCTTAGGGGTCACTTACGCCCGGTTCAGACGCCGTTCTTCAGCCGAACCGAATCGAATTCAACGATAGGCTGACCTAAATTAATTAATCCCGGCTGAATTGATTCAGACGCCGAACTTAATTCGGCCGAAATTAATTCACTGAAGCCAAAAATTAAGATTCGGTCAACGGTTTAGCATACAATTGTAAACGTGGCGCACGCCGAGATCTGCAAGCAGGAGCCTTTTTTCGGCTCAAAATGCTACTATCCATCTCAGACGTCCGTGGACAAGGGCTTTTTTTCAACCCATTTCACGGACCGTTGGTTTCATTCTGCGGTTCAAAAATTCTGGTCACGTGGAAACATTTTTTGCCGCTCTGTTTCTAAAAGACTGATATCGTGATGCCTTTGCGCATGCTCTCATGTAAAAACAACTTGAAAAATTTATGCATTTGATTGGGCTCATGTGAAGTACGGCGTCTGAATCAAAGCCGGTCTACAGCCGTTCTTTCCGGCTGAGCCAGGCGAGATTAATTGGCTCAGCCGATCTAAATTAAATCAGCCATTCCCAATTGATTCAGACGCTGTACTTCACATGAACTTAATTCGTTGAATTCGATTTGGCTCGGCTGAAGTACGGCGTCTGAACCGGGCCTTAGTGCTTCTTCTTGAATCAATTACCACACGATAATTATCACTGGTGTAGCCTGTAAACAGGCTCCTGTTGGGGTGCTAGGCATAAAAAGTGCCCTTTTCCTTTACAAAGTAAGAAAATGACATTCAACAGGTACAACTACAAAAACTACGAAAAAGAAAACAAAAGTGGAAGAACTATTCGCGGCGTTCTATACTATACCGAGCGGCCATGTTGCGACTGCTAGGCATTGTTCTGGCCCCGGTTGTTCAAAGGCTGGATAGCGCTATCCACCGGATAAATTTCTATCCAGTGGATACTGCAATTAGCTTTCCCAATACTTATCCGCTGGATAGTGATTTATTCGGTGGATAGCGCTATCCAGCATTTGAACAACCAGGGCCTGCTCGCCAAAGTAGCGTGTAACTGATGTGGAACATAGGGGTGTCATCACTGTGACGCTAAATTTCGGGTCTATTTTCCATTTAATGAACAAGTCGCTAAAGCGTGGCATTTCGTTTTCGCAGGAACGATTATCTGCCCGACCTCACCGAGGCATCCTCCAGACGCCCTGTTGAAAGCCTCGGCTCAACATCGCCGCGCTCGATCTGCGGCGTGGTCGTATCGTTTTCCTCTGAATGAAGAATGGTGTGACCTGATTGTTAGTTTCCCTACGGCCATCTTGTTGCACGAAGTTCACATTCAGCCTCACACAACTGGACTTTCAAGTACGTTCTCTGGTTTGGTAGAGCAATGTATATTTGTATTTGCTTTCCTTGAGTCAGGACTGTTGAAATCAACTCATCCCCTTGATGAGCTCTTCAAACTGCAAACACCTTTCAAATACTCCACTGAACATACCGTACTTCGTTCTTTAGTGTTTCTTTAAGTTAGGATTACTTGACTCGACTTGACCGGCATAACATCATGACTTAATTGCTTTTTCAGCATGTCCCTCACACGTGTCCCTTGACATCAGTAACGACACACAAGTCCTTGTTCCTGTTTGTGAACCAGTTTTAACTTCTGGCATAACGGTTATCAAACTTAAACTTCAGCAACCCCAAGTGGCTCAGGTAGGGGTCAGTCGCATTTTATCTTTGTCCTCGGCGAATCCGACCCGGATTTCTCTTGAGGCTCACTTAAATTATTTGGCATTCGATGTTTGGTATAATTATAAATAATATTAGTAGAACAGTCTTAACCGGAAATGCGGAGTCCCCAGCAAAAGTGGAACTCACGATGTCCCAGATGGAGTGCTCTGAACGCGAGAACGTGTTTGTTGGTCGGTGAGTCATTTTAAGTGAGTTGCTTATTACACTACAACTGCGTGATGGTTTAGTTATATATGCGTTATTGACCAAGCACGAGGTCAAGACGGCTGGATATTGGCCTAGTTCTCTTTTTGTGTTTTTACGGACCTGGACGAAGCTGAAGTCTGTGAAAACACAAAAAGAGAACGAGGCCAATATCCAGCCGTCTTGACCTCGTGCTTGGTCAATAAAGGATTTATTATATGACACAAAGAAGACTGAAAAAAGGATCTTCGTAATTGTTTATTTTTGAGCACTGAAAAGGAACCAATTTTATGCAAAAGTGATGTTTTGTTTTCTTTGTTATCATTCTCGTTAACGCTTTCGGTTTTCTCGCCGAGTTGCTAGTTCCATCCCGACAGAGAAATCACAGAAAATCTTTTTACTGCCACGGAAAATATTTTGCAAACGAAAACTGTTGTACCCGCGAAATTTTATTGCGGGAACAAAACGGGGCATCCCGAGCGAGCAATTTCGGTTCATCTTGCCCGCTCGGGTAGCCAATCAGAACACAGAATTCGCGTCATCTTGCCCGCTCGCGGAGCTTTCCATATAATCAACTGACATATTATTGTCAAGGCCGCACTTCACTTCATGGTGAGACACAAAAAGGCAAAAGCCATCAATGCTCCCTTTTGGTGTGGATCACGCTGATATGAAGTCTTCTTTAAATTCGCAGCATGTTCATATTCACTGCCACTGCCCGCGGGATTCACATGGAATGGGTCTGTCACAGATCAAGGTTTTAGGGACCTCACTGCATGGCTCGCAGAGTTTTGTCAATCAAGAGCTCCAAAGTATGAAGGGCCAAGCACCGAGGTACATGTTATAACAGCCCTTACTGTGGTCTTTTTTCAAGTGGGATATTTGAAGGGGAGAGGCTATTCGCTTCTGTTGCCTAATAGTGTTGTTCATATTGACCAGGACTTCTGTCAGCCAGTAGGAAGAGATACTTCAATTTGTTCTACTTTATTCTTTGATTTAGCCATCCACTTTTAATAAACATTAGTGCTAAGTCAGCTGTATTGCATATTTGTCAGCGTTGCTACTATTACCCGATTTTTTTCCCACATTTGCAGCAAGGGCGATGAACCAGTTACTTCAGTAACCACTGATATTACAAAAAGCTGGGTCACATTTCATTTCCTTGAAGCCATTTGATTGCTGTACTTAACTTTCCTTATTTCAGTCTTGGGTGGGTGCGATTACTTGGTCACTGCCTTTCGAAAGGACACAACTTGTGTAAGGAGACAAATGAGCCGTCCATCCTCCTAAAGGATGTTTTCAACACCTGCACTGCTTTACTGTTATCATCACAAAGGTAATAAACGTCATTACTGTCTTTGAGGCCAACGCTGTGTTAGTTTTGCATTTGGACCAACCTTAATTTTTGTCAGGGGGCCATGAGACACCTGTTTGAACAAGTCGCGGGACTGTTAAAATATAAGGACAAACAGCACCTTCTGAATTTAATTTATTTCTACAGCAACTGTAATTTTCGCTGTACCTCCGACTGGTTGGCTCAGTTGGTAGACTACCGTGCGGGAGGTCTCGGGTTCAAACCCCGGCCAAACCAACACTCAGGGTCTTCAAAGAACTGAGGAGAAAGTGCTGCCTTTGTAATGGTGTGGGAAATGGGGTGGGACGTTAAAAGCACACACACTGTTCGCAAGAGTAGGGGACGTAGTGCCCGATGTTGAGGTTTAGTCTTTGTATGTATGGTGATGGCTTTGTATGCATAGTGATGTGCATAAGCATCTGAATATAATAGGTTGAGATTGATTGAGATTGAGCACTAAAACACCACAACAATTACAAAGTAAGGTTTCGTTCATGTGTACTCTTTCACGTGTTATGAAATGAAATTGCCCGAGATGTAGTGACCCAGTTTTTTTTATTGCGATTTTACATGGAATATGGTTTACTGTAAGTTCAGGACCACCTACGTAAATGATGTTGATGTTTTATGTTTCAGTGAGGCATACTCTGCCTGTCTAGAGTTGGTGCTCATGAAGTTGTCGGTGCAGTTTCCAGAGCTAGGAACAACTTTGATGAGAAAGCTTCTCGTGTGTCCAGCTGATAAGGACGGATCAAGGGGTCCAATTGTGAATGTAGCGACTATGGAACTAATTTATCAGCTTGGCAAGAAACAGGATTCCTCTTTTGAAGACAGGTGCAGCAAAGAGATAAAATATTATGAGCCAAACAGTTGAAGAAATATTGCTCCTCATTTTGCGTCACTTTTTGGGGACTTAAACTTAAACTAAACAGACTCTGTTAAAAAAATACCGACCTATATTCAGTGTACACTGGCAAAGGGGGATTCAAACAAGGTCAGGAGTAATGTCACCAGGTCAAATCGTTTGCTTTTTCAAACACGTTCTATTGTAAAAGGCACGCAAGGAAAGAGGGTTTAATTTGAGGCATTTGTTTATGAAATGAAGGTTTGTAAAGTTTGGGTTTGGGTGACATTTGTGCTAGTGGATAGATATTTTAACACACAGATATTTAAGTAAAGCACACAAGTAATCAGGCTTTACGAGGTTATAAGTTGATACAGGCTTAAAACTGAGATCATTGCGACTGCCCCTCAGTTTCGCTCATAAGAAATCCCCTGGTGATCATGGCTCTCATTTCCCTTGCAGGTTGACTGTGATGTCATCTTGGTTAGCCTCCATGTGCGACTCTTCAGCGTCAGTGCTGATATCTCCTGGTCTCATCCAGGCCATATCTGCAGTGATCTGGTCTGCAAAGGGAACTGATTGTGAATCGAGTGTTAAAAAACATTTTCCTGAGACACTCTTCAGGTTTGTTGTAGCTCGCTAATAAAACTAAGCGTTCTGTAAGATTGACTGCGAGTAGTCCATTGTGTTGTTGGGGATAGTAAAGTGAGACAAGCGCGCGACGGTGCGCAAAAACCCCCTCTCGCGTGGAGACGCGATGTTGCATTCCAGTTGATTTCATTTGACACCCTTTGGATGTCATCTCCTTATGGTTGTTTGTTGATTACAAATACCCGTTGTGTTTTTTTTAAAATATGACTGGTGCTTTTAGCCGATATAACGCGCGCTCTGATTGGCTACGTGCTGGAGCATTATTCTCCCGTAACGCCCACGGGCCGATTACGAATTATGCAAAAACAGAACAAAACAACTTTTAGCTTTCTTTTAAGCCATATAATAAACCATATTTCCCTCGAGCGTTCGCTCTTTGCGAGAAAATCTCAAACCTCGGCCTTGCTGTTTTAACTTCGCTATCGGGTGGTCAATGTGGAAAGGCCACAGTTTGAGATTTTCCCGTAAAGACCTCACGGTTGGTTAATATGTAGTTAGTGACATGTTTTGCGTTGTTTCCTTTTAGGAGTTTGTACGAGTTGTCACAGATTGTGTCTGATCAAGATGCTTTGAAGCAAAGTATTGACCACATAATTTGCGCCTTGTCATACGTTTGCCCATCATATTACGAAGTTCTTTTGGAACTAACTGGAATTGTTAAAGTGCTCCATGGACGTTCGAAGAAAGGCAGTAGCTCGGGTACTCCATTGTTGAGTCTGTTATCATCTCCTTCGCGATTGGCGACCCTGGCAACTGCTAGTCAATCTGGCATTGCCAGCCAGATGCTCTTAGATTCTGGTTTACTTGAACTGATGGTTGATGGCATTGTGGACTTCTGTGATGAAGCCAGCAAAAGTCCAGAGCAGGAGGACGGTGGTCAAAAGCGAAATACTAGTAGTATCCATAGCAGTCTTCTTCCGAATCTTTTACGTTTTCTAACGTCCTGTTGTAAAGAACCATCCATCACAAATTGGATGGGTGATGGCGGCGGGAGGTTTTGGTTCCCACTTTTATCGAAGCTCAGTGGTGGGAACAGTGATCACAGAAACTCGCCACCCTCCATCTCAAGCTATAACAGGTTTGCTATCGAGGCTGCAACAGTGGAACTTCTGTGCAGCTGTGTTCGCTTTCATCCGAGAAATCAAGAGCAAATGGCGTGCCTTTTGGTCGATACCATTGGGTCGCAGGAATCAGCGACCCCATCTAATACTTCAAACAGAGGTACTCAAGTCAGTAGTTTTATCCGACAGTTGGTCTTGCAGATGTTGCTAGAAGAGGAAACTGTTCTTGTTTGTTTGCATGTTGAGGGGGATTTCAAGCTACAAACTTTCAGATCTATTGACGTTTTCCATCAAAATGGTTGGCATCCTCGGTTTGGAGCTGGTCACTCATTCATGTTACTTTCGGCTAAGCTGTCGTCGAGTCTTCAAGAATTAGGGGTGCAAATTTTGTTACCTAAATCAGTCAAACCAGTTGAACCAGTTATCGAGGAAAAGCCTTCAAAACCTTTAGTTGTGGAAGGCGTGGCAGACCCTCATGATCTTGGCCTGTATGAAGGATTTGAGTTTTTGGAATCTGTTAGTCTTGCTGCGGGTTTGAATGTGAAAAGCAAGAGAGCTGATAAGGGCGACGCCCAAGCCAATAAGGAAGGCAATCCTGCTACTGTTCACAGTCAGAGTCATTCAAGCAAGCTGTCTTGTTCATTTTATCATGACGTTTTCAGTGACACGCCTCTGCCTCAAACCTGGACACTAGGTCAGTTGCTGCAGTCTTTAATGGAGAAAGGATTCCCCTGTGGAAGTTCTTTCCTTGAACTGAGTTTTGTAACGCAGGGGCAAAAGAATTCACACGATGCGTCTCCCAGTGCTGCACCTTTGCTTACCCCACTGGACGTCTTCGCAAAACAAGACGGACTGGCAAAGTTGTCCATGCACTTGCCTTGTCACACGATTACAGCTCCTTCGGCGAACCCTGGTGGTAAATTGGAACGTGGTGGAGACACGTTTGAGGGTCGGTTCCCCTCTTACCCTTCTCGGCTTCCATTGCCTTTGGTGTCACTTCCTGCGTCCGTCTTGAGCACTGTCCCAGCTCATTCACTTGTGGCGTTTGGGCTGTTCATTTGCCTTCCAGGTTACGATAAAGTGCTCCTTCAGGATCGTCTCCGGGCCCGTTATCTTCTAAGACTGCTTCTGGGCACCAAACAGGATGGAGATGGAGGTGAATTACAACGCAATTTGTGCAAGTCATTTTCATGTCGGGATGTAGGCTCCATGTTCTCTGTTTGTTTTATTTTGATTCTCGTTGTTTATTTCTTTAGCAGGTATTTTTTTGTCATAGCTGCCTTTTTGCACACATTTGTAGAAATACCTGTCTGTCAGTGCATTATCAAAATCTGTAATAAGTGCCTGGGAAATTGTGATGGAGCAACAAAGTCTTGGGAACAATATTGGTGCTTGTTACCTTAGAACCAAAGTTACGTACCACTACTATTTAGCCTTCTCTCTCTCCTGTTTATGGGCAATTATTCTTTGAAGACAGAGACTTTGAGCTGACTGGTAGGGTCAATCTACAATATTAATAATACAATATTATAATACAACACATCTGGCTTTGACAGCTGGTGAAATCCTTTTGTTATTGTTCTGTTTTCTCCAGAAGCTATTTTGTCATCGCCAATCGCCAGCAGCCTGGCCATACTGCCATTCCAAGTATTACGCATCCTTTTCCAAACCAGTGCAGTCTCACCACTGGAGTGTGTGGCAGGGCAGAGGGCTGCCATGGAAGTTGGTGCCATCCAGATGATCTTACTGTGCCTGGCAGTACTCAGTCACCACAAGCCCCGCACCACCAACCACTCCCATTCGCTAGCATTGCAAGCTCTGTCTGCTCTGACTGGGAGGTACGTCTTGAACTTAGAGACGGACCATAAGAAAAGTCCACGCGCGCGCGCCCGTGTGTGCGTGTGCGTGTCGGGGTGGGTAGGGGATTTCGGCTTTCATTAATTGCTTTTATTGTGCTTTCTTTGCATAATTTTTTTTTGTTTCTTTCCCCTCCCCACTTTTCTGATGGTCCGTCCCTTAGAAACACACATCTGCCGAAGATAAGTCTTGGAACTCTCTAAATGTTGCCTTTTGACCTTAGGAAAGCCCCGAAATCTCCCACCACCCTTGCAATATATACCTTCGTAATGAAATTTCGTAGCAGTAGACAAGATAAAACACGACACAACGTTTGAGGCTGGGAAAACATGTTTTGGAGGATGTATGGACACTGACTCAAGGTCGTGCCGTGTTCTTGATATGTTTAATAACAGCTTCGTGTTTCATCGGAAAGGAGTCAGACGTTACCATTACAAGTTCATATTTAAGTTTTTAGCAAAACGAAAGAGATCACTCGTCCAATTTCATCACGCGCGCAAATTAAAGAGTCAGTCAGAATAATGCAATTGTCAATGGTTTCCCCAAGGGCGGGGACGAGTCGGGCATACCCACGGGGTTTGACATTTTTCCTTTTCCAAATTTTGGTCAATTTTTTCATTCTGGGGCAAAAATGTCCATTCAAATTCCCCCACCCTAGGGAAATTCTGTAAAATATCGAAGCACCTTAATGAAAGAAACCGTATTAAAATCGTCACGTGGCAACTTGAATCACATCCGAACTACTTTACAAAACGCCAGCAGGTGAAAAATCAATCTATTGGCTAATAGTGCCAAGAAGAAAAAGTTTGTAAAGATAAATATCGGAGAAATATGGTAAGTAATCTATCACTTACCCTCTCAAGATTCTGTGAACGCCCACCGATCAAATCCAAACGCACAAAAACGTCAGTTTCGATGGTTGATTTTACGTTGTATATGGTACTTCGACCGTCCTCACCAACCAAATGTTGACATTCTTCCCGACCCTGGGGCAACACAAACTCGTCGAAATGCCAACCTAAGGGAGGCAATTTTATGCCAACTCCCGTGGGTATACCCGATTCCCCTCACTTATTAAACTCTGTGTTGTTGTTTTTGTTATTTAGCGTTTGTCGCGACAATGATGCTGGATCAGGTAATGAGAGAAGTTACTGGGCCAAAGGAACAGGGTTTGGCACCGGTCCTACCTCATCTGGGTGGGACGTTGAACAAGCCATGCTGAAACAAAAGGCTGAAGAAGAGCACGTCACGTGTCTACTGCAGGTAAAGTAGCAATAGAGAGATTTAGCATCGCGTTTACGGCCAACGGCAAACCGCAAACGGCAGGCTGCTGCTTGTCAAAAAACCAAGAAAACTCTCTTATTCTAGCTTATTTCTCTGTTTTTAGTACTTGCTCTATAGCTGTGGCTAACAGGCAAAATATAAGCTGAAACCAAATTTCAGCCTGACGTTTGCCGTTTGCGTTAAATGCGATGCTAAATCTCTCTAATAACGCTGAGTGCATCTCTTTTACACTGAGTGCATCTCACTTTATTGTGCAAGGACAGAGTCAAATTTCAGTTCAAATGCACCTAGATCTATGCACAGTTCTTTGTTCCCATTTTATTGACAAAAAGAACTTCATTACAATATCGCAACAAATGAAGGAAAAAGAATTGCAAAGTTAGGTTTGCACATATTGTCGCCCGTAGGGCACTCGTTTTCATCCGAATCTGTTCAATTGTTTTTCCAGGTACTTGCAAGCTACATCAGGCCTTTCAGAACACACACTGACTCGCATGAGGGGCAGCATTCGCCCTCAAGCAGTGAAGGACCTTACAGCGTTGCCGTGCGATTGCTGGAGTTACTGGAAGAATCCTGTCTGATCCCTGCCCTCTCCTCGTACCTGAGGAATGATTCTGGTTTGTTGTCTTACCATTTTAGATTTTAAAAAAGTAGTGACTTTCAAAATGAGAATTACACGTGGGGCGCGAAGCAGCGTGAAGTGATAA
Source organism: Galaxea fascicularis (assembly GCA_948470475.1). Taxonomy (NCBI): domain Eukaryota; kingdom Metazoa; phylum Cnidaria; class Anthozoa; order Scleractinia; family Euphylliidae; genus Galaxea; species Galaxea fascicularis. Next base: position 20,893,134 of record OX419342.1, on the reverse strand, counting down.
TTCAGATTGCATTAATTTCTCCTGATAGTAACATTGCTCGATCGAACATGAAGGTTGCGAGAAAAAAAAGGAAGTGATCAACAAGTTTAAAAGGTTTTGATTGTTTAACGAATTCTCCTCATCATCACCTCTGAAAATGTATGGAGAATAATGTGAGAATATACGTGCTAATCTTAGAGTTTATAGGGTTAACAGACGAAGTCAGAAATATGAGTTCTTTTGAATGCGTACACTTCCTAACTATAACAAGCGAATCAACTAGACGATTTCTCGGTGATTCTTCCAAGACAATCGAGCCTAAATTAGTTTGTTTTCAGCGAATTTTCATGCCGCAGTGCTGTCCTCGTTGCCATCCATGGCATCAGTCATCTAGAAGAGTTGAAAAGTGGACTTTTAGTTTTGGATCTCTGTTTGTGTCACCGTGACTTCGTCTTTCCAGAGCGTATCTAAAGAAGTTGACGATGTTCCTTCAAAAATGAATACCGTAACACTTTCTGAAACTAGAAATCATAAACTCTACGAAAAGTTGTATATTCATTTTAAGCGATTATGTAATCGTCATGGTATTGTTAATTTTAAAGATGGCATGGTAGATTGATTTGATTTCTCTTGCAGTCCTGGATATGGCTCGCCATGTTCCTCTGTACCAAGCTGTCCTTGAGGTACTCCGTGCAGTTTCCTTGTGCCCACTTCTCTTGCCACTGTTACTCCCTCGGTCAAGTGGTTTATCGCCGAGTCATCGCGACAGATCTTCAGCAGACACACCCTGTATAGTCAGCCTTCTGGACAAGATGAAACAGTGTGTTGACACGTACTCCAAGACTTTACGGTAAGACTCTTAAGCACTGTATTTCTCGTTAGACTGTATATTTGAGGTTCTTTTGCCCTTACTGGTGTTGTTATAGAGACACTGTGTAGAGAGTATGCAAGCAATCTTCATAGGTTTGAATGACAATGGCTTAGCACCCGTGTTGGTAAATTTTAAGAGAAATGTTATGTTCACGGTACACAACATGGCGGTGTTGGCGTCACGTGTCAACTGTCCACTGGTATCTCCACTTTCGATGGAGTTACCATTCAGTGTAGGAATGCAGTCCATTTTCTCATACGTAGTGGACTTTTTTTACGAGTTGAAAAAAGGCAAAGTACTATAATATCCTATATTTGGTTATATTTCAGTTTTTAAAGGTAGTCAATGACTTGTGAAACCACAGAAAGACAATTGGTTGATGTTGTGTTGGAGAAAATCTGCCTAGGGACCGTTCATTTTTTACGGGGTAGGGGGGGCTGGTGGGATTTGGAGGGCTGGTGAGGTTTATGATATGCAAGCTCACCAGTTTTAGTCACATAACGCCCTCTCAAAAATAACGTTTTGGGGGATGCCCCTCCCCCTTCCAAAATTAGTTATACCAGCTATTTTATATTTTATCTAAGAATTTCGCTCGATCTTCCCTTTTGTTTGAATTTTTTTTGGGCAGTCCCCCTCTAAAGCCATTATTTTTGGCGTCGCCCTCACCTACCCCCCCCCCCCCCCTTCACCCCCTAAATCTCACATAAAAATAAACAGTCCCATACGTCTTTCTTTGCATTTTGCACCATTAGCATAGATAAGACACGAACACAAACAGCAAAAACTATTAGCGAATGTTACTCCTGGTAATCAGTGTGGATATTGGTCCGACATGTTAGCTTTCGAAAACTGAAATGCGCGAGGAATACCGAACAAAGGCTTGACATTTCAAACTTTCTTCAGAGAAAACTAAGTTTCCCGAGCTCTTTCAATTTTCTGGTCTGCATTTATTTGTAGCTTGTTTTGTCTTTTATGGTTAAGTATGGTAATAAAATAAAATTGTCAACAAAGATGCTTTTATAATCAAACAGTTCAACCCAAGGAAAGAAAGAAGGTTCAACATCCAATGGATCAAGTACCACCGTTGCATCAACCGCCGCAGCAGGACCAAGCGGCACCAGTGATGGACAAAGCGCAGCTGGAGGGCAAAGCACCACAACTGCTACAAGTACCACAGCAGCACCAAGCCCCCTCGCATGTCCTTCAGGTGGGTCAAGTTCGACAGGAACAAGAGCTTCAGCACAGGGCACAATTGAAGAAAAGAAGGACCCAGAAGCTGAGGGCCTTGCACTGCTTATACCAGACATTCAGGACACCGCGAAATTAATGCAGAAAGTAGTTCAGGAATTTAATGAGCAGCAGGCCAGCTGCAATAAGCTAGTGGAAGGAGCTGGAGGTGTGTCTGTGGAAGAGGCTACCTCCCTCTCTGCTGAAGAGAAGTACTTGGCTCGCATGAGGCCTCTGCAGTTTGGTGAGTATTTTGAACTGCCTCAACTGAAGATTAGAGTCGAAAAGAAGGTAAAGGGGGAGAGACTCCCTCACATAGTGATAGAGGTTTCATTGCACGTTCTGTCAAGTGGTGTGTGGTTGTCGAATGCATTTTTATGTTGATTAAGGTTGAACGTTCATTCGTAAAAAGTGCATAGAGGAGTGCCTTGTTCACCAAAGGCTTTGAGTGAGGGAGCTATTGGTCTGCCTGTAGCTGTCCTAAGATGCGACCATTTAATTGAGACTTCTGCAGGACTTGGTGATGGCATTTGAATGTCTTTTCAAACTAAACTTGGTAATTTTCGTCTTAGGTACTTTATGGAAATAAACAAAGTTTTAAGAATTCTGCCCCCAGATGGTTCACAATAGTCTACATAGCTATTCTGATTGTTCTTTGAACAGGAACACACAGGATTGTGCTTGAGAAAGAGGATGGGAAACTGGAATTTGATTCTGGTGGCTACCACTTTGCGTCTTCAGTGCGGTCAGCGGCTACCAGTGGTAGCAGTGGGGGTATGGTACGAGCCAGACGGTTAGCTCAGGAAGTGTCATCATTAGCAACATCACTTCCGCTTTCTTTCAGCTCAAGTGTATTCGTACGTTGTGATAAAGAAAGACTGGATGTTATGAAGGTAAGTGGCACTTTTATGATTCCTCACCACAAGCTCGTTCACCGTAAGGAAAAACAATCCGCTCAATTTTCTGAAAGGAAAGCATCATAACGACCAGCTGTGTCTACCTTGCGAAGGTCCGCTCGGGTACCCGTGACCCTCTGTTTATCAGTCTATTGCTCTTACCAAGAGAACTGACTGGGCGGCGGTCGATAGTGGGGCATGACTATAAAAGAGAGTCCACTGTAAATCATTCAGAAACTTGTTTGTTTTACCTCAGGTCCTAATAACGGGTCCTTCGGATACCCCGTACGCCAACGGATGCTTCGAGTTTGACGTGTACTTTCCTCAAAACTATCCAGAGTCTCCCATGTATATCAACTTTGAAACAACTGGACATCACAGCATCCGCTTCAATCCGAACCTCTACAACGATGGAAAGGTAACTGGCAAGTCAAAAGTGCAGTAAGCTCATCAGAAGTTGAGATAACTGTGGTATCTCGGGTTTTAAGGTTATTTACAATGGTAATGAGTTGTGTCCCGCATATGTACCCTTTGGAGAACCACTTTTTTCAATCAAGCACCAGAACCGCACAACGAAGTTTATGACTAGTCACACAGTTAGGACTCCGATCTTGTGAATGCAACATAAAGCATCTTGGATACTTCTCCTCCCTCCACACCCCCCCCCCTCCCCCCTTAGCCACCTTGTTTGAACACCAACAATGCACTTTGGATGACCTTTCCTGCAAAAAATCAATTGATATCTTTCTCCATCATGACCTTTCCTGCAAAAAATCAATTGATATCTTTCTCCATCATTTCGAGGAATGTTTCGACGTGAGTAAAGGTCATTAAGTAGCATTTCTGTTAAGTTTAGGCCAGAAAACAGCAAAAACCCCATAGTAGAGCAGTCGCTCTGTGAACACTTCGTTGGTGCTAACTTGTGACAAGATATATGGGGGTCCATGGAAACTTAGTTGGTGTCGTCTGTTCTTTACCCATCAGGTTTGCTTAAGTATTTTAAACACGTGGCATGGCAGACCTGAGGAGAAGTGGAATCCACAGAACTCAAGCTTTCTTCAAGTAAGACTTCAGAACTCGCTTTTCTCATTCTAAGATTCCATTTATTTCTTTTTTTTTTTTTTTCAAATAAATAAGGTAAATACTCTCCGTTATCAGTTGTTTCTCTTGAATTTGTTAACCCTTTCTCTCCAAGACTCAAGTCTTGGCTTGTGTGGTATGTTTCAAACTTTCAATGTTGCCTATGAAAATGGTAAATTGTTTCTGTCATCATTCAAATGAAAGGTTTGGCTGCTGTTTTCTACACTTGACAAACTTGTTCTGCCTTCTGAAAAGAGCTGATGGAGTTGAAAAAGTTGTACAATATTTTTATGTTCATTGTTTTTTGATCTTGTTATTTCGCAAAAGATTTAAAAAACGTGTTTTGGTTTTGGGCGCTTTGAACTGAGAGCATTGTAAAGAGATTTGGACAGAAAGATAGAATTATTGGAAGTAATAGGTATTTTAAGCGCTTTGATTGATTTTTTCATTCCCGTATGCAGGTACTGGTGTCAATTCAGTCGCTCATTTTGGTGCACGAGCCATACTTCAATGAGCCTGGGTACGAGAGATCCAGGGGAACACCCGCTGGACAGCAGAATTCGCGGGAGTACGATGCCAACATCTGCCAAGCCACTGTGCGGTGGGCCATGCTTGAGCAGTTAAGAAAACCATCACCCTGCTTTAAACAGGTTAGATTTGCACCCCGCTGTTTGGTTTTTCGTTAGGACCGTGCCTTCTCATGGAGAAGCACTTTGACACAGTTTATGACCAGATTTGGGTAATGGCTATTGTGATCTTAAGAAGGAAGTTAAGGTTAGCCACACATTTTTCAGTGATACTTACATACTTCAGTGATAGCAAAATAATGTACACGCAGTAGTCCATGGGTTAAAACACTTATGAACCGAGTTATTTTTCTATTCGCCGTTGTCACACGGCGACCATATTGTCCCGGGAGACCAAAAAAAGCTTTGTTTTACCACGCCAAGCCTCGCCCCCGCGGTTTCCACTGCGAGGCTTGGGAGTGGTAAAACAAAGCTTTTTTTGGTCTCCCGGGACAATATGGCCGCCATGTGACAAGGGCGAATACAGGAGGCTCAAGACAAACTCAGCCAGTGGCTTCGACGATCTCACCCTTCCATATTTCATTTTCCTAGTTTAGTGGCTCATGGCCACTTTCATTATATTTCTGTGATTATGGTGGTGTAAGTAACAAAGGCTCTAACAGCCCAGTCAAAATGTACCCGGGCAGCCGGCGATTTTGCCGCTTACAACGAAACTTCTGCTGCCTACCTCACACTGAAGTTCATTGATAACAAATGATGCGGTCTCCACTACTTCAAATTGTAACCAAAAAAATAGCTAGCAAAGTTTCTTCTGGAGAATCGAGAACGAACTGACTGTGTTTGCGTGCGAAACAGCGGGTTACGGGAATGTTAATTTACTAAGTTTCTCACTCTTTACATTGTTGTCTGGTACTTGCTTAAATATCTTTGCTTTTCATAACAAAGCTACAAGTGCAAAATAATAAGGATTTGAGGAAAAAAGCTCTTGAAAAGTGTTATCTATAAGTTATTTGATACGGAGAGGGGCTGAGTTTTCTCCCAAAATGCGCCAGATGCAACCATTTGAAGCCGATGTTTTCCAAATTTTTCGGGGAAGCATGTCTCTAGACCCCCCTAACAGGCAAAGGCTTCCGGCCCTTCCTGCCTACTACTCAAGCCATATTGCGTACTATTCAAAACCATTTTGACTGGGCTGTCTAATTACAACAAGGTAAAACTGAAGGATTCTGGTAGCCAAAGCCAGAAAACTGAAACCACTGTGAAAATGTTATTTTTATGATGTACCTCGTCCTCTTGGGTCAGTTTGTGATGTTTGTTTCTCAATAACACGGAAGAGTTTTTGGTCACGAAGATTATGTTTCAAATGGCGTTTTTACGAACAACCGGGATCCAGCGTTTTCCAAACTTTCTTTTTAAAACTAAAAGTCAAATTTCTGGAGAATAACATTAAACACAGCATTTTTTCGAATCCGAAATTCCTGTTTTTCTGTTTGTTTTCAGTTTACCATTTTTATGAAGGACGGGGAAGATCTCAGATTGTCTCTTCTTGATTAAAAGTGTTGGTAGCTCTAACTTGTACTTGTTTTACGCATACAGGTTATCCAAGCCCACTTTTACTACAAGAAGGATGAAATCCTGGCGCAGTGCGAACAGTGGATCAAAGACACGGAGAGTCTGCTGTCGGGAAGAACAGTAGGTCGAGCCATTTCACATCATGTACAGTCCTTGAAACAGAACACCGCGCTACTGAGACAGGAACTAGCAAAGCTGGAGCCACCTCCTGAACACATTCCAGGGGAGGGAGACAGTGATGAGGACAGTGATTGACAACGCCAATCATTTGGAATCGTCATGGCAATGGCTGGGTGAAGTGGCTATTGTTTTTACCACAGCCGAAATCAAGGAGCGTAAGGGGACTTGCAGGGTCCCCTGTCTTGATTTTACCACTGACATAAAACAAAAGTTCAAAGATCCAAAAGCGGCTGGGTGATTGTTCACTCTGTAAAACATTTTTTTCGACCACAGAAACGCACCAAAGATTCCTTGAAGACATTTTACGCGGGCATTAAGACTTGGAAATATGTGTTCACAACCCGATGAACTTTCCCTTGCCCTTTGAAGACACTCACTGAAAGACAGTGTGTTGCTCTTTCGCGAAGCTGAGATGTAAACAGTTGTTGTGGCGTTGATAAATGCGTAATAAGCCAACGCAAAATGTGTAACTCTTCATCGGCATTTTGCTAACGCAACCGAATCAAGTGTTAGAAGCTCCCTGACGGTTTTCGCGATCTCAATGTCATGTATTCAGCGGTGGATTTGTTTTACTCGGGGTTTTGAGAACTTCCTACAAATGGAAGCCAGACCGCATCTAGAAGACTCAGACTTCAACGAATTTCCATAAGTCTCCCCAAGTTGCGAACTTGAAATTGTAGTATTGCTCTCCAGCTTATATCACACACTGGAATTATTGCACAAAACTCTCTGGCTTGTAGGCTCAATGACCTAAATATGCCATGATAATTGTATAAGATTTAGCTCGAGTATTTTAAGCTTTGCACTTGTGGTTTAACAAATGCGATAGTGTCTGAAGGTAATGGTAACCTTTTTGTTACAAGTGCTTTACGGCCAAAATTCCAGGTAATGCTTTGTGTCAAAGTTGGTCCACTCAGGGGAGCGGACGCCATCACCTAAAATTTTGCGGTTTAATCGAGGGCGTAAATTGGTGTAGTAACTTTTATTGCCTGAAAAGTAAATATCCAGTGTATAGCTGCTGTTAAGGACGTTAATGTTACTTTTATTTTAGCAGTTGTTCGTTTTTGGTGGTACAGATGACTGAACACAAGTTTTATATAAATATGTAAAGACGTATCCGTTAAATCATCTTACAAATGCCCTCATTAACAGCTCTTCACTTTTCAATTGCAACGGCGTTGGTATAGGGAAGTATTTCACAGTAGGAAATTCGTTGTTAAGTTTACTATCTTTTATCCTGAAAAGGAGATTGCCAATGACGAAATCACGAAATTGTTTCCTTATAACTAGCTTTCTCTTGTTGATCGGGAAAAGGACCACCGAGTTCTCTAGAGGTGGGGTGGGGGGCTGGTGTGATTTGGAAGAGTGTCATTTGCAAATTGTAGGACCCCCCAGCTTACCAGTTATAATCACACAGCGACCCCTCAAAAATAATTTTTTGGGAATGACCCCACCCCCTCCAAAATAATTTACACCAGCTACTTTTCTACTTTTTTTTATCTCGGAATTTCGCTCGACCCCCCCCCCCCCCCCCCCGCCCCATTCATAAAAATGAACGGTCCCTTAGGGCAAAGAGAAATGCATGCTCAGATGTATTTCATTTATTGTTTTAGGAAACAAAGTGGCCTAACTTCGCTTTGGAAATGAGTGAACGTAAGCGGAACCGTCTACGATCTTGGTTGATTTTTGCTCAGAGAAAAAATAATTAAAATGGGTGCTGGAAACGATTTTGAAAGAAAAATGAGGGTGTTGAATTTGGTTCTTGAAATCATTATTTGACACTCGAAATCCGTTTTTGGAATCCGAAATTGGCATGGAAACAACATCCGTTTATCCTTTTAAGTTTTAAATGTTGTCACCGCCCCTGTAGATTATGTAGTAATCTTTGATTTTGAGTTAAACACAAATACTAGCTTCGCACGAGCCGTCAAAGTGGTTTGCTTTTAAGCTAATCAGTAGTCAAAGTATGGCTTTCTCGTTTCCTCTTATAACCTGTTACAAGACGAACAGCTCCGTGCTAAACAATGTCAATCTCTCGTAACCTCTTTCAGTAAATGCAATAAATAGCTACTTTCAAAGATTTACAATTTCCCTTCAATTTGTTGTTAGTACTGCTAGTAAAGACAATCATGGCATATGCGTTGGTAAACTATTAAATCAGACCTCAATGCAAAAAACATACTGTGTCCCCAAGAACTGGAAAATGCGCATTTTTTCTTCTGACGACATGAAAACACATAGTGTTTGCTGAGCTTGGCTAGAATTTGTCAACTATGGAATTCGACTTTAACGGGCAATGATATTGTGTTTGATATAGTGAACAGCTCCAATTCTGAAATCATCCTCGTTCCTTGTATCAAGACAAAATGGACCTTGCAGGCTAGCCTGCGAATACAGCCGCCTCTCATCGCTCCCGGCCTCCGAGGGCTGTATTCGCAGGCTAGTTCGTTCCTGAAAAAAAAAGCTATTTTTGTTGCACTCGCTTTATTACCAGAAATTTGATTGCTAATATTTTTTAATAACCTTAATTGCTCAGGCTAAGTTCACATGCAGGAACTCTTTTCAACGTAAGATATGAAAGTTTTGCCATTTGCAATAGAAAAATGTTGCCGATGATGATACGAGTAATCAAAACGACTGACAAAATTTGGACAATAATTTCGTTGTTAAACTACAAACAGAATTTCAAACCATGGCGGTGAAGGAGATGGAAAAATGTCTTTGGAAGTGTTACCCTGCGAAATCGCTTGATACTTAAACGACGGGGCTTAAATGCGAGTTGAACAGGGTAGGGCATTTTCTATGAAGTCAGATCCGAGACTTTTAAGGGTGTGTTCCTTTCGGCGAATCCAAAAACAGATTTTAGATTTGCCAGATTTGGCGGTCGAAAGGAACGCGAAATCCGAAATTGGATCTGTAACCTTGGTAACTTTCGCAAATGCGTTCAATATCAGATGGAGGCCATTGGAGAGATTATGTGATTTCGGCTGTTTGGTGAGTTAATGTGATGATGACGCGGTAGAGAATTGCTCTAGGGCGTCGAGGGAATACTTCACCATTTCAGGTGCTATCCACCGGATAAATCACTATACAGAGGATGAGTATTGGGAAAGCTAATTGCACTATCCACTGGTAGATAGCGCTATCCAGCCTTTGAACAACCAGGGCCAGAAAACATGTAGACGAACGTTTCAGGTGCAGTAAAATATCCATATATTAACCTTTTGTCGTTAAACATTGCTTACAAATTCAAATAACAACGTTGGAGTGTAAAATACTTCTGCCATATTAGGCGTTCTGATTGGCTAATTTTTGGTGGGGATTTTACAGTACGGACCATTACCATGGAAACGGTCCGTTTGTGTATTTTTCCTCGTTCGCTCCCGGGAAATTCAAAGTCGCGTGAAACACAATGAGGAAAAAAATTGAAATTTAGTTGTAAAAGCCTCTTGTTAAAAAGGTTGACTGACAACATGGAAAACGATGAAGAATATGAACATTTGCCAAGTGAGTTTTATTATCCAGAAGAGCGCTTAGACGAAAACAGCGATGAAACGAGTGTCGAAGAAAGCCTCGTTCCACTCGTTCCTGTGCTGCTCACGTCATCAAATCCACGGACATCGCGCCTGAAGTTGATATGAATGAAATTACCGGAAGTGTCTCTTATTGTACGGACCTCTCTGCGCTCGGTCCGTACTGTCACGACCTCGGGCCAATATTCCCCAGTACGGCTCGAGCAAGCTAGGTTAGTAAGTAGTTTATTATATGGCATCGTTTTCTTGGGAGAAGAGACACTTCTGGTAATTTCATTCATATCAACTTCCGGCGCGATGTCCGTGGATTTGATGACGTGAGCAGCACAGAAACGAGTGGAACGAGTTTTAACACAGTTTTAAAACATTTTTATTTTGTTGCTTAAAACGCTTTTAAAGCAAATAACGTATATATACTTCGCTGAAAACTGGAGATGGAATCTGGCTCGTACTCTTGTCCGTTCTTCTGGCAGATATTCATAAAGAACTTGCACAAGAGGTGATCAAGTTCGGCGGCTGGTAAGTTTTCAACTTTCACATTTTTACCCATTTCTTTCATATAACGGGCAACAGTGTTCATGTCATCCGTCGTGGTTTTCTTTAAAGTTTTGGCACTTTTCTGCTCTTTTAAAAAGCCTTCAATTTCTTCCTGGCTTTCAGTCGTGAGGCTTTTTTCGACACTCGTTTCATCGCTATTTTCGTCTAAGCGCTCTTCTGGATAATAAAACTCACTTGGCAAATGTTCATATTCTTCATCGTTTTCCATGTTGTCAGTCAATCTTTTTAACAAGAGGCTTTTACAACTAAATTTTAATTGTTTTTCCTCTTTGCGTTTCGCGCGACTTTGAATTTCCCGGGAGCGAACGAGAAAAAATACACAAACGGACCGTTTCCATGGTAATGGTCCGTACTGTAAAATCCCCACCAAAAATTAGCCAATCAGAACGGAATATACCCTTAAGGGTGCGTTTCTTTGGGAAATTCCAAATCCGGATTCCTAGATCCAAAAACGGATTTTGCGTTTCTTTACTAGAATCAAAAAATGAATCATGAATCTGAAGAATCCACACTCCATTCATTAGATACAATCTAAATCCGGATTTTTAGGATTCATGATCCATACGTTTCTTTGGTGAACGGATCCGAAAAATGTACGTTTGGCAAGCGGTTTTCTCGCGAAAAGTCCACCAAACATGACGAATGATCATGGAAGATTTCAATGTTACTTTGGTCGTTTAATTGACCTGAAAGTTCATAGAAAATTGTGATTAATTACGAGATATTTCATCGCTACACAAATCATAAACGCTAGAGGGATTTGAAACGCAAATAGCAGCCATTCATCGCCACAATCATTGCTTCACAAGTTCACGGGAGGTGAAAAATGCAAAGGATCTTTTGATTTCTTTAAATTGCACAACGTTTCGTCTTCACCATCCGTTCAATGCTACTGCTTTATCGTTGGCTCTAGAAGGAGCTGTCGCTGCGGTAAATCGTGCATGACGAAGTCGTCCAAAAATAGATATTGGCTTTCTGCCTTTCTCAAAACAACCACCAAGCAGGCTGTTGTCAAGGCAAAAATCCGTTTCTGGATTTTTCGTTTCTTTGGTAGTAAGGAAACCGCGCGATCTTAGATAAGCACAGAACGTAGTGTATGGGACAGCTTGTGTATATAGAGAATTGTATGGGAAAGTCACCGATCGCAAAAAATTGTGTCAAATGTGTCGAGTACTTGTCTCTTGTGCCGATCTTGAAGCCATTCTGACGCAGTTTAGTAAAGTTATTTGAAATCGCTGTCTTTTCTTCCAAAAGAGGGGAAAGCCAGACCACTCCTGGCCATCGATCGTTTATTTTATAGTCATCGGCCGGGCGGTGTAGCAGCTCTCGTGAGGTCTCACGAGATTGGCTTGCTACCCTTCTGGTGAACAAAAGAACAAACAACACAAACAATGGACCCTATCCCTAAAACAATAGAGGTGCTACACTATGCCTGCCAATGAAATTATCGCCTTACGAGAGCTGCTACAGTACTGCATCAGCCATAGGACAGGTCCTTTACGTTTCTTCTTTTTTTAAAAAAAAAAAAAGTGTGATCAGGATCACACTGTTTCTAACCCTTTAAGTCCCTAGATCTGATCATTAATTCTCCTTTTTCTATCTGATATACCGTTCCTTACATTAGATAAGAGAATTTATGGTTATATCAAGATAACACCCTCTGCCTGATAAATTTGTCTATTCTCATCACCTGTCTGCTGCATAATGTATTTATATTGTAAGGAGAAGTTACTGCTTATCACTTCTGGGTTGGAGTTAAAGGGTTAAAAAAATTATAATAACGTATCCGACCAAAGCAAAATGTTAATAAGTGACGACTTATATCTCGCGTAACGTTTCCCTGTTAATTATGTCCAGCACAATTGTTTCTCGTTTGGGTTGAACATTTATTTAACATGGTGAACGCGTAATATTTTTTTCTTTACTTTTCTGCTTGCTCTACGTCTCTGCGAAGTTATGGGACTTTATTCGAATCGTCGGTCATATGTAGTATGTGCTTGTGCAGCCTTCCAGCAGACTGTAAACCTGGGTCTTGTATTAAGCTCTGAAGTGCTGTTTCCAGTCATCATAAAGCGCTTTCGGGAAGAGACTGGTAAGTGCTGATTTGTAGTAAGTACAACTGATGTGTGTTTGAGGCGGGCCACAGCAGTAGTCTAGGCCTGGTTTAGTACGGTGGCTCTCGGGCATCTATCGAAGCCAACGGTCCCATTCTAATTTGTGCTTTTAATCAGAATAACTGTGATCGAGCAATTTCTTAGTACGGTCGATCCCGAATATCCGGACATGGATTATCCAGTCCTCGTTTTTCTCATGAATATTGATTAGTAGTTGAAATGACCCGCAAAACCTTTAATAAAATTGTTTACTTAACAAGTCTGTCTTAATTTTGAGTATTAAAAACAATGGCTGTATTGTAATTGCGTTTTTAAAGTGTGAATTCAGCTGCTTTGTGACTTGTTGTACATTTAGTTTTTTTTTGTTACTAAGTAACATATGCCTTACTAGTTATTTCCCATCTAGTGACTGAGTCGTTGTTATGTTTATATGGTGGAGCAGAAAGCGAAATGAAAGAACGGTTATAATTAAACGGCAGACCTCCTCGTATTGTACCAAGCTTAGAAAGCGGAAAAACTTAAAAATTTTAAAATTCCGAGAAGCGCTCCAGAACTTTCCTGAGAAAACGAAAATATTGTATCGATATTTTGTTTGCAAGAATCGCTTAATGCAGTCTGTCCTCAAGCACCCATAAACCTGTAATTTTTGCTCTTACACAGTGATCGGGTGAAAAAACAGGTTCACAGTGTTAGCCTTAAAGGTAATTGATAGATAGAGCATATTTCCAGAGAAAATATTTTGCATAAAAGCGCAGATATCGTAACGGTAAATTGTTCCAAGAAGGACCCTGATGTTTCCGAGAATAGGCGGAAGTACTATTTTCGGTCGTTTGTTTCCCGGAACTCTTGACATAACCAGCTCAATATCCGCCGACATGTGCCGACATAATACAGCAACAAAAAAATAAATAAATGAAATAATAATAATAATAATAAAAACAGAGTTAAAGCGTCAGAATTGAGGCAGAATCATACTAAAACAAATGCGCAACAGCTATGTTCTCACCTTAACTTTGCACATGCCAATCATGCAAGACAACCCAATATAAAGATATATCCCATCCGCCAATCAAATAAAAGTAAACATTTCTGGCCCAATTCTCGGAAACAGCAAGAATAAATCTTGACCACAGCAGAAGATATTTCCCAGAAACTACTTAACGTCAACTAACATGGACGGTAGAGTGCTTATTTTCAAGTTGTGTCTTTAAACTTCAGTTTCTGGCAAAATATGGCATAGGCAGTGCTCCAAAACACTATATCTGTACTCTACCTTCTGCGAGCATTTTCGAGCCACAAATCACTTGAGTAATGTTGAGAAAGTGTCTGTCTCAGCGCTTCTTCTGACAAATCTGCTTATTCATCACAATGGCATCCTCTGCAACCAGTTCCTCCGTCTATAATACAGCGGAAGAGAGACAGAATGGCACAAGACTGGCTCGATTACTCGTCCACGGTGGAACAGACGCTTTGAGGAAATTTTTTCATTCTACTTATCCTCCCGACAAGCTGGAGACAGTGCTAAATAACAATGAACCGAAGCTTCGGAATCTCAAGTCAAGACGTGTGATATTCGATGACCAGTGGGAAAACTTATTTCCTTCTACAGGTGATCCACCAGACTCCAGCACATTTGATATTACACTTTTGCATTTGTTAATTCGAGAGCTTTGTGATTTGCATTCTCCTGTGACAGGATGGCACAAGATGCCTGCCGAGGACGACGACAGCATCCAAGCGAACATCACCAGAATCAAATGCTTCGGAAATGAACTATGCCATAGTTTATCCACCGGCATTCCCAGCGGCGAATACGAAATCAAGTGGAATAAAATATCTTCGTCTTTAGAAGCAATCGAAGTTGAAGTCTACCGAAGAAAGATTTGGGTTCTCAAGGACGATCCTATCGACCATGACACTCGCCAAGCCGTAGAAGAACAAATCGAATACTGGCAGCGGTTGGAAGAACAAGAAAGGGATCAGGTCACCAACGAACTTTGTAGCTATCTTCCAGACAAACTGCCTAACCAACACATGTTTGGTCGTTCGAAAGAGCTGAAACAAGTGAAAAATCATATCGAAAGTGGACAGTTTGCCGTTGTGCTGATAACCGGAGGACCAGGATTTGGAAAAACAACTGTGGCGAAAGCTGTGGCTCACGAACTAGCAAAGTTAGAGAATGGTAAAGCAGTGTTGTATTGCAGTCTTCTTGCGAAAAATTCATTGACTGAAGTGACCACTGAAATGCTTTACCGGTGTGGCAAGAGCCAAACACAGCTGCAAGAAAATCAGGACCAGTTGCTCAAAGACTGGAGCAAACGGATCAAAAATCAAGTCACCTTTGTTCTTGACAATGTGGATGGAGTTCTCGATTCGGAAGATGGAGATTCCTTCTTAATCACATTACGTGAGATGAGAACGCTATCGAATCAGAAGTTGGCGTTCGTGATGACATCAAGAAGGGCATTCAACTATCCGGACCTGCCATCCACAGATGTGAAGATAGAACCTCTACCACCTGAAGAGGCCAAAAGGGTCCTTTTCTCCCGAGTCAACGACGACGACATTCGACCTGAGCAACTTTCCAGGACAGACAAGATAGTCGAACTTTGCGGCTGTGTCCCTCTGGCGCTATCCATTGTGGGCTCACTTCTGTCAGACTACACCGAAGAGGAGCTAATCAAACATCTTGAGCAGGAACCCATGGCCATTCTGGAAGACGATGGTGAATCGTTCCAAACGGCGATTAAGGCCTCGTTTGATCTTTTGTCGAAGGCAAAACAAGATGCCTTAGTTCGTCTGTCCATATTTCCAGGATCATTTGACTGTGACGCTGCGGAAGCCGTCCTGAGGGAGACCTTGGAACCCGGAACACTGCTTATTTCGACCTTACGCTCTTTAAAGAACAGATCTTTCATTGAACGGGTACGCTCCAACAGATACCAGCTTCATCCCCTTATCCGCGGCTTTGCGAAGACGATAGGTCAACAGAATGATGATCAGTTGTTACTGGATGTTAAGACGCTGGCATGTGCACACTTCATGTCCCGCCTTGATGACAACTCCACACTGTACTGGGGAAAAGACACCTGCAAACGATCCATTGAGTACTTCACTGAGGACAGGTATAACTTTGAGCACTTTCTTCAAGTCTACGTCCACGGAATGGAAGACCAGGACCAAAATATCATGGAGAATTGCCAAACGTTCCTGGATGACCTTCCCCAAAAGTGCATGTATTTGGAAAAATGCCTGCAGCCGCAGTTATATATTCAAGTTCTAGAAACACTATTAAATTCGTTCAAGCCAGAGACCCAAGTTGTGCACATGGTAGAACTTTTGTGTATTCTTGGACATGAAATGAGAAAGGTTGACAAAGAAAAGTACTGCGAGTATATGGAAAAGGCCAGTGAGCTCTATTTAGAGAACCAAGCTGATTTTAACACAAGTGCGCAGTCAGAAGTTATCTATCTTCATAGTCGAGCCCGTTACCTAGCAGAGACTGTAATACCTAACGGCCCTGAACCAAAGCAGCTCTACGGCGCCGCAGCAAAAATCGGCGAGGAGAAACTTCCTGATCATCCCGAAACTGCCGCTGCTTTGTTGTTTGCTGGTAGAAGCGCTAAACGCCGCAAGGAAAACCAAGAGGCCAGCCTACAGTTCGCGAAAGCGTATAAACTCTTTAAGGAACAACTTGGGGATCATTTCATGACTGCTCAGTGCCTGAAAGAGTTCGCTGACTTTATTTTCTTTGCTGATAAGACCGATGACAAGTTGGATAAAGCCTTAAGATACTACAAAATGGCAATGGAAATGATGGAAAAGCTGGGAACCCAAGACCATAAGGAAAGCATCCTGACACTCAAGAACTATGGCAATTGTCACAGTCAGAAAGGAAACTTTGTAGAGGCAAAACGTTTGCTTCAGAGAGCCGAGCAAGTTGCTGAGAACGAGCTAGCCGAAGATCACACATCAAAAGTAATGATAAAAACAAGTCTTGGTATCTTGTATCATGACGTTGTAGCCAAAGAACAGACCATAGAAGCTTGGACCAAAGATCAATTACTGAAGGAAATGGAAACATCGATGAAAGATGGACTGGAAATGCATTACAGAATTCGAGGCTTTCCCACTATGGACGGACTAGGCAACAAACATTTGATACGCGAAGTTCTAACTCGTTATCCAGAACGGTTTCCGCAAAAACGATACCCTCGCCAGTAAGCCGAGGTTGTATATGATTCTCGGTTGTAAGCCATGACACTAGACTTCCTGTGAAAAACATTGCAAAGTCGGAGCATAATTGTATTTTATAGAGAGTATCCTAGGGTCTTTCAGATTTAAAATTTTACCCTGGATACCCCTGCCAGTGAGATTTTTTTTTTTACTATGTGGGGTTCATTAGGAAAACTAAAACATCCGCGTTCTCCATAACTTTCCCCCTTCTACTCCACGGATCTATGACAGATCGACATGTGGGAAATACGCCACTTAAAAAGATACATTTATTTATGAGGGTCAGGCTGCTCCAAGGTCAGTTATTGCTAATGCAGGATTCGAATTTAAAGGAAGTTGCTTCGCTTTTGTTAAACGTTCTTCTGGAAGGAAATATTAAGCACCGCTCTAACTTGCACGTCACATCTCTCATGCGTTTAAGTTTGTCCACGGTTAGAAGTGACAGCTTGAATGCTTATTACAGTTATGATCTTACTGAGAACAGTTAACGCTTCAATGACTTACGACAGGTTGTGTTTACCGATTGCTAAACCCGAAACTTACGACTAAATATTCTCTACGTTGGTTTCTACATTTTTAACAGAGAAAGCAAAATAAACTAAATACAATAAATCCTCTCATCACAGAAGCCACAGAACTTAATTCCTTTGCAGGATTTTTTCAAACGAAAACACCTTTACTACCAAGGAATCTCCTTCCCGAACCAAATGGCGAGCCAAACGTAAAATTTCCTGACTTGGTACACAATCCCCTGACTTTTCTCCAACCTTGGAAAAATCTGTTTTCCCTGACCGTGGTAACCCTGTCTTTAATTGAACGTTGAAGGATTTGACAAACCGAAATGAATTGTTTTTAGCTCGACCAAGCACAAGTATGAAAAGTATCGTTAGCTTAATTAAATCTGGTTTCAATTTTTCCGTTTCCATTTATTAGGTACAAAAAGTTTAATTCAAATTCGCACTTTCGAAACTTGTCCGCAACTTGCAACAAAGAAAAACAACAACAACACTTTATTTAAAAAAAAAAACGTAGGTTACATTATAGGCAGCCAATGGCTGATGTGGACCTACAGGTAATAAAATTTTGCCTAAAAATTATATGTGTGACACTACTATACACTGATTCTAAATTATGCAGAGATAGTACATTGAAAAATTGTTCACTAATTATTTTAAAAGTTATTAGTGGGAATCGGTAAAATGGAAGTGTATAAACGTATGAGCTCAATAGTATTTAAAATCTGCAGACCTATTAGAGATAATACATGCTTCTTTCAAAAAGGAAAGATTATTCAAAATGTGCTTATATTTCTTTTGTTTTAAAAGATACTTAAAATTATTAACTGATGGGGCTTGTTTTAAAGTGCCTGGGAGACTGTTCCAAGCGATGGGCCCTCTGTACCTAAGGGAAGATATACCCATATCTAAAGTAAAGCGGGGTAGGATAAAAACAGTGGAATTACGTGAGTTGTACGTGTTGTTGTAATTGTGATTAAAGAGGCTTGAAATACTTTCTACAATCAGAACATGTTTTCCTTTGTACATAGGCATCAGCACTACTAATTTCCTTTTATAAATGTGCCCGAGGGGTTCCCAACGAGTGAGGTCGAAAACATCTTCGTCTGAAGTGTCACTAGGTATCCTGTGGGCAATTTCAGCGGCCCTTGCATGAGTGTGTTCTAATTCCTGCATTAACGAGACTGAACATGTACCCCAAACTAAGTTGCAATAAGTCACTGTGAAAAAAATCTTCTCCAAGATATTCCTAGGTAAATATCTAAATAATCTAAGTTGATTAACCTTATTTCTCAGAGATTTACACATTGATTTGTTATGTTAGGGTGAGGCACTGACGACAACTACGAGCACATGGCGAACACAACCAGACTGTTTCTATTTTATGGCCCAGATGTAAGTTATGTGATATTACATTACATAATAGATTCAACATGACTGTTCCATGTCAACCGCGAGTCAATAGTAACTCCCAAACACCTGGTTTGAGTGGGCCACAGAATGGCTTATGAGACATGATCATAGCCTCTGATTTCCCAGCAGGTATGGCCAACTTGTTATTTTTACACCACGTGTAGATTTCATGGAGAGATCTGTTTAGACAGTCAGCCACTTCATCCGCGCTGCCGCACCAATGTAAAATAGTGTAGTGTCGTCACCATACATCACAACATTTCCCTCAGTAACAGAGTCGCATACTGTAGGTTATTGATGTAGTACGTGAAGAGCCTTGGTCCAAGCAGGGACCCCTGTGGGATGCCATAACTGACCTCTTTTGTCTGAGAGCAGCATCTGTTGACAACTGAAAACTGCTTCCTGTTAGTAAGGTAACTTAGCATCAAGTTTAATAAATCTCCATTTAAACCATACCTTGTAGCTTATACATCAGTATTTCATGTGAAACCGTGTCGAATGCTTTCTGGAAATCTATATACACAGTGCCGATAACTTGTCTGTTATTCAGAGCCTTTTTCCAGGTTTCAGTTAGGTAAATCAGAAGGCCCTCGGTAGATCTGCCTTGACGGTAACCCCACTGATTGTCAGTCAAGTGTCCCATGTCTGCGGTAAAGTTGTCTACAACCTCACATACAACTCTCTCCAGTAATTTGCTATGGTAGCTAAGCATCTGAAGTGGCCGGTAATTCCCTCTCTCTGATTGGTTTCCTTTTTTGTGTGTAGTAAGCATCCTGGACACCTTCCATTGTGATGGAACTGAGGATGAGGTTAAGCTATGTCTACACACAATGTAGTGGCCATCAGCAGTGGCATCTCCGATAAGATGTAAATCACGAGGAGCGATAAGATTAGGGTCTGAGGCTTTATTTGGTTTGATGCTCTTTGAGTTGTTTTAAGAGTTGATTTATTAAATGCCACTTGAGAGACTGTGAGGGTAATCCTGTAAAGGTGTTCAATGTCCAGAAAATCATCCGTTGGAGTTATTTTTGAGGCCAAATTAGGTCTAATTGCAACAAAGAAATCATTCATGGCTTCAGCCTTAGCATGATTATTGTCTACAACAATGTTGCCTTGGTCATCTTTTATTGTACCTATTGTGCTGGGCCTCTGTTTGTGAGTTATTTGACCTACAAGCTTCCAAAAGTCCTTGCTGTATTTGGCGTTAATGAATTCTTGCCTCCAGTAATTGGCTTCTGACTCTCTCAAAAGTTTGGTGACTGTATTCCTTATTTTTCTGTATTCATCCCAGAGGTCTTTGGAACCAGTTTGCTTTGCACGCTTGAGAAGTTTATAACGTTTATGCATGGCTTTTCTGATGTTAGAGTTCACCCAGGGTAGACTCTCAGAGCATATTTTAACCCTTCTCTGAGGAATGTGAGCATCACAGATTATCCTTGTAAAGGGTTTCCCAGGCCTATGCTATGTCATCCACATCATCAAATACTTCAGTGACTGACCAGGGGGCATTTGCGAATTCATGCTTTAAGGAGTTAATATCAGCATGTTTGTAGTTCTTGGCAGTGATATATTTAGGTGAGACTTGTTTCGTTGAAGTTTTTTTTTATCCCATAGATGAGGCTGTGATCAGACAGCCCAGGGTCAAATGTTCCTGAAGTGATACCTTTAGAGGTATCAGAGATAACCAGTAGATCAAGGAGTGTAGATGTTGTTTCTCTTATTGTTGTAGGTTCCTTGATAACATTTTGTAGATCGTGGTTACCCAGATCCTGAGCAATCGCCTCCCTTCGTAGCCCTTGGAAATGAGGTCACTAAGTTCTTCTTGTCCCTTATTGTGTCAAGGAGAGTGTAAAATTTGTTGTAAAAGTCATAATCATCGGGGAGTCTATAAACGCAGCCAAGGAGTAGTTTCTGGGATTTTACTGTGATGTCAATCCAGACTGCTTCAATATCTGCCTTGAGATCGTCCCTATGATACATATTAATGCTTTCTGAGTAACAGATGAGACAGTTACCACCGTCGTGGTGGTCCCTGTCCAGTCTAACAGTATCATATCCAGTCACTGATATCTCTTGTTTTGAAACTTCCTAATCTAAATCAGTCTCACTGATTGCTAGAAGATCAATCTAGTAACAGCTTGATTTCACTGATCTTATAGCGAAGACTTCTGACCTTCAGGTGTGTCACCCTCAGCCCATTTAGAGGGGGGGGGGGGGCAGGGGGCGGGAGCCCGGGAGAATAGGGGTCGGGAGGGGTACGGGAGGCGGGAGAGGAAAGGGCGGGAAGCGGGAGTTCTAAGAGGACGGGAAGCGGTGAGAGAAATGTGAAACGCTAATTTTTTTAATTCAACAATATGTTACAATACTTTCAAAAACAAGAACCCAAAATATATTTGACTTGCATTTAACGTCTTCTCGGTCACTTCTGAGACTTCTGAGCAAACGAGCAAACGAAAATTTGCGCTTGGGCTGAAAAACAGGCTTACTTCCGGTGAAATAGTAAACCCGTTTACAGTGGTTACGTCATAGGTCATGAAATGTCAAACAGCATGAGTGCTTATGTGGCGCGTATAAGGCTGTACTAGGCTGTCAAATTGCAAAAAGGTGAGGCGAGCAGGCGATCTCAAATGAAGGAAATGCTTGAGAATTGTGAAACTAAATGACTAGGATGTGTTTCGACTCTGTCAATTTACAGGGGACGGGAGCAGCACGGAAAAGGGCGGGAGGCGGGAGATAAAGGTACGGGAAGCGGGAGAGCAGGGTACGGGAGGCGGGAGGTTCTGACCCCCCTGTCCCCCCCCCCCCCACTTTAGATTGAGTTTCGTGCCGAGACTAATCTAGCCTCCCACGCAGTCGTTTTTAGGGGAGTCGTATTTCACCTCCACCCCACAAACGCGTATGTGGGGTGGAGGTGAAATACGACTCCCCTAAAAACGACTGCGTGGGAGGCTAAGACTGATCCTTATAGAAACTTGGGGGACTTGATTCTTGTTCCTCATCTGTGGTTGGGACAGAATTATTCACTACAACAGTATCGAAAAGAAAGAGCTGAACTACAAGAAATGTCCCTGAATTGTTTCAAAAATAGCCTTTCCTCTTCTCACCTGGTCATGAACGAGAAAACTCAATACGCTATCGAAAACAGTAAGAAACCTCTTATAGTCATTATTGTGGTTCAAAAGTTTAAAGGGGTAAAGTTAAAGTTAAGCACGCCTTTGAAGGACCAAATTCTTTTGGATCATTGTCAATGTCTCTAGGCAACTGTGCACCTACCCCTCCCCTAATCCAATTAATCAGTGTCAATGTTGGGTTATGGGAGGGGTGGATGCGCAGTTGCCCAGATATATATACTGACATCGCTTTTATACCTGCAGGTTTGTAATGCCATCGCTTCATGGTTTGTTGTGGTCTAGATTACTGTCTGCCCGCCAAAACAGACAAATATTTTCATCTTGAGACCAATTTGAGAACCAGACCGTTCCAGTCATCATAAAGCGCTTTGGTTACAGCAGGGAAGAAACTGTTAAATGCTAATTTGTAGTAAGTACAATGTGTGTTTGAAGCGGGCCACAGCAGTAGTTTAGCCCTGGTTTAGTACGGTGGCTCTCGGGCATCTATCGAAGCCAACGGTCCCTTTCTAATTTGTCCGTTTAACAGAATATTTGTGATCGACCAATTTCTTAGTACGGTCGATCCCAAATATCCGCACATTTCGATTTTCCGGACTTTTCTCTCTAGCCCCCATTTTTCTCATGAATATTGAATAGCAGCAGAAATGACCCGCAAAACCCTTAATGAAATTGTTTACTCTACAAGTTTGTCTTACTTTTGAGCATGAAAAGCATTTGCTGCATTGCAAATTACGTTTTAAAAGTGTAAACTGAGCTGTTTTGTACTTGTTGTACGTTTGGTTTCTTTGTTACTAAGTAACATTATATGCCCAGGCGCGGATCCAGGGGAGGTGAAATGGGTGAATTTTCACCCCCCCCTCCCCCCCTTTTTCTGAGCTTTCTTCTTTCTTTTTGTTCTTATCCCTCAACCAGGCTTTGGTTCCATTACATTATTACAAAAATTAACCCCCCATTTCAAAATCCTGGATCCGCGCCCGATGCCTGGCTAGTTATTTCCCATCTAGTGACTGAGTCGTTGTTATGTTTTTATATAGTAGAGCAGAAAGTGAAAAGAAAGAACGCCTCTTCAACGCTGATAATTAAACGGCAGACCTCCCCTTAAAAAGGGTAAACAATTTAAATCTTTTAAATTTTAAAATATTAAAATTGAATTGAATTTTACTTCCAGGTTTTTCTTGGAATACAGTTTCGTATCTTGATTAAAAATAAAACACAAACAGCGGAGATAAACATAGTAAACCAACGCATTTTATATAGACTTGACGTTTCGTATGCTAGGCAACATACATTTTCAAAAGTGACCGTTACAATTTTTTGAACACTGTTTATATACTTTTAAGACAGGGGTCTGGAACCGAGATTAAGAAAAACTATCTTAACAGTAAATATGTAAAAGGATACACCTTATCAATAAAGCAACAACTTCTCACTACTAATGTTTGCATTAAAAGCTGGCTTAAGTTCTTGGATAAATAAGGTTTCCTTAATTTTGCAATGATAATCGGTTTTGCCCGACGCTAAAATGTCAAAATGATCCCACTTGATGTTGTGTCCAGTGGTTTTAACGTGATCAGCAATGGCTGATGTGTGGTCATTTTTAGCGAGGGCCTTGAAATGTTCAGTTTTCCTGTCATGAAGTCTTCTTTTTGTCTTACCGATGTAAAAATCAGTGCAGTCCCAGCAACCGGCCTTATAGATGACTTTAGACTTCTGAGAGCGGTTTAAGCGGTCCTTGTAAGGAACGAAAGACTTGATGCGGAGAGTGTTCTGAAAAACTGTCTAAAGGTTGACGCAGGAGTAGAAATTGTAAACACAGGATCTCAGGCGTTTAGCGATTTGGTTGCTCTGTAGACCTAAGTAAGGTAACAGGATGATTATATCTTTCTTAGGAACTGTCAAGACAGGGCTGTTGGGCTTGTTTCTGTTTCTGTTCAAAACATCGTTAATGTTGTAGGTAATTATACCCTGAGGGTAACCATTTTGTAGAAGAAGTTTCCGGAGATCATTAAGAGCAGATTGCAACAAAGAAGGCGTAGAGCAAATTCGATAACAACGATAAGTGAGCGTACGAATGAGATTAATTTTGTATTTGCGCGCTGTGAACGAATCCCATTTGGTGTAGAGGCCAGTGAATGTCTTCTTCCGGTAAATGGATGTGTTGAAGGTGTTGTTCTGGCAGCGTTTGACAAGAATGTCTAAAAATGGAATTTCGTTGTTCTGTTCGAATTCAATAGTGAATTTGATGCTGTTGTGACGACTGTTCAAATACTGCAAAAACTCATTCGCAGTGTCTTTACTGTCAAACATGGTAAAGGTGTCATCGACGTACCAATACCAAAGGGAAGGACAAACTTTACCCCTCATGACCCATCTTTCTTCAAAGTGACACATGAAAATGTTGGCCAAAACTGGGCCTAATGGTGAACCCATGGCTACACCATCAATTTGGTCGTAGTATTGGCCGTCAAAAATAAAGTGGCTTTTCTTAGTGGCAAACTCTAACAACTTCTGTAAAACAGCACGTGGTAATGTAGGAGGATCAGATAGAGAATACAACTTTTTCTTAATCTCGGTTCCAGACCCCTGTCTTAAAAGTATATAAACAGTGTTCAAAAAATTGTAACGGTCACTTTTGAAAATGTATGTTGCCTAGCATACGAAACGTCAAGTCTATATAAAATGCGTTGGTTTACTATGTTTATCTCCGCTGTTTGTGTTTTATTTTTAATCAAGCTACGATGGCCTAACAACAAGAGTTTATATGATACAGTTTCGTATGTTTTTTTACCTTGCCACATATGACAAAAAAATTTTATTTTAAGTTAACACTTTGAATAAAAAGGAAAAATGAAAGGATATCTGGAGTTGGCGATGTCTGAAATATCAATTTATATTTGGCAGTTGCCACGATTCGTTAAAGGATATCACCAAAGACAATACTTCGAGTAAAAATGAAGATAACTTATTTATATAAGTAAAATTGTTTCTGCACCCCAGACGAGCACAGACCTTGCACGTGTTTGAGTCGGTGTCGAAAAATCTTTCGGCGGTAACCAATGCAAATTTGGACTGCATTTCCGCTGACATATCTGATTTACCTTAACGTTTCAAAACAGAGTGGTTTAATGAGGGGAAAGAAGATGCAGATTAATAATTAGACCTAAACATTGGCCGATGTAGCCAAAATGTTTCGTTATCACCCAAATTTATCACGGAGTTTCAAATATAGAGACAGTAGGCATGATTGGTCACCGCACTGACCACCTGTCAGTCAAGCATACAAAAACCTGCATTTCTAAGAAACGTGAATGTCTCTCAAACAAACACTTTCAACCCAATGGGTCATTTGCATCCTCCTGTGGCAGGATTGCACAAGATGCCTGCCGAGGATGATGACAGCGTACAACTTTCACTGCGCACAGTCCAGTAACAGTTCGATTCCCATCCGGGACTCTGATTTTTTTCAGTCATGTGTCCTTTCGCCCGTTGCCAAGCAACTAGCATATCATTTAAGTACCGTCATTACTTTTCTAACAAACAATTTTCTCGTTTCTTAACTTAACTGATGTCATTCAATTGTGGCAATTATTAGCAGCCCCAGGGGCTCTTCACCGAGGTATTACGTAAAACAAAAGTCTAGTCCGAAAATGAGGTTTGTTTAGCAGTTAAAATTGATAAGCTTGTTTTGAGTTTACTCAATCATTTAACAACATTTTAAAAAGTTGGATGAATTGGTTTTCCGGAAGACACGCCTTGAAACAAACTGAACAAAGCGGAATTTTGTATCGAGTGCCATATGAGACAATATTGTCTGTCAATTTTTATGGTTGTTGAGAAATATATTTGTACCATTGTGTAAAATAATAAAATTTATAAGTACCATTGCAAAATATATTTATGCGTAATGGAATATATATTTTCATCATTGCATCAAATATTTATGTCCAATAAAATATATTCGTGTCACTGCCTAATATGTTTACGAAGCAATCAAATATTCCCTATTCTAATTGTTTTAATAAAAACATGTATTTCAGAAAATATGGTCAGAGCTATTCCAGGTATTCCTTTCAAAAAATATACGGCTATTATCATATATATATAGAGGATATTGCACGTTGGCTCGAAGATATGAATTTTATGTTTTCGTGGCAAGAACAATAGGGACTTTAAGCAACCGACGACGACGGCTTAGTGGACGCCCGCCGAGTGTGCTGGAGACTAGGGCGAGGTCAACGTGCTTTGGCGGGAAACATAAAACTAAGCAAACTAGAAGACGACGCCATTTTTCCTTGGAGAGGTTTTCGGCGTTTCTCTTGTTAAGTATGGCATCTCTTAAGGCCACTCGAGAAGCTGTACTGTTTGCATACTGTGAAGAATGGTTGGACGACGTGGAATTTCTCTTGTTAGATGAGCTTAACACTTCTGAGAACCTCGACTTTCCATATGATTCATACGATCGGTTCAATCTCGAAGATATCGACGAAGCAGAGTGTATTGCCGAATTTAGTTTTATACTAACTCAGTAGCTTGTATTTTCAACCACATTTTAGTAATGACTTGTCTTACTGATAATTCAGTTGTGATAAATTAATGTTCAACTTTTAATTTTTGATCAAAACTGAGGACTTGACTTGTGTTTGTGTCGCCCAGTAAAACGAAACAAAACACAAACACGCAACTGAATTAATCGAGGCTGACAAAGTAGATCTGTAAAACTGACATAAATCGCAACAAACTTCTTCGTTCAAACAAAAGAAAAGCTACCTTTTGAGTCACATTTGTTTATACGAATAAAAAAACCTTACAGAGACCGTTTACTCACGTTGTTTTTTCAGTCGTGTCTTTATTATATGGAGACTAACGCGAGAAACCAATTCAACAAAAGCAAAAGGCGGGAATCGTGACGTCACTGAACGATACGACACTCACAAAGGTGACATACCGAAAATACGCCACTCGGGTCCCGGATGAAGTGGCGTATGGAATCTACGAGTGGTTTAGTTCCCACTCCCAAAACACTCTCCTCCATATAATAAATACAGCTATCACACAAATATATACGGCTATTGTGCCTGTTGTCTCACTGGTCAGCGGAGTAAACTAAACAAAATGGCGGAGGAGGATGACCTGGAGAGTTTTTTTCTCAACTCGATTCCTTCGCTTTTTCGCCAAGCTCAGCGAAATCTGCACAGTGATAATCTCAATGTCCTAGAGTATTTTGAACGCCGGTTAGATGATTACTCTTTTGTCATTAGATCCGTGATTCTTCAATGCGAACCACAGAGTGCTGACGAAGATTTGATTCAGCTGTTGGATTTGTTGCATGAAGAAGTGAACGGTTTAAATGGTCAGTTCCAAGATTTGTGTAACACATAAAGAAACTTTGCTTCCGAAATGGGATTCTCGTGTCCAATGGAACAGTCTATAGGGCCAGGCAGGCCAAGATTTTATATACCCGAAGAAGTAATCAGAGGGTTTCATGATATTCATGGCGTTTAGAAAGAAGTGGCCAATGAAGCACGTGTATCTTACAAAACAATTCTGCGAAGGCGACATCAGTATTCCCTGGTATTAAACAAGACAACTGGTCCGAGAATCACCTATTCTGATATTTCAGATGCAAGACTTTGTGAGATTGTCGATGAAGTACTTCAAGTAATGCCAAACGCAAGCGAAACATACGTAATTGGGTCATTACGTAGTAGGGGAATGCGTGTTCAATGGTGGCGCATACGCGAAGCGATTTTTACTGTAGACCCAGTCAGCCGTGCTCTTAGGAGATGCCAGGCAGTCGTAAGGCGAATATACAATGTTCCCTGCCCAAACGCACTGTGGTAAGACTTCCACACAGCCCCATATAGCAATTATAGATGCATCACTGTCATGCTAACCCTGCCCCCTAAACTGCGAGCATGAAAAGAATTTAAGTCACAAAGGTGTACATAATTGATATATGGGCGTGTATATAATAGCCGTATATATTTGGAAAGGAATACCCGGAATAGCTCTGACCATATTTCTGAAATACATGTTTTTAAAACAACTAGACTAGGGAATATTTGATAGCTTCGTAAACATATTAGGCAGTGACACGAATATATTTTATCGGACATAAATTTTTGATGTAATGGTGAAAATATATATTCTATTAGGCATCAATATATTTTGCAATGGTACTTATAAATTTTATTAGGCATAAATATTTTACACAATGGTACAAATATATTTCTCAACAACCATAAAATTGTCCCATATGGCGCTCGATACTTTTAACAGGCTGAAAGCTTGTTAGCAAAACAGAAAATTATTTAGTAAACTCACAGACTCCCGAAAAACTAAACATCTTTGAGCTTTCAAATGAAACCCTTATCTTTAAAGCACTTTTCTTATTTTCATCAGGTCAGTGACCGCGGTTAAAGTGGGCTCCTGGTAATCGGTACAAAACTAGCCATGTCGGATGTAGGATCCAACTTTGTTCGATAGCCAATTGAAAGGGTAATCTACAACGGTAAAACTGCACCGTGTAATCTGTACATATTGTCTATTCATTCTATCGGTAGGTACGCCAGTGTCCCATAATGAACACACTGGTCCCTATCATATGCAGTACAATGAGCAAATTTCTGGTAGTTTTCGAGGCGTCGTTTAGAAAAGTAAGACGAAGCAAAACAAAAGACGAATGATGGGATGATCGTGACTCAATCAAAGACAATATGAATTTTGGATGAAAAACAAGGTAGCGGCAAAAATAAATTGTTTTAAGAGGCGCCGCAGAACGTTCCTGAGAAAACGGAAATATTGTATCGATATTTTGTTTGCGAGAATCGATTAATGCAGTCTATCCTCAAGCGCCCGTCAACCTGTAATTTTTGCTCTTACAGAGTGAAAAAACTGATTGACAGTGTTAGCCTTAGGCCCGGTTCAGACGCCGTACTTTTCATGAGCCGAACTAAATTCGAATTTGGACCGACCCAAATTAACAAAAGTACGCCTGTTAATTCAGACGTCGAACGTACTTAGCCGTTCCACAGCCGTTCGTAAGACAGTTGCAGGGAAACTAATCAATATTTTCAGTGGTTTTGAAGATATATACCTAATAACACTCTATGTATGAAATTCGGCGCATGAAAAGGTCGGCGCCTGAATCAAAGCCGTTCCAAAGTCGAAATTCCCGGCCAAATCAGGCGAAAAGAACGCCTGAGCATTTCCAAATTAAAATAACCGTTCCTAATTGATTCAGACGCCGAACTTTTCATGTTCTTAATTCTATGAATTAGGTTCGGCTCATGAAAAGTACGGCATCTGAATCGGGCCTTGATAGATAGAGGATATTTCCAAAGAAAATGTTTTGCATTAAAGCGCAGACATCGTAACAGTAAATTGTTCCAAGAAGGACCCTGATGTTTCCGAGAATAGGCGGAAGTACTATTTTCGGTCGTTTGTTTCCCGGAAGTCTTGGCATAACCAGCTCAATATCCGCCGACACGTGTTGTCAGTTTCCAATAACGTTGGCATAATACAGTAAAAAAAATACAGTGTTAAAGCGTCTGAATTGAGGCAGAATTATACCAAAACAAATGCTAAACACCTTAACTTTGCACGAGCCAATCATGCAAGACAACCCAAGACAAGAATGATCTCATCCGCCAATCAAAGTAAAGGAAAACATTTCCGGCCCGCTTCTCGGAAAGAACCAGAATAAATGTTAACCACAAAAGAAGATTTCTCAGAAACGGCCACACGTCAACTAACATGGACAATAGAGTACGTATTTTCAAGTTTTTCTTTAAACTTCAGTTTCTGGCAAAATATGGCACAAGCAGTGCTCCAAAACACTATAGTTGTAATCTACCTTTCTGCGAGCATTTTCCAGCTACAAATCACTTGAGTAATGTTAAGAATATGACTGTCACAGCGCTTCTTCTGACAAATCTGCTTTAATTGTTCATAACAATGGCATCCTCCGTCTTTGATACATCGGAAGAGAAAACCAATGGTACAAGACTGGCTCGATTACTCGTCGACGGCGGAACAGATGTTCTGAGGAAATTTCTTCATTCTACGCATCCTCCCGACAAGCTGGAGACAGTGCTAAAAAACAATGAACCGAAGCTTC
The DNA here is from genome assembly GCA_948470475.1 of Galaxea fascicularis. Lineage (NCBI taxonomy): Eukaryota > Metazoa > Cnidaria > Anthozoa > Scleractinia > Euphylliidae > Galaxea > Galaxea fascicularis. The sequence continues at coordinate 20,863,183 of OX419342.1, read as the reverse complement.
GGAATCTCAAGTTGTTCGATGACCAGTGGAAAACCTTATTTCCTTCTACAGGTGATCCACCAGACTCCAACACATTTGATATTGCACTCTTGCATTTGTTAATTCGAGAGCTTTGTGATTTGGATCCTCCTATGACAGAATGGCACAAGATGCCTGCCGAGGACGACGACAGCATCCAAGCGAACATCACCAGAATCAAATGCTTCAGAAATGAACTATGTCATAGCGCTTCCACGGGCATTCCCAGCGGCGAATTCGAAATCAAGTGGAACAAAATATCTTCGGCTTTAGAAGCAATCGAAGTTGAAGTCTACCGAAGGAAGATTCGGGTTCTCAAGGACGATCCTATCGACCACGACACTCGCCAAGCGGTAACAGAACAAGTCAAATACTGGCAGCGGTTGGAAGAACAAGAAAGGGACCAAGTCACCAACGAAGTTTGTAGCTATCTTCCAGACAAACTGCCTAACGAACGCATGTTTGGTCGTTCCCAAGAGCTGGAACAAGTGAAAAATCACATTGAAAGCAGACAATTTGCCGTTGTGCTGATAACCGGAACACCAGGATTTGGAAAAACAACTGTGGCCAAAGCTGTGGCTCACGAACTAGCAAAGCTAGAGAATGGTAAAGCAGTGTTGTATTGCAGTCTTCTGGCGAAAAAATCATTGACTGAAGTGACCACTGAAATGCTTTACCGGTGTTGCAACAGCCAAACACAGCTGCAAGAAAATCAGGACCAGTTGCTCAAAGACTGGAGCAAACGGATCAAAAATCAAGTCATCTTCGTTCTTGACAATGTGGATGGAGTCCTCGATTCGGAAGATGGAGATTCCTTCTTAAGCACATTACGTGAGATGAGAACGCTATCGAATCAGAAGTTGGCGTTCGTGATGACATCAAGAAAGGCATTCAACTATCCGGACCTGCCATCCACAGATGTGAAGATAAAACCTCTACCACCTGAAGAGGCCAAAAAGGTCCTTTTCTCCCGACTCAACGACGACGACATTCGACCTGAGCAACTTTCCAGGACAGACAAGATAGTCGAACTTTGCGGCTGTGTCCCTCTGGCGCTATCCATTGTGGGGTCACTTCTGTCAGACTACACCGAAGAGGAGCTAATCAAACATCTTGAGCAGGAACCCATGGCCATTCTGAAAGACGATGGTGAATCGTTCCAAACGGCGATTAAGGCCTCGTTTGACCTTTTGTCGAAGGCAAAAAAAGATGCCTTAGTTCGTCTATCCATATTTCCAGGATCATTTGACTGTGACGCTGCGGAAGCCGTCCTGAGGGAGGCCTTGGAACCCGGAACACTGCTTATTTCGACCTTGCGCTCTTTGAAGAACAGATCTTTCATTGAACGGGTAGGCTTCCGCAGATACCAGCTTCATCCTCTTATCCGCGCCTTTGCGAAGACGATTGGTCAACAGAATGATGATCAGTTTTTACTGAATGGAAAGACGCTGGCATGTGCACACTTCATGTCCCGCCTTGATGACAACTCCACGCGGTATTGGGGAAAAGACACGTGCAAACGATCGATTGAGTACTTCACTCAGGACAGGCACAACTTTGAGCGCTTTCTTCAGGTCTACGTCGATGGAATGGAAGACCAGGACCAAAATATCATGGAGAATTGCCAAACGTTCCTGGATGACCTTCCCCAAAAGTGCATGTATTTGGAAAAGTGCCTGCAGCCGAAGTTTTACATTCAAGTTCTAGAAAGACTATTAAATTCGTTCAAGCCAGAGACTCAAGTAGTGCACATGGTAGAACTTTTGTGTATTCTTGGACATGAAATGAGAAAGGTTGACAAAGAAAAGTACTGCAAGTATATGAAAAAGGCCAACGAGCTCTATTTAGAGAACAAAGCTGATTTTAACACAAGTGTGCTGTCAGAAGTTATCTATCTTCATAGTCGAGCCCGTTACCTAGAAGAGACTGTAGTACCCAACGGCCCTGAACCAAAGCAGCTTTACGGCGCAGCAGTGAAAATCTGCGAGGAGAAACTTGCTGACCATCCCCAAACTGCCGCAGCTTTGTTATTTGCTGCTAGAAGTGCTAAACGCCGCAAGGAAAACCAAGATGATGACGATGATGATGAAATAAATGATGATGATGATGATGATGATGATGATGATGATGATGAGGCCAGCCTACAGTTCGTGAAAGCGTATGAACTCTTTAAGGAACAACTTGGGGATCATTTCATGACTGCTTTGTGCCTAAAAGAGTTCGCTGACTTTATTTTCTTTGCTGATAAGACCGATGACAGGTTGGATAAAGCCTTGAGATACTACAAAATGGCAATGGAAATGATGGAAAAGCTGGGAACCCAAGACCACAAGGAAAACATCAAGACTCTAAAAAACTATGGCATTTGTTACGGCCAGAAAGGAAACTTTGTAGAGGCAAAACGTTTGCTTCAGAGAGCCGAGCGAGTTGCTGAGAACGAGCTAGCCGAAGATCACACATCAAAAGTAATGATAAAAACAAGTCTTAGTATCTTGTATCATGACGTTGTAGCCAAAGAACAGACCATAGAAGCTTGGACCAAAGATCAACTACTGGAAGAAATGGAAACATCGATGAAAGATGGACTGGACATGCATTATAGAATTCGAGGCTTTCGCACTATGAACGGACTCGACAACAAACGTTTGGTACGCCAAGTTCTAATTCATTATCCAGAACGGTTTCCGGACAAACAATACCCTTGCCAGTGAGCTGAGGTTGTGTATATGATTCTCGGTTGTAAGTCATGACATTAGACTTCCTGTGTAAAACATTGCGAAGTCGGAGCATTATTCTTTCTTTATTGAGACTAACCTAAGGTCTCTAAGGGTTAAAATTTTGCCTTGGATACCCCTTTCAGTGAGTGTCGGGTTCATTAGGAAAACTAAAAATCCGTGTTCTCCTAACAGCAATCGAATCCACAACTTCCTCCTTCTACTCCACGGATCTATGGCAGACATATGGGAATTACGCCACTTAAAAAATACATTTACTTAGTATATCTCTCAGTTAGTACGCGGGCCATACTTCACTGTACGGCCCGCTAAATTTGAAAGTTTTCTTTTCCTCGTGCCTGATTAACCTCAGAGATATAATAAATATCTTACTAACCTCCTTTTCTTGGTCCGTACTGTAAGTTATGGATCCTCGTGTTTTCCCGTTGATTAATGGCCCGCGCACTTCGCGCTTGGGCCATAAGCGAACGGGAACAAACTCGGTTCCTAACTTACAGTACGGAGTTCGAACTCGGTTAGTAAGAGGTATTTATGAGGGGCAGGCTGCTACAAACCCGGTTATTGCTAATCCAGAATTCGAATTTAAAGGAAGTTTCTTCGCCGTCGTTAAAAGTTCTTATGGAAGGAAATATTAAGCACCGCTCTAACTTGCACGCCACATCTCTCCTGCGTTAAAGTTTAACCTTGGAGTTAATATTAATAACGGAGTTGTTTCTGACCGAGGTCCAGATCTGTCACAAATTCTGGGGGTCTGTTTTGACCGAGAGGAGTCTGAGGTATTAAAAAGTATTGCAGCTATCATAACTTGATTTTATTTTGTTAACCTGATGGTGATGAACATCAAATTTCTCCCAACTTGTTGAAATACATAGGTTAGGAGAAATGAAATGCCTCTATGTCTACACAGATCCTCCCAACTTGTACAGAAAAGATATCTGAGGAATGGTACATTCGATGAACCTCGTGGCCAGGAATTTCGACTTTGGAACGGCTTTGATTCAGACGCAGAACTTTTCATGCGCCGACTTAATGCATAAATTTTTATTATTATCATTATGTTTTGAAAATTACTGACAATATTGATTAGTTTTCCTGCAACTGTATTAGGAACGGCTGTGGAACGGGGAATTAAGTTTGACGTCTGAATCAACAGGCGTACTTTTGTTAATTTTGGTCGGTCCAAATTCGAATTTAGTTAGTTCGGCTCATGAAAAGTACGGCGTCTGAACCGGGCCTTAATTATCGAAATGACTTTTCTTCAAACTACAGTTCTGTACTGAAACGCTAGCTTGAAATGAATGTGTCTCGCTGCAAAATTCATGCTTACGCGGACCAGGTAACAATTTGTTACGTAAAATTATTGCGTGACTCGCGTTACTGTCTGGAAGTGTCTAGAATGTTCTGCATATTTAATTAGTGCTGAATCATTGTGATTCCGTAATTCTATTTTTAAGCCGTTTGCGTAGTAGCTGTAAATAGTTCTTATTGTAATGTTTCTTTATTTAGTCGAGTTGGAAAGTTCTAGAATTTTATTGTGTAGAGTATATAATCCGATCGGTATAGCTTTAGAGTTTTTCTAAGCAGAGTGTCAGAGAGAAGTAAGAAAGTAAAGAGAAGAGTGTCTTAGTGTTTATTGAGGAGAGCGACAGAGGTCGTGTACATTTGGCGGAGGCCGTGTTTATTGAAGTTGACAGAGGTCGTATACAGTTGGCGGAGGCCGTGAGTATTAAAGTGAGACGGAGGTCGAGTATAATTTTACAAGCCTAGTGTGAGCTTATTGTGAAGTCTTGTGCGGAGTTTACTACTTTCATTTGGAATAAATAACCTTGTTGCTGTTCCGACAACCCTGCGTTCTGTTTAGTCCACAAACAACCCACTTCTCACTCATCAACACAATCGAACTCGTAACACAATTCAAAGCAATTCCTGAGCCAATTAGTAAATGTGCTTTAATTCTTACATGATTAAATGTTTATTCAGATTTTTTCTGTCTTATTAATCGATCGATTTCTTCTTGGAATCAAAGGTCATTCCAAAGCCCTTTTTTGTAATGAAAATGCGATCATTTTAATTTGACGCTATGATTTTTTTGCAGAAATGCCTTGAAGGTGGAGAAGAGTGTGAATGCTTGATTCGAAATCATTTTACCTTAAAATATTTCTAGGAGAATTCTCTCTAGTTGATAATGGTTCGATGAGTAATAGGCCCTTTGCAGTTAGTGATCACATGGTACTTTAAACACCTTGCTGGAGAGCAAAGTAGCACCTTTGACATCTAAAAGAAAGCAGCTTAATTGAAATTTTCTTTGGTTCGGATGTCCCACTGCACAATTTGCATTCCAGCAAGGTGTTTTTTGTACCATGTGACCGCTAACTGCAAAGGGCCTATTAATTTTAATGCACTCAGTTCAATTCAATTCAATTTAAGACAATCGTATTGGCCATTTTCGGAGTTGCGCAGGGAACTGGGGCGAGTTTCAAATCTTAATCAATAGATACATTGACACCATCCATGAAAGATTCCGTTAAGGTTGGTCGTTTCACCAAGTTTTATTCTTTAAGGCTGAACAGACGCCAAGTTATGGACCTTGAAACATAGCTCAAAATCCATACAAACGTCTCTAATTTTGTGGCTCCGCCCCCAAAACCATACAAATTCTTTTTTCAAATTATTTTGTGTGGAAAGTGTGGAAAGTGCCGACATTTACCATTTTTTCCTTGGCCTTTGCCTTGAATTGCGCTGGAAACTCCGTTCCTTTTTACATCTGGTGAATTTGAACAGCTAGACGCCTTCTTTGTACAACGAAACACTGTCTCCATGAAGTCAAACATCATTCTTGAGGCCATTCCGAGAGTACAAACTGAAAGGCGTGGCTTCTTGGACTTTGCTCGGCGTCACTGAAGGTTACCGTGTTTGTTTGTGATCGACCTAGTCTGTTTTCAGAGGTCTTGGAGTGATAGAACTTCTTTATTATTAATTTTTTTGAATATGGACGTTGTGACCATAGTTTAGCTAGGAAGAAAAGCGTGGTATGGCTAAGCTTTGTTTAACTGAACTCAAAGACTGGATTCCAAACACCAGGTACCAGTACAGTGCCCGACCGACTCAGCTATGAAGCCAACTGGGAGATGCTTGTTTTGTGTTTTGGTCCCTTGTATCTTCAAATATTTTTTCAATTCCAGTATACATGGCATTTTATATCTTTTCGCAAAAACGTCAATTTAGCAGTTGGCGTGTTTGCTCGTTTACATTTTTTTTGTTCAGATTAAGTATGCAGAGCAGGGCAATCCATCCAACAGATCTTCCCGACCACTCATGTTCTACGGTATTGCCGGTCTTGTATCGGTAGGATCTTGGCAGGATTTGTGTGTAACCACTCTTACGTTTGATTGTATTTGCTGTTAATTCTTTATAGTCTTATATTCTAGCTTTTGGAGCTTACATTTTTGTTATACACTTCCCACATTCTTGTGTCAATTGTTATCGTATTTCACACCTTCCTAGTTGGCTTCCTTGGCTACTTTCCTAAGCTCGCACAGATATTAAGGAAACCGTTACTTTTTTTATAATTTCATTTTCTTCATTGTAAGTTGTTCTGTTAGGAAAAGGGTAATGTAGTTGTTGTTGTGAATTTCATGAACAGTCGCTTTGCATTACAAGTTGGCACCTTGATGCGACCATTGTCGCCCATTTTACAGTACCACGATGCACAGTTATCATCTGTTCGTTTGACTCAGCGTGTTCTTTGGGTTATTACAAGGCTCCGTCACCACAGAAAGCAATATATTTTTATTTACTTTCGTGGATAATAAGAGGAGAGCATCAGCGTTTGACTTGGCTAAGTGTTGCCAGCACTAGTTACAGCACCTCTCGTTGGTAGGGTTGATTGTGGTGTGGTATCACCACTTATGTTTAATTATATTTGCTGGTAATTCTTACTGATGGACCTGAATTCTAGCTCTAGTAGCTTACACTTTTGTTATACTCTCCCCACATTTTTGTTATACATTCTTTTGTCAATTATTTGTTTCACAGGAAAGTACTAGTAAATGCACTTCATTGAAATGCTGGTTTAGTTGCTTTTCATTTCGATCCTCAATGAAAGACACTTTATCGAAAGGGTCAAGTCAGTACAGTCTGGTGCAGATTCTATCCAGACCGGCTCGAAGTTCTTCAACGCAACACTCGTGAGTCAACTGTTTTCCGCATCATTCCTTAGGATTTTGCCCCTTTTTGTATTCACAAGAACTTATTAGGACCTCTTGTTTGCTTTTGAGTTTTGTTCCACATACTTTTCACTTTTCATCGGGCATTTGATAAACTTTGTATCTCGTTCTAGTCACAAGTAAATTTGATGGTCTGATGAGTAAAAACCGGCGGGCCAAAAACGAAAGAAAATAAGCTTACATGAAAGAAAGCAACAACAACAACGTGCATATATTGACCTTACAGCAGGAAGGAGAAATGTTTAATTGCCTATATTCCAAACGGCACATACCTGTTGAATGTTTCTGATATGGAGATCCTTCATATAGTTAAGTTCTTTTTTCTAAGTAGTTGAGTACAGTTACAAAACCCAGTACTTGGTTCTGTGGGCACTAGGGGGTGAATATGGTGGAGGCGTTCAGAAATGTGATAAATTATCACTGATCAACCTACAATGGCCACGACAAAAAGTGAAGAACTGAAATTGTTCTTCTTTGAAAATAACTTATTCAAATTGACGGGAGTTTTGAATTCTGGTAAATTTATCATAAACACGTAACTACACGAAGGCTGGTCGATGAAAATTTTGCTTTACTGTTGAGAATTATATAGTTTGGTGTCTTTTAATTTGATTTGTATACCATTGCAATTGAAATTATATTCATGTTTTAATGTTAAATCACTAGGCAGCTAGCAATTCAGCTCTCTTTCAGGGAAGCAATGAAGTGTGAAAACAAGGATTCTGCCTTGACAAACGGACAATCGGACGGAACGGGAAAACTGTGGAAAACTCTTTGGGAAAGGCTTCTTCCTGGGGAACTCGCTGGCTGCGGGAAGGTCCGGGATCTATTACGACACGCGAGTATCATTGACACAGTAAATCCACACAGAACTTGGTTCCAACGTAGGGTTTAATACCAAGGATACAACCAAGGGTGTAACTAGGGTTTCACCCAGGATGTAACCAAAAAAGTTCCTACAGTACCTTCTATTTATGCGTAAACTACAATCTTAGGTGATGAAGTCACATCATTAATAACGAATAACAAACCGTTATCTGATACCGTTGTAAAGTAGTGATTGGCTATAACGGAATTTACCGTTTACAACATCAATCACTTCCAAAAGTTACACAGATGGATTGATTTGCACCAGCGCAAAAAAAAAAATTCATTTTATACTTCAAGTAAATAAGTGTTTGTGGGCGCCAAAATGCAGTCGCAAACGATCTGGGAACGAATTAGCCTTTTATTTAAACGGGCAAAACGTATCTAAATGCGGGGCCAAACAATCAACCGAACACAACCATTAAACGAACCTGTAAAGAGCCGTGCGAAGATGTGCGGATTACCCAACAGAATTGTAAGTAACATTTCGCTGCGATTATTTCGAGCCTTTCCTGTGTAATTTCACATTTCAAATGCAATTCTTTCATTTGCTTTGCAGTTTGACTGTTGCCATTCATGTAACCAGTAGAAAAATAAAACGGTTGCCTGTACATCTGTGGCCTTCAGATTTAAGTAACGCTTTGCTACGCAAGCGCGAATCATGGATAACGGCTCCTAACAGGTGAAGTTAAAGCTTGAATGCTTATTACAGTTATGATCTTAGAGAACAGTTAACGCTTCAATGACTAACGACAGGTTGTGTTTACGAATTATTAAACCCGAAACGTACGACTAAATATTTTCTTCGTTGGTTTTTATATTCTTAACAGCGGAAGCAAAATAGAAAACTAAATACAATAAGTCATCTCATCCCAGAAGCCACAGAACTCAATTCCTTTGCAGGATTTTTTGAAACGAAAACACCTTTACTACCAAATGGCTGCCAAAGGTAAAATTTCCTGACTTGGTACACAATTCTCTAACTTTTCTCAAACCTTGGAAAAAAAATCTGTTTTCCCTGACCGTGGAAACTTTGTCTTTAATCGAACGATTTGACAGACCGTTGTGCCTTTGTTCACCGTACCAACTTATCCATCGAATGCTACGTGATCCATAAGAAAAGCGGCAGGTATTTTTTGCAGGTCGAAAATGTAATCTAAATTACAAAACCGCTGACACTAAAAAAACCGACTGATCTGGAGACACGAAATGAATCTTACATGAATTAGGATTTGTTCTTTCCTCCCCGTGGAAAACGCCTCGAAATAATATCGTAATGGTTGATACGTGGGCTGTTAACAAAGCCTTCAACCTCCCCTCCCTCTCGGCCACTGTACCGTTGTTTCCACAGTCTAAGCTCATTACTTACTCGTGATTGTAGATGTAAAGGTTTTAACCCATCCCCTCTTTTACGAATATGACACACACAAGGCAGTTGACTTGTCATAGAAAGGATGAAAAAAAGAAATTCCGGGAATAAGGTTAGTCATACCTTTCTAAATTCCACTGAGTAAGAAAAGTATCTTCGAAAGATTTGCGTTTCACTGGCAGCCATTTTGATTGCGTGAAACACTTCGTCATGTAATAGACATGGTGGGTCTACTACCGCTTCGGCCTCTTTTAGCGTCAGCGGTTTTGTAATTTAGATTACATTTTCAACCTGCAACCTGCAAAAGAAACCTGCTGTAAGAAAAGAGCGCAACATCTTCCAAAAACAAAGTAACGATTTTAGGTGGTTTGGTTTTTAGAAATGTATGGGAATTAAATTTCGCCACGGAAAACTCGCCTAATCACTGACAAAACGAAAACTTTAATAACTAGGAAACATCACCTTCAAATTTCAACTTTACTGTGTACTATATTATTGCACTATTAACACATTTAACTTATTGACGCTCAAACACTTTTGACAGAGGTTAAATAAAAATTAATATAATACAACCAAAGAATATGTAGAAGGGTGAGCACGGTGACGAGGCGACGGTAGCTATTGAAAATTTTGTATATATCGTCACCGCCTTCTGCTGAACGACAAAGTGAAATGACGAGATGCAAGGTTTTGTGGAGAACCTGAACACATGGCAGTGAATTTTACCACCACTCTTAGTTCCTGGATAGTTCGCTCACTTCGTAGCCTTTTCTTAAATTTCTCATTTACGGACAGTTGCTCTCAATTGGGCACCGGCTGTGCCCGTGTTTTTTATTTCTAGCGGTTTCAACATGCTCTTTCAAGGCAGCTAAAAGCTTACTCAACTCTGAATCCACGATCTCTCCATTTTCGTTGACCATCCTGATGTAAATAATGTCTTCTAATAGTAAAGACAGCGCTCCCTCTGGACGCCACTGGATGTCATCTTCAAACAGAAGAGGGATAATCTTCTTGCCTTGCTTTGAGGCCAACTTAACCTCTTTGTTACACATCTCTGATTGCTGGTACTTCTTTGTAATACAGCCAACGAATACCTGTGCAGTCAAGAATAACTACCGCTACATTAGAGCAATTGTCTAAGTCGAGAGTCGTGATCAGTTTATTTAATTTACGAAAGGGTCATGTTATGGTTCTCTCGCGTCGCGACAGACGCCTTTGAATTACAAAAAAGTACAGCGACTATAAAGGCAAGATGAAAATGTAATATGTAAGACCGAAGTAATTAGGACTCGAATTCGGAAATTGCACACAAAAAGTTTAAGAAAAGGTTAATACCAGTTTTCCTTTACCTCGCATTCTCGAATCCCTTCAGCGATGTTGGCATGCATCGGGTCACCAGGCTTATTCTCGCTTAAATCCCACCAACACGGAAGCCCGCTCTTCTCGATCTCCTCTTTCAACATTTTCACCTTTTCTTGTATACCCCACTGGTACGAAAGAAAGATCGGTTTGGCCGCATCTGTACACTGTACTGGTGAGGGTCCGGCATCTACAGACTGTACACCTTAAACCATACCAGATACGTTTACTTCAAATGGCGGGAGAAACATATTTGCCCGTTGCACTCTCAAACGAGGTCATTTTCTTTAAGAACAATTACTGATCTGATTACACACGTTACTGAGTTAGTTAGCTTTATGTGGATTTTTGTGTAGCAATTGCAATAACAAAGGAACTAACGCTCACCTCCTGCCCTATTCCTGTCAACACAGTGCATTTCAGCCACCTCATCTAGTCCCACTGCTACCAATGCTTGAGCCAGCCATTTATAGGTGGCGCCAGTTACGTTACGCTGCTTCCACTTTATCAAGGTCCCTAACAAAATATTATTTTTATTTATGGCTTTACTTCAGTGTTGTTGATAGCGCATGGATATTAGTGATTTCGCTCTGTGATTCGTTACAACAAGATTTGCCAAGGCCTACTTTATACGTCGCGCTATGGTCGAATTTAATACAGACGAATTAAATTAAAGGCAATTAAATTCGACGATCGATAGCGCAACGTCTAAAACGAATTAAAGCCGTCTCGTAGATTAAATTCGTTCAAGACGTTCCAAAATTCCTTCACTTTCACACAAAAATCGAATAATTCACATTTCAAGTTTTAAAAATTGAAAAATAAATTCAAGGATTAATAGTCTCCGTCGAGTAACCTGTTTAGGCCGTTTACGCTCAAAGGTAGCTCGTTTTTCGTGTAATCTCATTGTCACGGCTTTTTGCAGGCGATTGTTCAAACAAATGCTAGGTTATGGGTAATACCCCTAATGACGGCAAAACTTTGAGGGTTGTGGACCACTCAGCTCACCCTCGGTCATTAACAGCACAGTACCAAAGTTTAAAAGATATTCATAGTATACTGTCACGGAGTCTATCAATGTTGCACGACCTTTTACGATCTTATGTTTGACTAGAAAATGCTCCTATTAATTTTGATGCTCCTCCCTGAACGAGTAGTTCTTAAGAACGACAAGTTCCATTACATTGTTCGTTGATGCCGGTATGAGCCACTGGTCGAAGAAGAGATTCGTTTACATCGAGGTCTGTTGCAGAAGTCTCACCCAACTGGTTTCATCTAGGGTGTCTAAGTTATCAGAGGAAGCGGTCTTGAACTGTATTCTTTCATCAATCGGTTCGTCTCTTTGGTACATATTAAGGGGTAGGGTACCTGCCTTGTATTTCGTGGTTTCCTGTCAAACGGTTCTGTCATACACTTTTCACGTTATTCTGTGCGCATGCTCCTATGTACGGGTCAGAAAACTAAAAATAACTTTAAATTAATTCACCCAAAACGAGATCGCTCACGAATCACGTTTAATTCAATTCTTCATGAACCTGTCATGCTTAATTGAAAAACCGCTTTTACACGCACATAAAAATGGATTGATATGGGCAATCACTAATCACGAATACATAAAAAAACCTAGATCACGTTTCACGAAAAAAGTCGAATTAAATAAATACATTATTTTAATGTGTTACAAGCTATTATAAAATGTAACCTCTGATCAGAAACACTCCATCACGGAATTAAAATTAAAATTCGAATTTGAGCAACGAACCAATTTGTTCCACGATCTTTCAGACTGGTGTACACTCTGGAATAATATTTTAAGGTGGCTTGTACCGGTTTCCAGCCGACTTTCCAGCTTCTTGTACACGTACATTGATGGGTCATCCGGCCCTACCAGTTTTTATACGTTGTGTCCTCTATAGATTGTTTTCACATGACGTCACGGCGGCCATGTTGGTGTACAACAACAAAGGAATGGCGGCCATGTTGGAACACAAGGCTAACCCTCTGGGAATTGAACTGTATTTTTATGCAAATACTTTCTTTTGTTTCATTGAACCAATATTAATTGCCGCTGGTCACGTGACTGAAAAAGAGCTGTAGCACCACCAAACATAACATAACATTCAATAGGTTGTCTTACTTCCCTAATTTTAGCTTTAGGCAACAATTACTCAAAAACGAGTTTGGTGAACTCCACTTTTTATTGTTGAAAAAGAATAAGCATGTCAAGATCCAATATTCTACAAAATTAAAAAAAGCTTCGTGGCAGCAGATTCAGAGCCAGTGAAATTTTCAAGAATTTAAGATGGCTCTAAATGTGCTTCAACATGTGTTGTATTAACTTTGGAAAATGCTGTATTTTATTATGCTTATTATTTCGGGGCAATAAAAAATGGGGGTGACCGAGCTCTTTTTTGAGTTATTGTCACTTAAATCTAATATCAAGGGTATTTCTAATAGGTCATACTGTTGCTATGGTACCCTATTATGACAAAAGAAAAGTTTTAAACCTTGTTTATCAATGACTGGGCATTTGTTTGATGCCACTATAAAGGTAATGTCGTTTAAAGATCGATTGGTAGTAATGATCCATCAAAGTAAAAGTGCTGGAAAGCGTTAGAAACCGAATGTGAGCCACCTTAATAAACAGGATTTGACATGTATACTCACCGTCACACTTGTCTTGCAGTGTATGTCCATCATGGTCAATCATGTCAATAACAGCTCTAGGAAGGTCTAGGCGTAGACCAACACTTTGCCACGAGGCTCCAAGCTGAGAGGAGATGTGCAGCATCTCCTTGTCGGTGGGGTTACCAGTTTTTACTGGTCGGGTTTTACCTGAAACTGCAGGGTGATGAAAATACTTAGTTTATAACGATTCCGCCAGCAAACTTACATGTAACGTATTACAGTGTCATTTTTATCGAATTTTACATTGTTACTCATCAGGAATTCTTTCCTAAAGAACAACAAATTTCAGCACCACGTAAATTATTTTTTTAACAAAAGCGATTTCCATCAATCTTTGTACGTTTGTTTTCACAAACTGAATAAGAATATAAACCATTTCGCAGTTTTGAATTTCAAATGCACTGAGTACTAGACCTCTCACTTCTTCCCACCCCCCCCACCCCCAATGTACATAATGCAGTTTCGTGTGCATTAATCCTTCTACATTGTTTTCTTTCAATTTACTTATCTCTCTTTATATATTAAAAACCCTAAAACAAATTTAAAATTCAAACGTTTGAATTTGCTAGCACATCCTCCCTGCGCAGACATGTGCACTCGTGGTCAGGTAAAATATTAAATTTCGTGGCTCATGAACATGGAGTGTATTTGAGTATTTGAGTTGGCATGTGCAAGTTTCATAAAAAAAAAAAAAAAGCTACTAGAATTTTTGGATGAATTGAGATTTTTTAAGTTTACGTCCTTTGAAATAGATTCAGTTCCTTTTGTCTTTCTTTCCCGGTTTTCATAAAAAACCGTACCATCAAGTCAAGCTGAGCCGTTGTTTTTGACGAGGTTTTTTTTTAAAAAAAAATATCATTACTGAGAAAAGTGAGATCTAAAAATATAGCATTATCTTACTTATCACAGTTGGTTCCATTCCTTTCCTGTACTGTGGCAAACTGCGATTTCAACAAAATTGGCATACGTTAGTACTTGTGTTTCAAAGAGGACTTATTGAATGATTCTAATTTTGAAAACAAGGCTCTTGGTCTTTCAGCTCTTTCACTCTAAGGAGTACAGAAATTCAAAAAGTTCTAAACAAGAGCTTAGTCTTATAGTACATAAAGGCAAAAAAGAGTAAAAAAAACAGAGAAACTTATACCTCGCAGGTGCACGTGAGGGTAGAACTTGAATCGTTCATAGAGAAATTATCATTAGTAACGAGGCATTTTCAACGGAAGTTGTCAAGGGAGTGGACAACCTTTTAATTTTTTTTTAAAGTTAAAAGCTTGCAGCTGTAGATAAACTTAGTATAGAATTAGTTTGCGGAGAAATGGAGGAAGACTGACTGACTGACTGACAACACGGCCGTCGATAAAACCAGAAACACGGAACATTTTGATAATTATGAAGTGGCAATGCTGAAACTACTGAAATTTAATCATTTTACGGTTATAAATATAACATATGATTGAAATTTTTGATTTAGAAGAGAATCTCGAGAGAGCCACTGAATTGTGTCTGTTCTCAGGTAAGTGTGTTTTTCCCGATTAAAAAATGTCTCTTCAAGGTTACCAGTGTAGAACGAAGGCCAAATCTACGAATTTCCGTGCTTGGTCATGTTTACAGGTAATAAAGTGTCATAACTTGTCGTTCAATGTGTTATAAATGATGGTTCGAATGGAAGAAAATAACGCTTTCCTTTACTCTCCATAAAACAAGCAAGTTCGGTCTGGCAAATTAGTAAATCATCAGTGCTTCAGTAGTCCGAACTACTTAACTCAAGTGTCGAGTTAAACCATGGGAAATCGTTTATACGCAGATCTTTGACGTAATGAATTGCATAATAGGGAGCTTAAGCAATGGGATTAATGAGCCAAAACAATACTCTGCACGTGCGTTTTACATTTTGGTACATTTCTTTGCCGTCCTCTGCAAAACAACAACGTGAAATGACCAAATTTTAGGTTTTTTCGAGGACGTGAGCGCATAACGGCAAGTTTTTCTTTCGTTTTCTTTGCTTTAACACCGTTCACAGTAATTTCGGCCCTGGACAGTTCGCCAGCATTTTTCACCTTAAACAAATTGGAATAATCGCGAAAGAGTTACAAAAACGAGAAGTTGTATTTTGAAATAACGTTCTCGTTGCCGTCGTCGTCGTCTTTTCTTGCTTTGTCATGTCGGGCGCGGTCTGGGGAGAGTGCCAAATCTACTGAGGGAGGCGGGTACATCTGTACCTATTATTTCCCGCTGCATTTCTCTTTTTTATTCACTTTTTTTTTATTTTATTTAATATATTTTGTCATAGTTATCAATTTTTTTTTATGTTCCAGAATGTTCCATGTACTGACTGACTGACTGACTGACTGGCTGACTGCATGCATGACCAGTATAACCTACATAGCAAGCATTTCCGTGGCGTTTTCGAAATTCGGATGCGCAGGGAATGGGGCGAGAGCAAAACCAAGATGCGAGGGGGGAGGGGAGGAGCGAAAAGGAAACGCTTGCCCGCAGACCCCACGATTCTGCAGAACGCTCTCTTCACGTGTTCACGCTTGAGCAAACACCAGTCGCGTGCTTGTCAAAGAGATGAGCAATGCGAAGAAAAAACTTATCAAAGGAAGTAAGGCCTTGCTAATTAAAAAAAAAAACTAAATAAATAACATATTTTTCACTTCTCCGTTCGCCGGATCATATAAATTCATATAAAGTGGTTGCTGGGAGTTAATAAATACTGCAATAACAATGCGTGCAGGGCTGAGACAGGAAGGTTCCCAATGATAATTGAAGCCCAATGTAGGAAATTTAAGTTCTGGTTAACCTTAACCAAAAATGAAAATAAATTATCCCAAATAGCATACAATGATATTAAATGGAATGGAAATAAGGCTTTCTGGAGCAAAAAAACCAAAAACTTGCTGGAACAGATAGGATTAGGAGAACTTTGGATGAAAGCACACTATGCAGACATAGGAACTGTAAACATGATCAGGCAACGACTTAAGGATATCGAACTACAAAGATGGCTAAGTGAAATAAATAACGACATCAGAAAAGAAGCTAACCGAAAAAAAAAATGAGAACCTACCTGAAAGGCCACCAATTAATGTTTCTTTCTGTCAAGTCCGTCACGTATTTAACTCACGCAATTTGAGAACATCCCAAAAAAAAATTTTTGCAGACTCTTTTGCACGGCAGGCCCATTTTCACGGAAAAACGCGCAGATTTCTGGTCAAGTTTTACGATTTACGAAAAATAACTTTCTGCTTTCACGTATTACGACACGGCCTATCATTCACAGTTCACGGATAACGGAGAATAAAAAAAAACGCGACCACGTTTCACGAGAAACCCCCTTACGGCCCCTCCTTGTGCCTAAAATGTTGTGGATTTTATAATTATTTTGTTCCCTTCAGTTTTCAAACTGAGCCGGCATCTCTCAGAACATAGTTAGTCCCCCTCCACTAACTATGCTCAGAAGACACGAATCCAATCCAAGACAGTCGGCAGAGAGCGAGTGTAGAATCGATGATAACATTGATGCAAATTTTTGTTGATCATCGAATGTGAAAACATTTTATTGCGTCGGCTAGCAACAAAGACGACGAAGAAAGAGTATGCTCTTTAAGCGAAGGACTACCATTGCTTCAGAAAGCGTTGTCCGTTTAATTTTTGACTGAGGAAAAGCTGTTTTCGACGTTTTGATTTTCAAGTGCAGTCAAGTATAGTCATGCGCACCGAACTGCTCGAGGATATTTTCGGGAGCAAGCGATCGTGTTACTTTTTCAGCACCTCCATCTTGTGGTCTTGTTTAATTTCCATCTCTGTTTTGCTCTCGCCCCATTTCCCACGCAACCAAACTTCCTCCAAAAACTGCACGGAAACGCTTGCTACGCGGGCGATGACTAGTACAACCGTACTGACTGACTGACTGACTAGGACTGAGGCCCCGTCCACACTGATGCGTTTTTGTTTGAAAACGCATTGATATGTATGCGTTTTGCCCTCCCGTCCACACTGATACGCTCGAAAACGCTGAGCGTTTTCATCGAAAACGGATACTTTTGAAAACGCTGTTGAAAGTGAATCGTATTGAAAACGCTACGGCATCCGTATCAGTGTGGACGCAGATCAATCGATGCGTTTTCATACCTACCGAAAACGCATTCAAACAAAAACGCATCAGTGTGGACATGGCCTGAAGGACTCCATCCACGCGTGAATGAAGGAATGTGAGAAAAATTAACATAAAATGAGGCTAAACTTAAAAATATCCGTCGACTAAAATATTACTCAACAAACCTTGCTACCGCGGTCCACGGTATATACACAGAAATAGATGCATCAAGGAACCTAAACATTCGGTAAATATCAGAAAGCACTTCGAGAACGAACACAATTTAAGACCGTCGAACATGCGAGGAAATTTTAAAGTTCTTAATAATGCAAGAATGTTTTAGCTGGTTTTCGCTGGCGACGAAGTCGGAGTCGTAGTCGAAGTTGTAAGGGCCCTTATGACCTAGTGAAAATCAAAGATCGGAGTCGTAACCGGAGTTGTAAGCGGAGTCAGAAGCTCCAAGGAATCGGAGTCGGAAGAATAAGAACGTTTCCATTTTCTTCCGACTCCGCTTATGACTCCGTCGCTTATGATCCAGCGAAAACAATGTTGTCAGAGTCGGAAGCAGAAGCGGAGGAACCAACTAAACACAATGCTTGTTCTCAAGCTCTCCGATTACAGTTTGATACCATAATAGTGCTTGCGACTCCGACAATCTTCACTAGATCATAGGCGACGTAGTCATAAGCGGAATAGCCTTCTGCTTCCGACTCCGTCGGTTTGATTTTCACTAGATCTGATTACGACTCCGACACCGACTCCGTCGCTAGCGAAAACCAGCCTCACTCTTTGGGTATTACAAGCCTCTGCGTTGTCCTGTGTGATTTGACGAGGCTATAAGTCAGTTGAAGCGGGAAATTAACAAAATAATTATTGCCAGTTAATACGGCATCAATAGAATTTATGAGTATCACCTAAACGGACTTTACCCTGCTATTAGATTAAATAGACATGATCCTTGATCAATCCTACCGTACGCATAGAAGACTGAATGTAGCTTACCTCTTTTTCCAAATTTTGTGGACAGACTGTAAAAACTATTCGGTTCAAGAACGAAAGATAGCAAAGGAACAGGAAGTAAATAGAGTGACTGTAGTTAAAAATATGAGTCACATGACTAGATGAATTCTATCTGATTGGCTATCGAGGCGAAATCGAGACTTGGAAACGAGGCAAACCACAGGGCACATAGCAACACAGTTATGACCACTGGCAATTATCCATGACCATTCAGCATTGTCTCTTGACCAAACTGAGGTTTGAAAAATTACTTTCTAGAGGGCTTTTTGTACAAGTGGTAAACAAAAATCCCCAATGAAAATTCCGTTCAGGATTGGTGTGTACCATTTGCACAACCCCCACTAAATCACACGTGACACACATCAAAATTGAAGTGGGACTTGGAACTAGTGAATATCGTAAATGGTAAACACAATTTCCGTTTAGAATTTCCGGTTAGAAATTTTGGACTACCTTTCAAGACTCCGAAAATTTTGGAAATGTTTCGGTCGGGAACACCAAAATAGCGTTACCATTTATTTTACGTTCCAACCGCAATTTCCGAAATTTTTTGGTAAATGGTAAACGACCAAAGAAACTGATTTCCATGTTCATCCTTTACAGTCTTGAGTGCATCATGGCTAATAAGGACAACTGTACTGAAACACTATATCGAGGCTTCGTATTAAGTGATTAATCTTGATTTTTTCTGATTCGCCAATTCATTGTTTAGCAACTACGTCATTAGCCTTTACACGTGGACGGTATAAAGACAGCTTTAGCGGCATATTCCCGCCAGTAGTTTAGTCCAAGTTCATCGTGCACAGTACGTTAAGCTACCCTTGGTTATTTAGAGTGCAAGTGGGAACCGATGTGTAAGTACAAACTATTTTCTATGCCCGTTTTTAGTATAAGTTTTCAAGTTTTACGTTTTTGACTTTTAGCACCTTTAGTCTCGGTTTTTTATACAGCAACCTATTGTTCTAAGTCCACCACGTGGCAGCGCCCAGTTTTTAAAGCCTTTATTCCGTCTTGTTTTAATGTTAAATCCTTATAGTTTATATTCCCCTAGTTTAGGTTTCTATTTAGCGGCTTCCTATAAGAATCTCTGGTAATTTAGTTAAAGTCCTTTTCGTGCTCGTTAA